>CM039127.1:6170395-6196853 GCA_022036555.1 Microstegium vimineum
TCCACATGCGATAACATGACACCTCGACAAGTTTCGTGATTTTCGGACTTTGTTTGCATTTTATAAAATTAAAAAATACTTTTTCCGCAAGTTGCTCGACATGTTCCGAGGCCAAGATGTTTGATATTTCATGTGGCTTTCTGGATAAGACTGTAAAATGCACTAAACATCATGAATGTCAATTTTACAATAATTAAATAATATTATTTAATGCACGTGCAGTTCAAATTTGAATTTTGCCGAAAAATTCAACAAAAACAAAACAATTCAACAAATATAGCAAAATGATTCAAAAACGAACCAAACTTTGACATGTAGTTCTAAATAGTGTATGTGTGGTACACAAAAAAATTGGCTCAAAACAAAAAAAAAAGAAAAATCTGTGCCGAGGGCCCATTTAGACCCTCGGCAAAGGTGGCCTTTGCCGAGGGCTCGATGCAAAGCCCTCGGCAAACATTTTTCGGAAATAAAAAATCAAAAAAAAGTAGAAAACCCTTTGCCGAGGGTTTAACGCCGAACCCTCGGCAAAGGCTGACGGCCGATGCCGCCGTCACGCTCGGCCGAGGTCGCCGAGAGGCAATACTCTGCCGAGGGCCAGACCCTCGGCAAAGGGGGGCTATTCTTTGCCGAGGGTCCAGCCTTTGGCAAAGGTCCATTCGCCGAGGGCTTTGATTCGCCGAGGGCGGCCCTCGGCAAAGAAATTCTTTGCCTAGTGCCCGAAATCCGACCCTCGGCAAAGATTTTTGCCCTCGGCGACGTTGTTGTTTCCAGTAGTGCCCTTTTCGAATGCATTCGGGGAGCGAAATGGTCAACGGAGAGAACAGAGCAGTTGCGGTAGTTGGCACTTGGCAGAGCAGCAAAAGATAATATAATAATGAAGATAAACGACAAATGCACCAGGAAGCAGCTGTCATCGCTGGTGCTACTGACTCCATGAATCACCTCGAATCATGCAGAATGATATACGGGGTACAAGCAAACAGAGAAGGAAAACATACCGGCCGAATGATTGGAAGGCATCATATCAGCAGTAACTAACGTAACACACGTACTACGACATGACAGCGCATCTGACGTTAACGACGAATCAAAACCTCGGCTTGCCTGCCGGCACCACAGACTTTTAAAGCTCTAATATTAATATTAATATTAATATTAATAATCACAGTTCAGAACCTCAGGGTTACCCATGCAGCAAAGACCAGTTCAGTTGGTTTCTGAATGGCAGCTAGCGCTGGTGATGCAGCGCAGAGCATTGTGTTCTACTTACTTTTGAATGACAGATAGAACTGACGAAGCGAAGGCATGACGATTTCTTGCGTCATGACGACGAAGCGAAGGCCAATCATGAGAATCTTGGAGAACACAATAGGAAGTGAGAAGCTTGATCATAGAATAGGTGAAGATTATCTATCCGTTTGGTCTTCCCGACCTCTCATCAAAGGGTTAGAATCCAAACCAGTTCTTGATCCAAGGGGTGAGCTAATGTCAATCTCGCCAACAGCCATGACCCATTCAAGCCTTGATGATGACTTGAAATGTCATGAGAAAGAAAGTGATCACCCACTACTTGAAAGGGAGAATGATGTCAATGAGCATGGAAGTTATTCCCCGATCTTGCAATCAAATCCATGCTCAATTGAGAACTCTCCCAAATCAATCCTTCCATCTACCATGATTACACACATGATCTACAACCACTTCACTCTTCTTGTTTCCAAAATCTTTGCAAGGTTGGTTGTAGATGTGTTTGTCTACCATAAATTTTGCAAATCTCGTAGTGATTTTTGTCTTGAGGATAGGTTCGAAAATGTTGGAGTTGAAGGGAAAACCGCTTCACCAACATGAGTTGCAACTTGAAGGTTTCCCAAAGACAAACTTGTATCTTAAAATTAAGCACTTTTGGGAGCTAACCCAAGTTTTCTTCTTTTCTATTAAAGGTTTGCTTAAAAGAATATATAAAAAACAAAAATAAAATATTTGTAGTTTCTCAAAATTCTAAAATGAATAAAATGACTTTGTAAAAAGAGATTAAGGGAATATTTGTGAAAGTGTTCCTTCGGGTATTTTTGTCACTAACCATTTCAGGTTTGAACAAAAAGAACGATGGAGCAAAACACAAGGTATGTCTAACCAAACATCCTTCAATAATGAAGCACATTTAAAAGAAAATTTCACATCCTAGACTTGGATTTTCACATTGTAAAATGTTGCAAAATCCAAATATGGGGGAGTGGATTTATCTAAGAAATTTATATCATGCTTCATTCTTAATTTTGTTTGGTTGTCTCTACCTTACTTTCTCTTTATACCTTGCTCATCTTGCTAAGTCATATAAATAATAAAATTAAAAAAAAATCTGCAAATGCTCATCCGGTTCACCATCCATGATCGTGTCTCCTTTTTGAATCTCTTGATGCCTTCATGCTTCCTAGTTTTGTTTTGAGTAAAGTTTGGTTTGGAAGTAAAAATTGTGCTTCCCAAAAGCTCTTTAAATTAAGCATGGTGCTTAGGTTAAATAGCCTTCCTTAATTAAATTTGACATAGTGTCAAGTTTGATTAATGAACCTAAAGTAAACTTGTATGGAATTTGGTTGTTCTTTTGGACTAACCCATGTAAAAAAACTTTCAAATTTTGGTGGGTAAGTCATGAGATCTTTCATAAGAGACAAATCAAGGAGGCACAAAAAAAAGAGACAAATCAAGGTTTGAGGTAGTTTTGAAATAGCCTTGAGCATTTTTGCCTTAACCTTGCTTGATTTTAAATTGGTGAACAATGAGGGAGCATCTCTTTCTATGCTAAAATGCTAAAGCTAACTTTCCTATAGCATAGAAGATGTCCTCTGTTTTTATGGTAATAATGCCCCTGCGTCGAATCATTGATATGTGTTGTCCACTAATCCTTTGTAGGAGAGAAGAAATGAATGGAGGAAAGAGTCTGAGTACAACGCGACGATTCACAGAAGAAAGACCATTCGTCATGACGCAAGGAATCGTCACACTTCGAAGGAACCACAAACTTATTTTTGAATGGCAGATAGAACTGACGAAGCGAAGGCATTGCCCATGGTGAATTGGCCACAAGAATTCAAAACCGAGGACGGACGCCATCTCTGGATAAGCGATGGCTACGGAACCATAAATTCAGATTTTCAGTCACTGTCAGATGATTGGCAGTACCAACAGGAATCTGAATTCCTTGGAAAAGAAGAGAAAAAAAAAACATGCATGGTCCCTCCCTCCCAATCCCTTTCACAGGATTGGAACAGACAGTGGTAGACCATCAGCTAGCTGACGGAAAAGGCTGATCGAGTTGGAGAGAGCTATAGCGGCAAGTGTCTATGTCTGCGTTGCTGCTAACCGACGACAGGTTGCATGATTGCATATATGATTGGAACGAAACGAGACAAGGCCCTGCCCTGCCACAACGAGTAGGCGCCACACCTTCTTCACCAAGAATTTACGCCTGTCGATCACCAACAGTGACATGGACAGTTCTCTAGATGCGAGCATTTAAACCCTTGATGCAATGTACTAGGAGCAGTAGACATGGAACAACCTGAACCTTGTGGTGATCCTTAAGAGTGACTTGGACAGCTCTCTAGAGTCTACTTAGATGGTGAAGTGAAGGCCTGCAAGCATTGCTGTTCCAACCTGAACCTTGCGGTAATCCTCGGAGTTGTTGAGGCCAGCGTATTTATTGCTTTGGAAGTTGGTAGCGGAAGGCCATACTGAACCTTGTGGTAATCCATACTGTTATGATGGTTGGTTATCAACACAACAGCTAGTACTACTCCGTACGCCCCATGGTACTGTAGGCAGGAGCATACCGTACGTGTCTACAGTACGTGACATGCCTGGATCGGAAAAAAAAAATCTACTGCACTGTACCTGTGCACTGCATGCACGTACTGTGCGTTGCGTGCAGATGGAGCAAACCAAAAATTCGTTGCTCGATCCAAGCAGCAGACAAAACAATAGCGCAGCGATTTTGGTTCCATTCGAAAGCAATGCCTTGCTTGCCTGACTGCCATGGCGGCTGAGGCCCCGTTTAGATGCAACCAAAATCCAAAATTTTTTAAGATTTCCCGTTACATCGAATCTTGCGGCACATGCATGGAGTACTAAACGTAGGCGAAAAAAAAACTAATTACACAGTTGATCGAGAAATTGCGAGACGAAACTTTCGAACCTAATTAGTCCATAATTGGACAATTTTTACCAAATAACAACGAAAGTGTTACAGTAGCCAAAAGCCAAAAATTTTTGAATCTAAACGCGCCCTGACTAGCAATGCAAAAAATGCAATGCAAGAAGAAATCACCATGCATGGACGAGCTAGTCCGATCGAGATGGCGACCGAGAGATGGATGGATGGCTTTTACTCACCGTGGAGGCAGGAGGAGAGGCTACCACTGGGTAGGTAATCGAGGACGAGCAGCTTCTCATCCTTGGAGTAGTAGTACCCACGCAGCGGAACAAGGTTACGGTGCTCGGCCGCCGCGGCGGCAGCAGCGACCTCGACGCAGGCCGCGAACTCGTTCCGCGCCACCGCCACGTCACGCAGGCGTTTGACCACCACGGTGACGCCGTCCTCCAGCCACGCCTTGTACGACGTCCCCAGAGCGCCTTTCCCGAGCACCTCCGCCGACGCGCGCAGCAGGTCCTCCAGGTCGAAGCTGTACCGGAGGTGTCCCTGCTTCCCCACGAACACCAGCCGCCCACGCTCCGCTCCGCCGCCGGCTGCTGCTGCTGCGGAGCTGATGTCCTTGGAGGAGGAGTCGAAGCCGGTCATGTCCCCCGACGCCGGCTCCGAGCGTCGCCGGCAAGCGCACAGGGCCAGCAGGAGGAGCGCCAGCAGCAGCGCCGCCGCGCCGCTCCCCACCGCGCCGGAAAGCTTCCGCTTCTTCTTCCCCGGCGAAGCGGGGCACGGGCGGTCGACGAGCGGCGCGCCGCAGAGGCCGGGGTTCCCAGCGAAGGACTCCGGCGGGAACCGCGCGAGCGAGGCGGGGATGGGTCCGTCGAGGTTGTTAAACGACACGTTGAGCACCTCCAGCCTCTTGCTGGCGATGTCGCTCCAAGACGCAGGGAGGGAACCGGAGAGGCGGTTGCCGTCGAGCAAGAGCGAGCGGAGCCTAGGCATCCCGACGAGCAGGTTTTCCGGCACGGGTCCAGACAGCTGGTTACGCGAGAGGACGAGGTGTTCGAGCGCGGGCAGCATCGCCCCGCCCGCCGATGCGGCGAGCTCCGGCGGACGATGGCGCCCGTCAGGAGGTTGCCCTGGAGGTAGAGGCCACGGAGGCGTTGCAGCGCGAGCACGTCGGAAGGGACCGGTCCCGTGAGGCGGTTGTCGCGCAGAGACAGGACGTGGAGGTTCTGGAGCTGGGAGAGGGTGTCGGTGGGGACGTCGCCGACGAGGCCGACCCCTGGTAGGTGCAGCTCTGTGACGGTGGCGTTGCTGTCGGCCGCGTCGCAGCGGACGCCTGTCCATGAGCAGGTGGGTAGCGAGGCGTTCCACTGTAGTGCGCGCTCGTGTGGCGTTCCGGTTAGGAACGCTCGTAGCGGCGGCGCTGTCCGCTCCCGCTCCGGCGGGTCTGCGGGCGCCAGCAGTGCGACGGCGGCGAGCAGGCAGAGGGACAGCGCCAGCTGCGGCGCGCGGTGACCCATTTGGATGGGTTGGTGACTTGGTGTGGGTGGGAAAGGGTTTTTATGTATGTGTGGCGGGCGCGGGAGGGAACAGGAACAGGAAGAGGTGGTTCTGGTTCTGGCTGCGTCGAGCACTTTTACTTGGGTGCATGCATGCAGAAACCCATTGGAATTGCAGATGCAGTTGGGCCGGATGCAATCTGAACAAGGTAGGGAACAGGCGATGGACGGTGTACAGCAGAGCAGGAACGCCCTGGCAGGCAAGCGGGTGTTGGAGGGCGTGAGTCGATCGGAAACTCAACCAGCAAAGCAATGGGCGTTGCGTGTGACTGACCGATGCGCGCGAGCCGAGCAGGATCGAATACCAGGCTTGTCATCATGGCGTGGCGGCCTCCACTCCACCTGCCAATCATGGGGATTCGTCCTCCGTACCATGTCTTGGAAGCAGACTGCGATGTGCGACCCTCCAGTCCAGGTCTCCGGCCCGTAGCCAGGTCTTCGCCGGCGACGAGCACCCACCAGGTACGCGAGCACCCTCTCTCTCTTTCTCCTCCCTCCCTTCCTGCCTTGCCAAACCGCCGACGCCGAGCACCCGAAACCTAGCTTAATCTATCTGACAACCAATCTGCATTCGGATCTGATCCAATCACAAGTGGTCGAAGCGAGCGCAGGCCGAGGCGTGTGCTTGATGAGCACATCGTGGAGAGACAAGCAGCGCCCGGACCTCGTCAATTTCATCGCCGCGTTCCTCGCTTCCAACCTGTACCGCCTCAACTTCCTGTCGCTCTCTCCGGTACGTACGCCCGCTCCGATTTCAGAGACGCCAACAGCTGGTTTTCTCCGTGCTGTACCTGTGTGTTAACTGTGTATACATACGCATGGATATGGCTTTAATTTGATGCGTGGGTGGGTGCATCGGTTGGGTTCCAGGACTTCCTCTTCAACAATGGGGGCTTATCGGTTGCTTTCATCTTCGAGACGGACTGGCTTCCTGAAAGGGAAGCTGCGGTCTTCAGCAGGTGCCACTCCTATCTCTTAATTCCCTGTGTTATGTTTGTTGTTATGCACTGATGACTGCATGCGTGGTAAATGACGGTGATGGTGATGTCCTACATGGAATGCTTTTTTAATTCAGGGTGAGTACACTGAAGAGGCAGTTCAAGTATCTCTATGTCGTTGTCGTCGTCCGTTCACCAGAGCAGAATGAATCATTCAATCAGTCATATTTCAAGTATGGGCCGGCACACTGTGACGCTTAAGTCGTACTTACTTACCAACAAGTATTGTATTCGTTCTAGCTGGGTTGGTTTGTTCTGTTCTTATTCCTGCTTTCCTCTCATTCAAGGTATGGCATGGAGCTTGGCTGCCCTACATTCGTGCCTGTTTGTAGTCCAGAGATGGGATTCGAGAAGATTGTAAGGATAGCTCATGCTCGTGGAGGTAAAACCTCTATTGCTTCATTTACCACACTCAAGTTCAGGTTCTGAACCGCGAGCTATATAGCACTGATCGCTCACGTGTCTGTTTTCTTCAGTGTGTAGGCAGAAAGACATCGGCACAGCTATGAGAATTGAGGTATGTTCCCAGAAACATCCACATATACTAGCTAGCAACGGGTCATATTTTTGGTAAATGATTCTCTTGCTTGTCTCTGTAGCGCGAGCAAGCTGTTCAGTGCATGGATGCGTTCTTGCGAGTGATCACCTCTATTCCTGCTATTGACAGTCACGATGCAAACGCGGTGAGTTGCTCAGCTTGTTTTGACAGTTTCTGTAGTTTTGTGTTCTCTTGGTTACTTGGATATCAATGCTAGATTGTTAGTTCTGATTGCTTTGCAAGTTCTTCTCTAGTGAGGACTGAGGACACACATGATACTTCTAGGCGTTATTTGCAGATATGCGTATCATCTTTTTCCCTGTCATCTGCACGCATTTCTATGAGAATTGTGAAGAATAAACCGCAGTACCTTTAATCTGTATAAGATTCAGGACAGATCAGTGATTAAACATATTTTAGAACTTTACTTGCAAAACATTTGGTTGTATGCAACTATTCCAGAATAAGAATTGAGTCCATGCTGTATCTTGCAAATTGAGTTTTATTACCTTCCCTGCTCTAATCTGTTCGTCACCTCTCAAGTAGCTAATAGTCAAATTTCACACTAAACACCAGTTACCTGTTCTCGATTTATTTTTTTTTCCATGTTATGCGTACCATGGCATGGTGATTGGTACAGTGATGCTAGTCTTTATTTATTTTCTTAAGCTTGCCCAAGCCATTGGCTCCATCGAAGCAATTGCGAAAGCATCCAAGGAATCCATTCTGGAAAACACCGATCTTTCCACTGAAAAGGCAGAGAGGATTGTCAGGTTCTTCAGGGATCCACAGTACTTCTTAAGCCCCAAAATTAATTGATTCTTGCAGGTATTCTTCTCCTCCGCTTGACATATGTAGCAATTGCTTTATTCAGAGTGTGTCAATCATTTGATATTTGCTCCACAGAACTGTCAGTTTGTTGCTTCTTTCTCTGTCGTTGTTTATTGATGTTTTGCCTGAGGAATGCATGTTCATAAACATGATTGGTTTTTGTTAATTCGATCTTTAAGTTGTATGCCGATAAGAACCTTTTGATTTGCATGTCTAATGATAGAAATTAGGCCCACAAAAGATATCATGTCTCCTCTAGATTGTGAACTTTTTTATATTCCTTGTATGCTTGAGTTCTTGTGATCCCTAGTTTTCTTACCCATTTGAGGTCTTCTTTCACTATAGTCAGATTGACATTAATCCAACACATGTGGATTGAAATTAATACGATAACATCCAAACAAGGCTTAAGTGTTCCCTTGTGATCTTGAATCTTCTTCTCCTGTTGATAGAAATGCTTGTGATTCCATGATGCTGAATTGCTGATGCAGTCTCCTGATTTGCAGGCAAAATCAGATTGTCTCGGGACTGTCCCTGGGTGAACCGCTGAACTGACTGCCGAAGCCCCGTTGCAATGTGTCTACCCAACTCTCGCTGGTATAGGTTGGCGATACGTGGACCTGAGTCCCTGGGCAAGCTGTAAATTTTTTGTGCAGCAGCAAACTTATGATCTAGATAAGACCTGTATGAAAATGACGTAATGACGTTGTACGGCATATCCCAGTTGATGACACACGCACTTTAGAACCTGTGCATCTTGTTCTGAACTTATGCATGACTACTGTTACTGTGTGTCGGATACAAAGATAAGGGGTACCCTAAACCCTTCGATAAACTAACGCTCAACATAGCAACCATTTTTAAGACAGGATCCGATCAGCCGCTAGAGTCCATGAACCCCATCACACGAAGGCCCCCCGCACCGGCCACAGCAACTAGTCGTGGGCCGGCCCATTCCTGGAAAAATGGATGGACAGGGGTCGAACGAACGACCCCTCCGCCTCCACCTCGACTCCGACTGACAGGCAGGGGTCGAACGAACGACCCCTCCGCCTCCACCTCGACTCCGACTGACGGACATGGGTCGAACGAACAACCTCTCCGCCTCCACCTCGACTCCGACTGACGGACAGGGGTCGAACGAACGACCCCTCCGCCTCCGCTTCAACCCGCCGAATGACGGATAGGGGGTCGAACGAACGACCCTCGGGCGGGAAGCTCGACCAGCTCACCTGCTCCCGGTACGGGGTAAAGGGGATCCGATGCGCTTACCTGCCCCTGCCTAACGCCATGGGCGCCCACGACCGCAGTCAAATCCATCAACTCACCGCCCATGCCCTGGACCTCTGTCAACTGTGCCGCCGCTGTAGCCACGTCGCAAGTACGGACTCCAGAGGCACCTCCTCGAGCCATGAACAGGACACCCCTCGACTGTGTCTTCAGGGATACGACAAGGTCACGCCGGCCTCGACCCCCCTCGACCAGGGGGCTCGATCCCTGCCTCCAACCACTCCGGTATGGGACCCGTCCCATCCGCTCCGTCCCGCTTCAACTGTGGGACTCGCAACAATCTTCCGAAGGTCAACCCTGCTGCGCCATGCTCTGCGGTGATGCCCAGTCAGCCATCACCGCGCCCTGAACACCGGAAGGACAGGAAGGCCACGCCGCCACAGTGATCGACGTCCCTTCGTCAGCATGGCACCACGGACACGCCTCCCATGCTGCTACAGTTTAAGACTATGTACTCTCAGGCCTCCCCTTGGTCTATAAAAGGGGACGTCGGGATAGAAGAAGGGGGCATTCGTACGGGTATTCACATTCGGACATCAGCTCTGACCCGCATATACCACTCACCCGATTGCTTGATCGACCTCTCAATCAATCAACCGACCACCTAGGATAGCCCCGCTAGCCCTAGGCCTTAGCTCATCCTGAGCACCCCCGTGTAAACCTGCTTGTACCCCCCCTGTACGAGCACTTCGGTGTAAGATAATACAATCCATCCTCCCCCGCTGGACGTAGGACCTTCTGTGCCTGAACCAGGATAAATTTTGTGTTCTTCCTTCATCACATCTGGGAGAGGGAGCACGTAATATACAAATTTACTAGCCGGTGGTCTTGACCCCCTGGGTCATAACACCGACAGTTGGCGCGCCGGGTAGGGGGGCTTTACATGTCGATCAAGTCTGAACTACTCTCCCAGATGGATTCCACGATCCCATTACTTCCATTCGCCACCACCGTCTGGTTTGGGAGTCTAGAGTTCATGTCCACAGGTCACGACCACGACATGGTTTTACTCTCAGCTAGTGGCATGGATAGCAGCAGCTCCGGTACTCCGAGGCCAAGGAGGACCAGACGACGGTCCCACCACTCGCGCCTTTTGCCTGCGACCAGGAGGGGGCGCGAACGCCGCTGCCACACTCTTCACCGTGCGGATCCCGAGACGCCAGATGTCGTCCCCCCGGCCTCAGCTGGCGACACAGTTCCTCCCTTCGGAAGCCTGTTTGACCCATGCTTGCGGGTCGGGGGCGGGTACCTCGCTGAGCCTGACTTTGGCCCTGCCATACCGTCATCTCAGAGAATTCCCATGGCTTCTCCAACACACTCGGCCCCGCCGCCACCGCATAACCTGTTTCCACACGGGCTCTACAATAGCGCCAGACTCTGTTGTGCTTTTGTAGGCTCGCTGATGCAGACACGTTACGGGTCTCCAGGGAACCTGCTACGTGCGACGATCAGCCTCGTCACCACCTCTCCGCCGGATGAGCGCCCGGAGTCACGACGAGCCCCGGCCCTAGAGTGTCACACCTGGGGGATGACACGACGACGGCTGGAGGAGGAGCGCAGGGGATCTTTCCCCAACTTCTACCACGGCTACCCCGACTCGGACTCCCCCGATGAGGATTACGATCCCACCCGGGAATGCTTCCACCTCGATGGTCAGGTTGATTCCCAGGACGACGTCAACGACGCCGCGGCCACAGATGAAGGAGGAGGGGGCAACGCTACACCAACGCGAAACACCAACCCCCCGAGTCCTGACAAAGCCAATCCACCTCAGGACGTCCAGATCGCGCAAGTCCGAGAGCTGCTCGCCAAGCTCGAGGAAGAGCGCCTACAACTTCAGCAGCTCGAGCACGCCCTCGAGCGAGATCGCGGGCGCCCACAGGGTGGAGGGGCTCGCGAGCGGGCCCGGGAAGTCAATCGACAGATCGTCGAGGAGGGGGCAAACGAGCGCCGCGTCTACAACCGTGCCAGCCAAAATGTCGTAGCGGCCGCAATGCTGCTTCATGACATGCCGACGCCATCGACACCCCAAGCGCGACACATCAGGGATGAAATCTAGGGGCTTCTCCAAACCACGGGCGTGCAGCAGGCGGAGAGCTCGGCCTCGAGGCGCAGAGGAGCTGCCTCCGAGCATCAGGACGTACCCCCTCGAAAAATTCGAGAGGTATCCATCCACCAAGACAAAGCGCCCCAAGGCGGAGTAGAGCGACGACCAGTTCGAGACCGCATCCTCGACGATCGACCACCGCGGAGAACAAACGACGCCGACACAGCGACGCTGAGGCTCGAGGTTATAGCGCTCACCGAGGTGGGCGCTACGACAGTGACGAAGATCGACGTCGATCTCCGGAACCACCAGGGCCACGAGTCTTCGGCAGGACCATCCGGCGAACCGCCTTGCCTGTCCGCTTCCGTCCACCCACCAGCCTGGTCAAGTACAACGGCGAAACCAAGTCAGAGCTCTGGCTTGCTGATTTCAGGCTGGCATGTCAGCTAGGAGGAGCCGACAACGACCACGTCATCATTCGGCAACTCCCGCTTTTCCTCTCCGATACTGCTCGAAGATGGCTCGAGGAGCTCCTCTCGGACTTGATCCAAGACTGGCCCGACCTGGTCAGGATCTTCGAGGGGAACTTCAAAGGCACCTACGAGCGGCCAGGGAACTCCTGGGATCTCCACAGCTGCAAGCAGAGGCCAGGGGAGACCCTCCGCGACTTCACCCGTCGGTTTTCGAGGCAACGTACCGCGCTAACCCACATCTCCAACCACGACGTCATCACTGCGTTCATCGCCAGAACAATCTGCAAGGAGTTGGTGCGGGAGCTGGGACGGAACACCCCCAAGACCGCCAACGAGCTCATGGACATCGTTGCCAACTACGCAGCCGGCGAGGAAGCCGTTGGCGCGTTCTTCTTTGCATCCTCGGACAAGGGGAAGGCCAAGGCGGACGAGCCCGGGGGCTCAAACAACAGGCCCAACAGGAACAACAACAAGAAGAAGAAGAAGCCGGGTCGACACGACGTCGAGCCCGACGATCTTGTCGCTGTGGTAGACAAGAAGAAGCCTCGAGGGCCCCCTCTCGACAGGGGCGTCTTCGACAAGATGCTGAAAGAGCCCTGCCCCTATCACAAGGGACCGACCAACCATAGTCTCGAGGACTGTCGCATGCTCAAAAGGTACTTCGACTCTCTTGGCTACAAGAAAGACAACAAGAAGGGGGATCCGCGCGACGGGGACGATGGCGAGAACGGAGGCTTCCCCGAGGTTCACGACTGCTACACGATCTATGGGGGACCCTCGACTCGACTCAGTACGCGTCAGCGTAAGAGGGAGCGTCGAGAGGTCTTCTCCGTTCGAGCCCAGGCTCCTCGATACCTCGACTGGTCCCACACGCCGATCACCTTCGACCAGGACGACCACCCCGAGCACGTCCCCAACGCAGGGGTCTACCTGCTCGTTGTCGACCCGATCATACTCAACACCTGCCTCACCAAGGTACTCATGGATGGGGGAAGCAGCCTCAACATCATCTACGTCGCGACCCTCGACCTCCTGGGGATCTCGAGGACCGCGCTCCTGCCCAGCGCGGGAGGATTCCACGGGGTCGTTCCTGGAAAGAAGGCACTCCCGATCGGCCGCGTCAAGCTACACGTCTGCTTCGGTACCCCCTCGAACTTCCGAAAGGAGGATCTGACCTTCGAGGTGGTCGCGTTCCGTGGCATCTACCACACCATCATCGGTCGACCGGGGTACGCCAAGTTCATGGTGATCCCGAACTACACCTACCTCAAGCTGAAGATGCCAGGGCCCATGGGGGTCATCACCGTCGGCACCTCCTACGAGCACGCATACGACTGCGACGTCGAGTGCGTGGAAAACGCCGAAGCGGTCAAGGAGTCGGCCGTCCTCGCGGCCCTCGATGACTTCTCCAGGGAGATCCCCGACCCCAAGCGACACGCCGGCAACTTCAAGCCTGTGGAGGACACCAAGACCATCCCGCTCGACCCCGGCAACGCGGATGGGAGGGCGCTGACGATCAGCGCCACCCTCGAGCCTAAATAGGAAGCCGTGCTCGTCAACTTTCTCCGTGCGAATGCTGACGTGTTTGCATGGAGTCCCTCGGATATGTCGGGCATTCCGAGGGAGGTCGCCGAGCACTCCTTGGACATCCGAGCCGGATCCAAACCGGTGAAGCAATGGCTGCGCCGCTTTGACGAGGGGAAGCGCAGAATCCTCGGGGAGGAGGTCGACAAGCTTTTGAAGGCCAGATTCATCAAGAAGGTACATCATCCCGAGTGGTTAGCAAATCCCGTACTTGTCAAGAAAAAGAATGGAAAGGATAGGATGTGCGTAGACTACACTAGTTTAAATAAAGCATGTCCCAAGGTTCCTTTTCCATTACCACGTATCGATCAAATAGTAGATTCCACTGCGGGATGTGAAACTCTCTGCTTCCTTGATGCCTATTCTGGCTATCACCAAATAAAGATGAAGGAGTCCGATCAGCTCGCGATTTCCTTCATCACCCCCTTTGGCATGTTTTGCTACATCAC
The DNA here is from genome assembly GCA_022036555.1 of Microstegium vimineum. Taxonomy (NCBI): domain Eukaryota; kingdom Viridiplantae; phylum Streptophyta; class Magnoliopsida; order Poales; family Poaceae; genus Microstegium; species Microstegium vimineum. The sequence continues at coordinate 6,184,312 of CM039127.1, forward strand.
TATGCCCTTCGGTTTGAGAAACACCGGGGCCACATATCAGCGATGCATGCTCCATGTCTTTGGGAAACACATAGGGCCGACCGTCGAGGCCTACGTCGATGACATCGTGGTCAAATCCAAAACAGTCGGAAACCTGGTCGGGGACCTTGAGATCGCGTTTGGGTGCCTCAAGGCAAATCACATAAAACTAAACCTTAAGAAGTGTGTCTTCGGGTCCCTCGAGGCATGCTCCTGGGGTACATAGTTTCCCGGTGCGGGATCGAGGCCAACCCCAAGAAGGTAACCGCAATCACAAGGATGGGCCCGATCAACGACCTTAAAGGCGTGCAAAGGGTCACGGGGTGCCTCGCCGCCCTCAGCCGGTTCATCTCAAGTCTCAGAGAAAAGGCACTACCCCTTTACCGCCTCCTGAAGAAAACGGAACACTTCGCGTGGACCGTCGAGGCCGAGGAATCGCTCTCCAAGCTCAAAACCCTACTCACCTCGCCACCTGTCTTGGTACCCCCGAGCCCAGCCGAGGCCCTCTTGCTCTATGTCGCGGCAACTACCCAGGTAGTCAGCGCTGTCGTAGTAGTCGAGAGGGCAGAAGAGGGACACACCCTGCTGGTGCAGAGACCCGTGTACTTCATAAGCGAGGTGCTCTCCGAGACTAAGATGAGATACCCCCATATTCAGAAGTTGTTGTATGCCGTCGTCCTCACCCAGCGCAAGCTCAAACACTACTTCCTGGGCCACCCGGTTACCATGGTCTCGTCTTTCCCCCTCGGGGAGATAATCCAGAACCGGGAGGCGTCCGGGAGAATCGCAAAGTGGTCGGTCGAGGTCATGGGGGAAACCCTCTCCTACGCCCCTCGGAAGGCCATCAAGTCTCATGTATTGGCAGATTTCATTGCAGAATGGACCGACACCCAACTACCCCCGGCGCAAGTTCAGACCGAGCTCTGGGCCATGTACTTCGACGGATCGTTGATGAAGACGGGGGCAGGCACCGGATTGCTCTTCATATCACCCTCAGGGGTCCACATGCGCTACGTCATCCGTCTCCACTTCCCCGCCTCCAACAACGTAGCCGAGTACGAGGCCCTCGTCAACGGTCTGCGCATCGCCATCGAGCTCGGGGTCCGACGCCTTGACGTTCGGGGGGACTCGCAGTTGGTAATCGACCAAGTGATGAACGATTCGAGCTGCCATGACCCCAAGATGGAAGCGTACTGCAAGGAGGTCCGAAGGCTCGAGGACAAATTCTACGGTCTCGAGCTCAACCACATCGCCCGCCGGCACAACGAAGCTGCTGACGAGCTGGCCAAAATCGCGTCCACTCGAGGTACAGTCCCTCCCGACGTCTTTTCAAGGGACCTTCACAAGCCGTCCGTCGACCTAGGCTCGGGGGCTCCTACCCTCGAGCAAGGGGTCGATCCACCCCCCTCGACCGATCCCCCCTCGAACGGGGAAGAAGTCATGGAGGTCGACGGAACGGCCGCAAGACCGGCCCCCTCGACGGACTGGCGCACACCCTACCTCGAGTATCTGATACGGGGTGAGCTCCCAGAGGACCGCACCGAAGCCCGACGCATAGCCCGGCGCGCCAAAACCTACGTCTTGTATGGGGATGGCCGCGAGCTGTATCGACGCAGCCCTACCGGTGTACTTCAACGCTGCCTCACCCTCGGGGAGGGGAAGGCACTGCTGAAGGACCTACACTCGGGGGCTTGCGGCCACCACGCGGCGCCAAGAACGCTGGTAGGAAGCGCCTTTCGACAAGGCTTCTACTGGCCGACAGCCGACGCCGACGCTACCAAACTCCTTCGATCTTGCGAGGGATGCCAATTCTACGCTAGGCAGACCCACCTACCCGCCCAAGCTCTTCAGATGATACCCATAACTTGGCCATTCGCAGTATGGGGGCTCGACATGGTTGGCCCCCTGAAGAAAACCAAAGGTGGACACACCCACCTCCTCGTGGCTGTAGACAAGTTCTCGAAATGGATCGAGGCTCGACCCATCGCCAACATTCAGTCTCGACAAGCCGTGCTATTCTTCACCGACATCATCCACCGCTTCGGGGTCCCCAACGTCATCATCACCGACAACGACACGCAGTTCACCGGCCAAAAGTTCCTGGACTTCTGTGACCACCACCACATCAAGGTGAATTGGTCTGCAGTCGCCCACCCTCGAACTAACGGCCAGGTCGAGCGCGCCAATGGTATGGTTTTGCAGGGCCTCAAGCCAAGGATCTTCGATCGGCTGAACAAACATGGCAAGAGATGGGTCGATGAGTTGCCCGCTGTCCTATAGAGTCTCCGAACGACACCAAGTCGAGCCATGGGGTTCTCCCCGTTCTTCTTGGTCTATGGGTCCGAGGTCGTCCTCCCTAGTGATCTCGAATATGGGTCCCCTCGATGAAAAGCTTACAACGAGCAAGCCAACGCGGCAGCCCGAGAGGACTCCCTCTACCAGCTCGAGGAAGCCCGGAACGTGGCCCTCTTCAAGTCGGCAAAGTACCAGCAAACGCTGCGGCGCTACCACGACAAACACGTACGCAAAAGGGACCTCGACGTCGGCGACCTCGTGCTGCGCCGCCGACAAAGCAACAAGAGACGTTACAAGCTGACACCACCTTGGGAGGGACCCTTCATCGTGGCAGAGGTGCTAAATCCAGGGACTTACAAGCTGAAGAACGACAAGGGCGAGATCCTCACCAACGCATGGAACATTGAACAACTACGTCGTTTCTACCCCTAAGGCCTCGAGGCCTTGTGCATTTTCTACATTATATACATTTATCGCATTATGAATGAACAAAAAGTTCTCGAAATACATTTCACATTCGTTCATAACTTTGAGGTAGCCTCGACTCTGCTCTGGCAAAGTCAAGCCTCCCTCGGGGGCTGACAGGGGGGACCCCCCCTCCTAAGTCCTCTAAAAAACCCGAACGTTTTTTCGAAACTTGGCTTTCTCTCTCGATCTTCGCCCCGAGTACGCTTCACGGCTAGGTAAAAAACGCCTCGAACTCCCTAAGGGTCGAGGGCCGTCGAGCCAGGGACTCTCCTACGCCTCAGGGCTATGGTACCCCCACTCGCTCCCCCCCTTCCAGGGATACGAGTGTGCGTCGAATACTTAGTCCATAAGCAACGACTCAGGCAAAGAGAAATAGAGACAGCTCGAGAGATAAAAACGCCCAGATGCATCTCGAATAAAATGCATTAAAATTAAGAAGCCCCCAGGGGCTCGACATCGTATTATCACAAAAACTAATCTATTACATGGACCTTCTTGTCCAAATTTGGCTCACAGACCTCGACTACTCGTCGCCGTCGTCGTCCGGCGGGGGGAGCACCTCGACCTCGAACAGCTTCGCCAGCTCACCATCGGGCACCTCTGCGGCGTCGATCAGCTCATGGCATCTCGCCACGTTCTCTTCATCAGTTAGCCTCGGGTCGGTGACGAAATCGCTGGAGACGACGTCGAGGTCGTAGATGTAACCCGAGCGAACGACCGCAAGTGCCCGCTTCACGCCTATGTGAAGGGCGGCCCGGACCTGCTCCGTTATTCCATCGGACGCAGCAAGGAGCCGGCGCAAGATGGCGTCTCCACGCACGTCTCCCGTGACCGGCAGCTCCGGCTCGATCCCCAGCCTGTCGCAGAAGGAGGAGATGGCGTCCCTGAGCCTCTCGTTCAGGCTCGTTTCCGCCCCGAGGAGGTCCTGGAGACTGGTCAGATCCTCGTGGAGTCGGGCCTTATCCCCTTCGACCTCTGCTAGAGCAAATAGAAGGCTGCGTCAAAACCAAAAAGCAGGGGAAGGAGCGAAACCAAGCGAGCTCAACGACATTTCCAAAAAACTCACCATTGGCGTATCCCTCCAGGACGACGTAGTCCTGCTCGGCCCGCTGGAGTTGGTGGCGGACCTCGACGAACTCTGCAGCTTGGTCGTTGTTTTTAGTCCGAAGGTCCTCGATGATCTGGCCAGTACCATCGAGGGCCCTCTTCTGGTTGGCTGCCACCTCCCCCAGAGTGGCGATCTGGGCTCGAGCCCTATCCTCCGCGACACCAAGTGCGTCGCGGTCGCGGGAGATGGTGATGACGTCCGTCTGGAGCTCCTGGATCCGCCCCTCGAGGGAGGTGCGGTCGGTAGCCTCCTGCGTCAGGTCGGCCTCGAGCTGGCGGACACGGTCTACCGCTCGGGCCAGCTCCTCCTTCAGCTGGGTGGACTCCTCCTCCGCCTTGCGCCGGGCCTCCCGGGCAGCATCCCGCTGCTGCCCGACCTCGATAACCGCCTTGAGGGCGGCCTCAACCCTCGACTGCACCCCCGAGGCCGTCTCCTGGGTGGCCCGGGCTCCCTCCTACGCAGCCGCCACCTCGGCCTTCTCCAGCGAGGCGCGGAGGACAGGGAGCTGGCCCAACGACTCCTGCGTCCGAAGGATGAACTGGGACTTGTCGTACGACCTCATCCTTAGTACCTACCAGGGACAAAGAGGAAGGTCATCAGAAAGGAGCAACGAAATAACCGAGGTGAATCCAAAGGGAAAGGGCAAAGCTTACCTCCATCCCCCGGAGCAAATCCGCGGAAGCGACCTCCGTCGACACGCGCGCCACGTGGGCAAGCCACGCCCGGAACTCCTCCAGGTGCTCCCACTCCCCGAGCTCGGCTTGGTCATCGAGCTCGAGGGAGGTGCGCCCTGGGTCTTGGGGGTCGACCAGCTTGAGGGGCTCCTGCCCCCAGAGCCTGCTGCGGCGCTCGATCCTCCCCTGGACCTCTCGCATGAGGACCTAGCCCATCTTGGGGTCACCCCCGTGGAGCCTCACCCGCTGCGCTAGGGTGGGGAAGGAGCTCGCCCCGTCGAGCCCGGTACTCCTGGCCTCAGACGACTGCCCGGCCTCGAGGACAGGCCGAACAGCCGCCTTGGACATCGTCGCGTCTCGCGCGCCACTCCTGTGCACTATGACGGTGGTCCCCTCCGGTTCCAACCGGAGGGCCGTCGCCGCAACCATCTCCCTCGGGACTACCAGCTCCGCCACCATCGCAGCCGCCACTTCATCGGTGGCCTTCACCGACATCCCCGCCGTCTCCGCCGTGGGCGTTGCCTCGAGCTCCTCGGCCCGTCCCCCCTCCTCGGGCTCGGGAACCGGCGCTGAAGTCCCCTCGACGAACGCCTCCGCCGGCGATGGCCCCTACGACGGGCTGGCAACCGCAGCCTCGACCGCCACTCCCGCAGATCCCGCCGGTTCGACGGGTCGACCCTCCTCCTCCACCTGAGCTCGCTCCGCAACGGCCAGCGTGTGCCCGCGCCCTATGGCTGCCTGCACCTTGGCAGCCCACGCCTTGCCTGGGGTGGGGGTCGAGGAGGACGAGGTGGTGGGACTGGCCCCGACGGCCATCTTGACCGTGGCCTTTGCCCTTAGCCTCTTGGCCGGAGTGGTGCTCGCGCCCTCCGCCAAGCGTTTCGGCCTAAAAAAGGAACCCATACGCGACGGTAAGCATAAAGTCATAATCGGTGGAAAATATTCGGACCAACAGAAAGCGACTCACCATAGCGGAGTCGCGGGGGCCCGAACGGTGGATCCCAAGCCGCTCGGGGGCTTCTGCGGGGCGCGACGGGAGCCACTTCTCCCGCCAGCGCTGGCCGCGGCAGGGGTCGAGGCCGCTCCCCCCGCTGTCTCCTGGGCAGAGGTCGACGACACTCCCGTCTCCCCCCCTCTTGACCTCCTCCTGCGCCGACGGTCCCGACACCCGTACGCTCGATCGGGTGGGCGCCGGAGGCGTGCTCGACCGACCCCTCAACGGGGATCGCGACGAATGGCCGCGCGTCTACCGTGGCACTTCACCTTGAGGAGCCACGGGGCGCTCGCCCCGCGGCTCAATCTCGCCAGTTGGGGCCGACCTCGACATCGACCCGTCTCCTCCTCCGGTTCCAGCGGCCGCCCTCTGCCGGTCGGGCACCGCTTGTTCCTCCCTGAGCCCTCCTTGCGGCTCGGCCTCCCCGCCGCTGCTCTCCTCCTCCTCCTCCTCCTCCGAGGGCGACCCCTCCTCGGAAAGGTTGGCCAGCCTCTATCGGGCCCAGCGTTGTTCACGCTCCTGCTTCTCTCGGGCCCTTTTGCCCTTGTCCTTCTTCGCCTTGTCCTTGTCCTTCTTCACCTGCTCGGCCTGAAGGCGTCTCGCCTGAGAGTCGCCCCGCTCCTCCTTCACCGGTGGCAGCGACTTCCGGAAGATAACGTCCCCCTGAGGAACACAAGGCAGTTAGGACGCAGGCAAAGAAGGCGAACAAGACAGGCAAAAAGGACATTAACAGAGAAAAGGTGTCGTACCTGAAGGAATACGAGGTTGCTACGCTAGCCGGAAAACAAAACTTTTCGACCTCATAAACCAGGATCTGCTGCTAGTTACAGGTTACTGGATTACCACTAGACGCGCAGGTGCAGCGGAAGACGACTTGATGTAGTCGTACGCGTCGCAGCAGGCAGTGCAGTTGCGTGGTCGTCCGTCTCAACGTCCCCTTCGCGCGGTTCGTCCTTGTGCTCCAGATGCAGCACCTCCGAGAAATCCCACACGTGCAGGGAGGAAGCGTTGCGCCTCCGGACTGCTAGGTCCGCGAGGAGCAAAAGGCGCGAGCGTGGGGAGGCGACGGCGGCTGCCAAAAGGCGTGGATCAATAACGCGCCGCGCCCACCCCTTGCTTATATAGGCGTCCTAATGAGCTCCCACGGTGGAGGCCCATTAGAAACCCTAAACCTAGTCTAATTCGGGTCCAACCCGAATTAGGCTTCCAGCCCCTTAAGCGTGCGACCCTATGGGCTCACGCATACATAGACATGGCCCAAGTACTCTTACTCGACCAATAGTTGATAGCGGCCTCTAGCAAGGCGTGTCAACTCCTATGCATACATTATGATCATATCAGACGAACCACTATGACCATGTACAAGTTATTCCCTTCGCCACTCGATATATGGTTCAACTCGTGGGTTAACACTTAACCCAAGCACGGCCATGCATTTGTTGATCCAATCACATGAGTGATCCAGTGATATCTCTCTCACGAAGAGATGGGCAAATTCCATCTTGATTGTCTATGTCTCACAGCATGTTTCCCGACCACCCAAGGGCCACCTTTATAACTACCCAATTACGGAGTAGCGTTTGATAGTCTCTAAGTAGATCGTTTCACATCTTGAGTACATACCACAATCTCAGGTCTAAGGACATAACGTACATGACATGAATAGAGACTTTCTCTTGTTGGGTCAGTCCAGCCTACATGTCTCACATGTGCCCACATTATTAGTTTGACATCTCCATGTCTATGACTTGTGAAACATAGTCATCAACTAATACATGTGCTGGTCTAATATTCAAGTGTGCTCTTACAAGAATGCCGACCAGGGACCACTTTTAGAATAACCATTCAGGTAATTGAGTTCCACAAACAATTCACATAATTGTCAATCAATACTAGTTGTCTATAATGGATATTCTCAGAACACTTTATTAATCATGGATACAACCGGAATATAATCATCTACATGATTAGCTCTAGGGCATATTCCAACAGTACCGGCTGGACATGCCCCTGGTCGAGCATCATGGGGACGCTGGCGACTCCCACCTCGAACGCGCCGGCGAATGAGGCCCGTACTCGGCGAACCACCCTCTAGAGGGGTAGCTCATCCTCCATGAGGCGACACCCCGTGAGATCGACCCCCGGGCGCATCTTGTCGAGGCGTAGCGGGCGAGCCATCAGCGGCACGACCCGCCGCTGGTGGAAAGCCGACGCAACGATCGCCGCAGTGAGTCCCACCTTTTTTAGACGGGCGATCGCGCCGAGCAGGTGGCCGAGGCGCGACTGCTTCTTCTTCTCGACGCCGTACCTCCAGTGGTCGGGCCTCGAGTCGATCGTCCTCCCGGTATAGGCGGGGAGCGAGACGTCGTCGTTCCTCAGGTAGAACCACCTGGAGTGCCATCCAGAGTGGCTCGACGTGAGCTTCGCCGGGATCCAGCTGTCCGCCCTCTTGAGGGCGATGCTGCAGCACCCCGTCCTGACCACTCTGCGGTTGCCGAGCCCGGCCGACGCATGGAACAGGCTCGCCTCGAACAGGTGGAGCCACAGGTCCCAGTGCGGCTCCATCCCTAGGTATCCTTCGCACACGGCGGTGAAAACCGCCGCGTGACAGATACCGTTGGGGGAGAGATGCTGGAGCTCCACGCTGTAGTGGTGGAGGATCCCGCGTAGGAGACGGTTGGGGGGAGCGCCCAGCCCCGCCTGGTGGAAGGCTTCAAAGCTAACCACCTAGCCCTCCGGCGGGTTGGGCTCAGCATCCTCCCGCGGTGGCACTACCCACTCCGGTCGGTCGACGGAGGTGATGGGCCGGAGGAGACCGCTCTCCACCAGATCTCCCAGACGCGCCACGGTCGCCGAAGACGGGAGCCAGGCATCGAGGCCGCGCAGGCTGTAGCTGGCCATGGGGGCAGGGAGGCTGGTGCGCTCGGATGTGGGGGTGGGAGGTATGTTCCCAATCTCTCCTCTCCCTACTATTGTGCGCGCAGAGGTCGGGCTCGGAAGGAGGCAGGGAAGGCGATGGCGAGAAGGAGGCAGGGAAGGCAATGGCGAGAAGGAAGCAGCCGACTCCCCACCTCCGGTATTTATTACGGGAAGTCCAACCGACGGATCCAACAAACAGGCAAGTGAATCTCCACATTTAATGTGCCCACCTACCGCCCCCTCGTATTCCTCCAGGATAAGGCGCACCCGTCGCGTCATCGGGTTCCACACCGCACTCCGCGCTACGCCCTACTCCTGCTGCGATTATAGTCGAACGGACACCTCCTAAAAAGGCGTGCCTACGGCGGACAGCGCGCAACAGTGGGCGTTATCTTCGAAGGTAAGCAACCGACGTCGACCCGTCCGTCAAAATCTCAAGGGGACGAAGGCTGGCCCTCGAACGGGGTTCGACAACCACCCTCGAGTACCTGAGGTCTGAGGGGGCCTCGGGTTATGGACTCCGGTCCACCCCCAAATCTCGAGGGGGCGAAGGCTGGCCCTCGAACAGGGTTCGACAGCCGCCCTCGAGTACTCGAGCCCAACGGGCGGATCCAACAAAAACACAGGTATGTCCCCGCATTTAATATACCTACCTACCTACCTACCCCCCTTATATCCCACAGGATAGGGCGTCAACTTCGGAGGCAAGCGACGGACGTCGACCCGTCCGTCAAAATCTCGAGGGAGTGAAGGCTGGCCCTTGCATAGGGTTCGACAGCCGCCCTCGAGTACCTGAGGTCAGGAAGGACCCAGGGTTACGGACTCCGGTCCGCCCCTAAATCTCGAGGGGGCGAAGGCTGGCCCCACGAACAGGGTTCACAGCCGCCCTCGAGTACTCGAGTCAGGGATGACCCAGGGGGGCCAGCGCGAGCCCCTAGCTCGAGAATGAACTCTCGAGGCCCCCCGGGACATATCCGAGGCATAACCACGGAATACCCAAGGATCCCTACGTCGGGAGGCATCGAGCCACCAACTCCCATCGAACGGAGTTGGCACCTAGGTAAGCCATACGGTCTTGCTTAATGAGAACGCCTCAGGGCTTCTATCGACCCCTATCGAATGGGGCACGAGTTCTCACTTGGATTCTTACCCGTACCGGGCAGATTTCTGCCCAACACCAGCTCACAGAGGACTTCGAGGCTCGTCCTAACGAGGATAGCACGATGTTCTTCGCCCCACAATCCGAACGCAAGGATCCAGGGGAAGAACGCTAGGAGGTAGTGAAAGCCCAGCCACGCAGGGCTCGAGGGCCCGACTACGCACGACACCCCTCGACGAAAGAGGGTCGAAAACACTCGTAGCCTGGCAGACATAGTCGACCCCTCGGTAGGGGCACTGTGACTCCAGTGTAACGCTCGAGGGAGCGAAGGCTGGTCCTCGGAAGGGTTCGACAGCCGCCCTCGAGCACCTCCTTTTCAGGGAAAGGAACGCTCATAACCTGGTGAACGGAATCGACCGCTCAGTAGGGCGCCACGACTCCAGGTAATCCTAAAATCCCCTCGATAAAACACACATCAAAGCCCCCAGAGGAGTTCTTAATCACTCCTCTGAGGCCTCGGGGGCTACCCCGCGGGGTGTGCTCGCGCGCACTCCGCGGAGAATCGAACCTCCTACTAACTCTGCAGGTCAATGCCAAAAGCCCCTATGTGGATTCTTCTTATCCGCACAGAGGCTCGGGGGCTACTGTCGGGTACAAAGGTAAGGGGTACCCTAAACCCTTCGATAAACTAACGCTCAACATAGCAACCATTTTTAAGATAGGATCCGATCAGCCGCTCGAGTCCATGAAGAAAGGCCCATCACACGAAGGCCTCCCGAACCGGCCACAGCAACTAGTCGTGGGCCAGCCCATTCCTGGAAAAATGGACGGACAGGGGTCGAACGAATGACCCCTCCGCCTCCACCTCGACTCCGACTGACGGACAGGGGTCGAACGAATGACCCCTCCGCCTCCACCTCGAGTCCGACTGACGGACAGGGGTCGAACGAACGACCTCTCCGCCTCCACCTCGACTCCGACTGACGGACAGGGGTCGAACGAACGACCCCTCCGCCTCCACCTCGACTCCGACTGACGGACAGGGGCCGAACGAACGACCCATCCGCCTCCACCTCGACTCCGACTGACGGACAGGGGTCGAACGAACGACCCCTCCGCCTCTGCTTCAACCCGCCGAATGACGGACAGGGGGTCGAATGAACGACCCCGGGCGGGAAGCTCGACCAGCTCACCTGCTCCCGGTACGGGGTAAAGGGGATCCGATGCACTTACCTACCCTTGCCTAACGCCATGGGCGCCCACGACCGCAGTCAAATCCATCAACTCACCGCCCATGCCCTGGACCTCCGTCAACTGTGCCGCCGTTGTAGCCACGTCGCAAGTACGGACTCCAGAGGCACCTCGAGCCATGAACAGGACACCCCTCGACTGTGTCTTCAGGGATACGACAAGGTCACGCCAGCTTCGACCCCCTCGACCAGGGGGCTCGACCCCTGCCTCCAACCACTCCGGTATGGGACCCGTCCCATCCGCTCCGTCCCGCGGGACTCGCACCCATCTTCCGAAGGTCAACCATGTTGCGCCATGCTGTGCGGTGATGCTCAGTCAACCATCACCGCGCCCTGAACACCGGAAGGTCAGGAAGGCCACGCCGCCACAGTGATCGACGTCCCTTCACCAGCATGGTGCCACGGACACGCCTCCCATGCTGCTACAATTTAGGACTATGTACTCTCAGGCCTCCCCTTGGTCTATAAAAGGGGACGCCAGGATAGAAGAAAGGGGCATTCGCACGGGTATTCACATTCGGACATCAGCTCTGACCCGCATATACCACTCACCCGATTGCTTGATCGACCTCTCAAGCAATCAACCGACCACCTAGGATAGCCCTGCTAGCCCTAGGCCTTAGCTCATCCTGAGCACCCCTCGTGTAAACCTGCTTGTACCCCTGTACGAGCACTTCGATTCTTCTTGCATCACATCTGGGAGAGGGAGCACGCAATATACAAATTTACTAGCCGGTGGTCTTGACCCCTGGTCATAACACCGACACTGGGTAAGTATCCGTCCAGTCAAGAACATAATATAACACCAAAATAGATGGTCAATAGAGTGAAACCGATGCACTCATCGTTTATTTGATGATGTACATTCCAAATCGAAACAACTATATGCTCGAAACGATTTGAACAAAATTCATAGGTGTAAAACACCTGACCTGCTTCATGGTCAAACACTAAACAATTACAACACTATAGGGCAGTTTGATTCTGCAAAGATAGGTCAAAACCATGTTTCACAAAGTTCTTATAATCTTATTATCGTTATCGACACAAGGCCTCAGTGATGATCATCCTCATCATTGTGGCCATCTGGATTTCCCCCATCACCAATGACCTTGAGCTGCACAAAACCAACAAAAAGATGTTTTAGCAAAGGTATTGTTTTCAACCGGAAAATCAACTGCTGGACAGTTTTACAACAATCAGTCAAGGCATTGATTTCAGTTACCACAAAGTACTGTGAGCAGACTGGGCACTCATGTGGTTTATCCTTTTCCAACCAAAACCAGACAACATCATGTTCATCCTCTGCAATAAGCCCAATGGAAAAATAAGCACAGTTATGGTGAGTTACATACTTAACACTAGGTACTGACATATATATGGTTAGCTGTGACGTACCTCCTTCGCCACCAGGGCAGCCAACTATTCTCTTGTTATAGTAGGATTCAATCACAGCTGGTTCCTCCTGCAAGCAAATTCAAATTTAACAAAAGAACAATCTTGCAGCACAAAAGTCTGGTGTGCAAAACCAAAATAAAAGGGTCTTGACCATAAAATAAAAGTTTGGTGTGCTTTAGAAGTTTGTCCAGGATTGAAGAATAGAAGAAACCACAGACACATCAAACACTGATATTATGCAATGGTCCCAAGTGACAACAAAGTACCTACGGATTTCATGTATGGCTGGCTCACTGATGGTGTATTTAGAACAAGCTTC
>CM039127.1:6796953-7119453 GCA_022036555.1 Microstegium vimineum
TAGTTTCATGTTGCTCTCTCATCTCACAAACTAAAAACTAAGATAAATAGCAGCTGCTGCTCCTCCATGACCGTCGAAGATTTTTTGTACCCCCTTCACTTAGTAATTCTCCCCCTTTGGCAACAAGTCACCAAAAAGAGAAAAGAACCAAGAAGAAAAGATACAAGCTAGTCGTTGTCCTCCTCCATATGGTCATCATCATCATCATCCTCATCTTCGTCTTCATCATCATCAGGAGCTGAAGCGAAGTGAGTGCCAGGAGCTGATGCACGCTTGCTGCATCTACGAGTCTGTGGCCGCTCAATCTCCTCCTCATAATCATCCTCATCATCATCATCACCAGCAAAGGTAGACTCCTCACTGAACTGTGGTGGTGGTGTGGGAGGATCAAGCTGCCTGAGGCCTTGCTCCTTTCGGAGCTCTCTGATCTCAAGCCTGGTCTGGTAAGAGTGATTATTTGCATAGCAGATGCCAGCAAAGATCTTCTTTAAGATCCTACCAAGCTTGCCCTTCTTCCTACCTCTGGAAGCTACTGCACCTGAAGACTTAGGAATATCTGCTACTGTTGTCCTGGTGTCTCTGGGAGGAGTGTTCACCTCCTGAATTGTTGTAGCATGAATGGCCTTCTTTTCTCTATAAGGCTCATGGACAAAATCTTTGTTGAAGATCCGGCCAATCACCATCTCAATGATGAACATCAGATAGGGAGCATAGGGAAGCCCCTTTCTTGCATCCTCTGCAGCAATGCATATCTCATCCCATAAGAATCTAGCAACTGAGAAAGGTGGTGCTCCACCTCTCATCCTCCTTAACACATTTTGGATGTGTTGTAGAGGTTTGAGGCAGATCCCATCTTGGGATAGAGAGTGTTTCTGAAAAGATTGTTCAGAATGTAATATTTGCTCCTCAAACCCTTTATCAGACCATCTACCTCCTGAGGATAAATGTAGAGCTGTGAGATCTCCTCATTGGTCAGCCCTCTTTCATCATGAATATTACTGCATTATCTGTCCTCATCACCAAATCCCAGAAGACGAGCAAAAGTCACATAGTCAATCTTGTAGTGCACGCCCTCTGTCATCCAATGCATCACAAAGTTCTCCCTATCAAGATAGTAGGTGGAGTAGAAATGATAGATGATCTCTATGTTCCACCCATTCTGGAAACCCATCTAGTGATACATACCAAGCTGCCTGCACTGATCAATGACCCTATCAAATACAGGATCTCTCTTGATTTCCAAGTACTCTCAATCAACATACTTCATTTTAATGACTCTGGGTTTTGCAGCTTGAAAGAGGACAGTGGTGTAAAAGTCAGAATGAAAAATATTCCAAAACCTGTAATCCACATTCATGTACTTTGGCACATCATAGGGATTGATGGCCCTCTGCTCTTGGACAGTCCTCCACTGAAGATAGTAGCTTTCTCTGACTCTGCTAGGAGTGTCCTGAGACACTCTGACAAAGACCTCCTCAGGATGCTCAACGAGATGTGAGCCATCAAACAAACACAAATATGGAGGTGTTTCAGGACACACCCCATCCCTGATGGTTCTCCCTGCCCTCTGCAATTCTTCCTCTTGAGCCGTCCTTTGCCTGGGATTCAAGCCATCATCGGCTAAGCGAGTGCGAGACTTGGACCTCACTCTTCCTCTTGCACCACCACGCGATCCACCGGCGTCCATCTATGCATTTAAAAGGAGGAAAGGTTAAATTGCTGCACTTAGAATAGTGACTGAAACTCTAGTGGAGAGATTTAACCAAAAATTAGGGTCAATAGACGATTGTAGAAGCATATGCATGGGTGCCGCTACCCAGGGTCCGGCACTGCCGGCCTGGTGCAGACAGCACCTATGCATGCTTCATCAATCCTCCATTGAAACTAAGTTTTGATCAAATCTAACTACTGGAGGTACATTACTATACATAATGCAACCACTAACAACCTAAATCCCATCTCAAAAACCATAAATTGCATAGATCGACACAAGTTAGGGTTTCAAGTTATTACCTTTGAAAGAGAGGGGTGAGGATGAAGAAGGTCGGGCTTGAATGGAGCTTGACACAGGGGGGAAGATCCTCCACACCTCCTCCAATGGCAGCACCTCCAAAGGGGCAGCACTGCCGGGGGGAAGAGAGGGACCTCCGGGCTCCTTATGTCTCCTTAGGGTTGAGAGAAGAGAGGAGAGATGTTTCTGTTGGGGGATATGACTTGGGATGGTGTTCCCTCGGGTTGGGGAGAGAAAATAAAGCAAAACCTGAGAGCTAGGACTTGGGCCCAACAGGCTCGGGTCCCTTAAGTCCCGGCACTGCTGGCTTGGCCAGGCAGTGAGGCACTATGCCACCATTATACTATAAATTTATGCAATTTTAGACACATACCCATTGTCATGTGCTAGTCAGTAAGCAAATCAACAATCATACTATGACCAACACACTCAAGTTTCTTTCAAAATTTGTTTTGAAGCACATAATTAAAACTTTTCAAAGTTTTTCCTAAGTCTCTAGGTGGACAAACAAGTGTGTGCTATAGTTCAAACCACGTTACGAGAATCAAGTATATTCAGCTCACTACGCAAAGCACAAAACCTTGTCTCATCGAGAGGCTTGGTGAAGATATCGGCTAGTTGTTTATTGGTGCTCACATGGCGAGTTGCGATATCTCCTTTTAATTCGTGGTCTCTCAATAAGTGATGATGGATATTTATGTGTTTGGTTCTAGAGTGATGAAGAATCATGACCCTAGTTGGTTTTGGTGATTAACGACAATTAGAGTTTATTATGGCTAACGTGTGTTTTGCAGAGGCTATGCGTAGCTTAGCCATAGTGATCAAGGAGAATGGGCTCTAATGGTCATCACTTAGCCCCCAAGATGGATATCGTTTCGGTTTTTAAGGAGACATGATGAAGACCCTAGAATGATAGGCTAAGTGCCATAAGGAGATGAAGGGCACTTAGAATTAGATAGGGCTTCTCTTTTTGCCTTTGACTGTACTATTAAGAGGGGTTGAGATTAGTAGCTTGACTTAGGAAAGCTTCATGATTTAGGTGTGGTGCACACTTAACTTCCTTAGCTCTAAGCAAGCCTATGGTGACCGTAAGATAGCTTAGAACAACTTCCATATTCATCGTGACGAAAAACGGAGTTGTCAAAATCGTTTTCTGGGCGTCGGACGCTCCTGGCAGGGGCGGCGGACGCTGTCCGTCGCGTCGGACAAAGGTGCCGGACGCTGGGTGATTGAGTCCACAGCGTCCGTTGGCCTTCCAGAAGGGTTGTTTTCTGGCTAAGTTTTTCAGGGTCCGTCGGATGCTGTCCGTCGGCCAGGCGTCGGACGCTGGGAAGAGCGTCCGTCGACCTTCCAGAGAGGTTGTTTTTCAACCCTAGCCAGAACTCAGCGTCGGACGCTGTGGTTGAGCGTCCGTCGCCCAGTGACGTAGCGTCCGTCGCTGGGAACAGTGTGTCAGAACTAGCCGTTAGACAGAGGCGCCGGAGCGTCCGTCGCCTCCACTATGAACAGAAACTAGCCGTTGGGCATGCGACGGACCGTCCGTCACCTAGTCGACGGAGCGTCCATCGCCAACTTAAATTGCCAGCCCGAGGCAGTTTTCGGAGGGTCTATTTATAGCCCCTCCCACTTCTCTCCCACCTGGCCTTTGCTCATTTGAGTTGCTGAGTTTGTTGAGAAGGTTGGAAAGAGAGCAAGAGCCCTAGAGAGAGAGAGAGTGATTCGCGAATCCATCCATCCTCTCTCTAGTTCATCCAAGAGTTCAAGTGTGCATCCTCTAGTTGTAAAGCTTGAGTGAGTCAAGTGAAGATCGAGGCTTGTTACTCTTGGTGATCGACATCACCTAGACGGTCCGGTGGTGCTCGGAGGAAGGTGATCGCCGGAGGATTGTCGGCGGCCCTTCTCCATCGACGTTGTGATCGGTTGTGGGCGATTCACCAAGCCGGAGTGGCGAAGAATCAGCCCATAGAGAGCACTCATCCCTTGCGCGGGATTGAGGGGGAGCTATACCTTGCGAGGTGCTCCAACGAGGACTAGGGGGAGTGTCGACTCCTCGATACCTCGGCAAAACATCGCCGTGTCAAGCATCTCTTTCCCTAGCTCTTTATTACCGCATTACTTTCCGCACTTGTCTTTCATTTCATACTAGAATTGTGTAGGAAGTTTTCGCTTTCCTTTGTCTTGCTACCACTTTCTAGCTAGGACACACAAGCAGTAGGCACTAGGGGGTTAATTGGCTCTTTATAGGTTTAATTCTTGTTTAGAAATTAAAAAGAGCCCAATTCACCCCCCTCTTGGGCATCTTGATCCTTTCAAGTGACTAACCGGGTTGTTTGTGAGTTTGATGGCACTCTCGTTATCACACAAGAGAGGTATCTTGGTGAATTGACATCTGAAATCTTTTAAGGTTTGCCTCATCCAAAGTAGTTGAGCACAACAAGCACCGGCTGCAACATACTCGGCCTCGGCGGTGGAAAGGGCTACACAATTTTGCTTCTTAGAACTCCAAGACACTAGGGACCGTCCAAGGAATTGACACGTCCCCGAAGTGCTTTTTCGGTCTACCTTGCAACCGGCGTAATCGGAATCCGAATACCCAAGTAGATCGAACTTAGAGCCCTTAGGATACCATAAGCCAAGGTTAGGAGTGAAAACTAGATATCTCAAAATTCTCTTAACAGCCATTAAATGGCACTCTTTTGGATTAACTTGAAATCTAGCACACATGCACACACTAAGCATTATGTCTGGCCTAGATGCACATAAGTAAAGGAGAGATCCAATCATGGAGCGATATACCTTTATGTCCACGAATTTCCCTCCTTCATCAAGATCAAGATGTCCATTAGTTGGCATGGGAGTCTTGATTGGCTTAGCATTGGCCATGTCAAACTTTCTCAACATATCATAGGTGTACTTGGTTTGGCATAAGAAAGTCCCTTCCTTGAGTTGCTTGATTTGAAAACCGAGGAAGAACTTTAGCTCACCCATCATGGACATCTCAAATCTCTTAGTCATGATCCTACTAAACTCATCACAAAATGATTGGTTAATACTACCAAATATTATGTCATCGACATATATTTGGCACACAAAGATTTCTTTATCAAATTTACGAGTGAAGAGAGTAGGATCAGCTTTGCCTATTTCAAAGCCATGTTTGAGTAGAAAATCCTTAAGGCATTCATACCATGCTCTTGGTGCTTGCTTAAGCCCATAGAGCGCCTTATGGAGCTTGAAGACATGATGAGGGAACTTGGGATCTTCAAAGCCCGGTGGCTGCTCAACATAGACCAACTCTTGGATTGGGCCATTGAGAAATGCACTCTTCACATCCATTTGTTGAAGCTTGAAACCATGATGGGCAGCATAGGCCAAAAGCATTCGAATTGCTTC
The DNA here is from genome assembly GCA_022036555.1 of Microstegium vimineum. Classification (NCBI taxonomy): domain Eukaryota; kingdom Viridiplantae; phylum Streptophyta; class Magnoliopsida; order Poales; family Poaceae; genus Microstegium; species Microstegium vimineum. Next base: position 6,802,358 of record CM039127.1, read on the forward strand.
AAGCCTAGCCACCGGTGCATATGTTTCTTCAAAGTCTAGGCCCTCCACTTGAGTGAAACCATGAGCCACCAATCTTGCCTTGTTCCTTGTCACCACGCCTTGCTCATCTTGCTTGTTGCGGAAGACCCACTTGGTTCCAATCACATTTGTGTTGGGTCTTTCCACCAATGACCACATTTTGTTCCTTTCAAAGCTATTTAGCTCTTCTTGCATAGCCATCACCCAATCCGGATCATCTAGAGTTTGATCAACCTTGAGAGGTTCCAAAGAGGAGACAAAAGAGTAAAATTGACAAAAATTTGCCAAATGTGAACGAGTAGTTACCCCCCTTCGAAGACTCCCAAATATATTATCAATAGGATGATCCTTTTGAATTGTTTGCCTCAACCTTGGGTGTTCTGTGGCTTCTTGTTGCTCAGCTTGGCCATCATTGTACTCTTACTCTTCAAAGATAGGATGTAGGTTTCTTGGAGTTGTTGGTGAAGTGGCTGTTGCCTGTCTGCTTGGTCCGGCAGTGCCGGCCACAGGGGCAGAGCCCTGACCAGGGAGCACTGCTGGGCCTTCTTCTTCAAGTCTAGGGGCAGTAGCTTCATCACCTTGAGGTTCCATAGTTGTGGCTTGGATTTCTTGTGGCCTAATGTCACCAATAGCCATATTCTTGATTGCTTCACATGGTGGTTCCTCATTACCTACAATCACTTGATCAATTTGCTCTACTTGAGAGTCATTAGATTCATCAAATGTCACATCTATCATGATTTCAATTTTCCCTAAGGTCTTGTTGAATACACGATAGGCATGCTCATTTGATCCATAACCAAGAAGAAAACCTTCATCAACTTTAGGTGCAAACTTAGAGGTTTTGGGTTTCTTGTTAAGTATGAAACACTTGCACCCAAAAACTCTAAAGTAAGACACCTTTGGTTTGTTACTGGTTAGGAGTTCATATGAAGTCTTCTTCAAGATCTTGTGTAGATAGAGCCGGTTGATGGCATGGCAAGCGGTGTTGACGGCTTCGGCTCAAAAGATATCTGAAGTCTTGTACTCATCTAGCATCGTCCTTGCCATGTCAATGAGTGTCCGGTTCTTCCTCTCTACTACACCATTTTGTTGAGGGGTGTATGGAACTGAAAACTCATGCTTGATGCCCTCATCATCAAGAAACTCCTCCATTTGAGTGTTCTTGAATTCGGTTCCATTGTCACTACGAACTTTCTTGATTTGGAACCCTAATTCTCTTTGTGCTCTTCTAATGAAGGTTTTCACCTTTTCTTGCACTTGTGCCTTATCATACATGAAAAACACCCAAGTGAATTGAGTAAAATCATCAACAATAACTAAACCATGTTTGTTACCGCCAATGCTTATGTAGGCCACCGGTCCAAAGAGATCCATGTGAATTGGCTCCAATGGTTGCTTGGTGGAGACAATGCTCTTTGGTGGGTGAGGTACACCTACTTGTTTTCCGGCTTGGCAAGCACTACAAATTCTATCCTTCTCAAAATGAACATTGGTTAGTCCAAGAATGTGTTCATCTTTTAGGAGTTTGGCCAAGTTCCTCATCCCAACATGATCTAGTCGGCGATGCCATAGCCAACCCATGCTAGATTTTGCCACTAAACAAGTCTCAAGCTTAGCTTTACATTTGTTGAAATCAACTAGGTAAAGCTTGCCCTTCAAACGACCCGTAAAGACAATAGAGGAATCCTCCCTCTTAAAGACTTCCACACCCTTATCCATAAAGAGACAATTGAATCCCATCTCACACAATTGAGAAACGGACAACAAGTTGTAACTCAACGAATTCACATGTAATACATTTGAGATAGAATGATCAAGAGTAATAGCAACTTTACCAAGACCAATCACTTCCCCTTTGGAGTTGTCACCAAAGATGATGTTCTCACTTGCATTTGAAGTTGGGGGATATGATGAGAACATACTCTTCTCTCCGGTCATATGATTTGTACATTCACTATCAAGCATCCAACTTGATCCACCGGAGGAGTATGCCTTCAAAACAAGTTTAGTTCATAGATTTAGGTCCCCAATCAATCTTAAGGCCTTGCATGTTAGTCACAACAATTTTTGAAACCCATATGTTCATGCTCCTTTTATCATGTTTCTCATCGCCCACAAATTCTGCAATGACTTTACCACGGTCATTGCACTTCAACAAGTAGCATGAGGATAAACTTCCTTGTGGTGACCTTGTCTTGGGTTGATAGGCAAACTTGTTTTTAGCCACCCAGATTGTATCCTTGGGTTTCTGAGAAACCTGCTTTTGCTGGGGCATCCTCTTGGCATGGGCTTGGGGCTTAGCTTGATCAGGTGAAGCAATGGTAGCCTTCCCTTTCTTGGGGCGCGACACTGCCGGCCTCTGATCCAACAGAGCTGTTGTCTGTGCAGGCTTATCTGCACCAATGCTTCCCTTCTTCTCAAACTTGACACACTCAATGCCTTTGATCATTTTTTTACCATTGGTTTTACCTCCTTGAGTGTGTCCAAGCCCATCTTTGATTGATGGATGCCTTTCATCCTTGTATTGAATCTTCTTTGGCTCAACTTGGTCTTTGTCATTCTTCTTTGAAACTGAGATGATATTGTTGAGCCTTACTATTTTCTTTTTCATGGCCTCTATGTTGGCAAGGTTAGTGGTATAGGCATTCATATCAACATTATAGCATTTTCCACAACCTTGACTAGTGGATGGAGAAGAGGCATCATTTGCTTTAGAGAGATGTGAGTTGCCCTCCTAAAGAAGAGAGTATTGTGCCTCAAGCTCTTGATGCTTTTCAGTCAAACCACAATGCTTTTGTTTGAGGTCATCATACTCCTTCTTAGTGAGAGCATGAGCTTTTTGTTCCTTAGCCAAGGCCTTGGTCAAAGAGCTCACCTCACTCCTTTCTAATGCAAGGGCTTCCTCACTACCAATATAAAGATCCTCTTGTTTAATAAGAGTCTTCTCTCTAGATGCTAGCTCAACCTTGGTTGCCTCTAATTCATCCAATATATTAGCAATAAAGAGTTTGGTCTTAGGATCCATTTTACTAGTTATTTCATTTATCTCTTCATCACTAGATTCATCATCACTAGAGCTATCACTACTAGAGATGTCTTTGGGGGGAGGAGCTTTGGCTTTGGATTTTGATTTTACCTTCACACCCTTTGCCATGAGACAAGTGTGAGGGAAGTCTTCATCATCGGACATGTTGTTGAAGAGCCTTGGTGAAGTGGATGACTTGTGAATAGCTATTGTGGTCATCTCCTCTTCTTCACTTGAGCTATTGGTTGATTCATCCCAACCATGTCCAATGTGAGCTTCACCTCCAAATCTCTTGCGTTTCTTGTAGTCACCCTTATCTTCTCTCTTGCTTTTGCCAAATTTGTTTTCTTCCTTCTTGTTTGGGCAATCGACAATGAAGTGTTCTGTGCTACCACATCTAAAGCAAGTCCTTGACTTCTTGTTTGGAAACCTTCTCTTCATGAGCTTGTACCCATTGCTCTTTATGCCCTTGTTGAATCTTCTCATGAATAGTGCCATGTCATCAATGTTCTCTTCTTGCTCATCTTCACTTCCACTATCACTTGATGTTGAAACTTCGGGTTGATGCTTGATGGCTTTGCTTGCTTGAGCTTTGCTTGAAGATGCTAGCTTGCTATTTTTGGAGCAGCTAGGGACTGATTTCTTTGTGCTCTTGTTTGCCTTGAGAGCCACATCCTTGATCTTCATGCCCTCCAACCTTGCTTGCATCTCTCCAAACTTCTTTCTCTCTTGTGCTTCTTCTCTTTGTAGATCAAAAGTGATGATCCTTCCAAGCACATCACTTGGTGTGAAGTACTCAAATCTCTTCTTGTCTCTAATCAATGTCACCATGGTTTCATTCCTTGGAGAGTAGGCTTCAAGCATGATCTTGACAACCTTGTGATCATTGACTTCTTCACCACCAAGTCCCCTTATCTTGCCCACAATGGTAATCAATTTATCAAACATTTCTTGTGGCCCTTCACCTTCATTGATTACAAATCAGTTGAGCTTGGACATGAATAAATCAATCTTGGATTGTCTCACTTTGCTCACACCCTCATGTGCAAGATGCAAAGTGTCCCATATTTCCTTGGCAACCTCCAAGCCCATGACCTTGTTGTACTCATCACCATCCAATGCACTTAGCAACACACTAGTTGCTTGTGCATTTAGTTGTATGCAACGGAGCTCGATAGTGGTAGGGCTTGTGGGATCAACCGGAGGATCACATCCATTGTACACAATCTCCCAAGCACCAGGGTGAAGACCTACAAGATAAGCTTTCATCAAGTGTTTCCACTTGGCAAAGTTAGTCCCATCAAAATGAGGCAATTTGTCCGCGGGAACATGGAATAAAGGTTTATGCTCATGTTTAGAAATAGATGAATAATCAAAGGATATGGCGGGGTATTTCTTGCTGCCATCATCCTTCTTCTTCTTCTTCTCATCCTTCTTTGCAATCTTGGAGGTTTGGTATGATGCATCATCATCACCATCGGAGCTACTAGAATCAACCTCTACTTGAGAGGCTTGCTCTTTGCTTTTCTTGAGCTCCTCCTCCTTTGCCTTGAGCTCCTTCTTGAGAGCTCTCACTTCTCTTCTATGAAGCTTTTCGGCAAGCTTCAAGCTCTTGGTTTCATTGAGAGCTTTTTCCTCTCTTTGTAGCCTTTTTCCCTCTTTTCTCAATCTTCTTTCTTCTTTTCTTCTTGCTCTTTCTCCAGCAGACATGAGAGGGGTGGTCAAGTATTCCTCTGAGTCCACACTCTCACTGTCCGTGGCATGTACGTCCATCTCCTTAGGGTCGACCACTTTGATCTTGGGATCAACCGCCACAACCTTACCCTCTTCGGCCATTACCTCACACGGTTAAGTGCTTCTTGAGGTAACCTTGCTCTCATACCACTTGTAAGGACATGATTAGCCTAGAGGGGGGTGAATAGGACTGTTTAAAACAACTTGACAAGTTTCTGTTAGCAGAGAGGCCGGCACTGCCGGGGTGGCCGACACTGCTGAACTTAGGGCAGCAGTGTTGGTCACCAGATCAGATAAATACACAATTCAAAATATAAACAGAGAATGCAAATTGTGCTTGAATAGAAACCTTTCTAGAGGTGTAGGAAACCTCTAGCACCATTTGAAAGTAGTAGCAACACACCCACCGAGTAGATCTGGTCCAAACCCTAGAAATCACCTAGCACACAAGATATATGAAAGTAAAGTAACAAGCACACGGTGACACAAGATTTGACCCGTGGTTCAGCTCGCCACCAAGGCTTGCCTACGTCCACGTTGTTGAGATGCGCCACACAAGGCTCAAGCTTACCACGAAGGCTAGCTCTTTCCTCGGTCTCAAGTCAAGAGAATGAACCCTTGAGATGAGAGAAGTGTATTAGCAAATGATGGGTGATACAAACTTCCCTAGGCTGCCACACGAAGGAGGCAAGCTCAAGGGCAACCTCTAGCCGGCTAGGAGCAAACCTCCAAGAGTAAAAACTCAAACTGTCGGCCACCACGCAAACCAAATGCTTGTAGGAGTGAAGATCCGAGGGAGAGGCTTCTTCTCAAAGCTTGAAGGCTCAATCTCTCAAATAATGATTGAAAATCAATGAAATAGAGTGGATGAGCACCAAGGGAGAAGGGAGAGCAGCTTCTCTTTCTGTTCTTTCGAAGTAAGAATGAGTGAATGGCAGAACTAGCCATTGGGGGTGAGTGAGGGGGTATGAAATACCTCCTTACTGCCTACTGGATGAACAAGTCGTGGCAGTGCCGGCCTGCCCGACACTGTCGGCCTGGAGGCCAGCACTGCCGGCCTGGGCAGAACAGCAAGGATTTGATCTTCAATAAGCTAGCTGATTTTCCCTCTTTATATGTGAAGGTGTGATGTAAAAGGATAGATGCATTTGGTTCACTTGTTGGCATGCGTGTTGAATCCTTCTTAATAGTACGGCATACCTAACTCAAATTCAAAGTATAAAAGAATTTAAACCCTTTGAGCTTGTTGCCAAGCACTTTTGTAATTGGAGGGGTTCGCCAACCTGTTCATCAACCTCCTTAAGTTTAACCTGCCTGTCATACTCACAAAGTCTCATTAGTTTCCTAAATATGTTGTCATGTCACCAAAACCGACTTTAGGGCTTGATTGCACTTTCACCTTGTTGAATCTCTTCATGAATAGAGCCATGTCATCTATCTTCTCGGACTGCTCACCTTCACTTTCACAATCACTTGATGTTGGAGCTTCGGGTTCATGTTTGATGGCTTTGGTTGCTTGAACTTTGCTTGAGGAAGCTTGCTTGCTGTTTTTAGGACAGCTAGGGGCTGATCTTCTTGTGTTCTTGTTGGCTTTGAGAGCCACATCCTTAATCTTCATCCCTTCCATCCTTGCTTGCATCTCACCAAGCTTCTTCCTCTCAAGAGTTTCTTCTCTTTGCAAATCAAAGGTCATAATCCTTCCAAGCACATCACTTGGTGTGAAGTACTCAAACTTCTTGTCTCTAATCAATGTCACCACAGTCTCATTTCTTGGAGAGTAGGCTTCTAGCATAATATTGACAACCTTGTGATCATTGACCTCTTCACCACCAAGACCTCTAATCTTGCCAACAATAACCATCAACCTATCAAACATTTTTTGTGGCCCTTCACCTTCATTGATCACAAACCGGTTGAGCTTGGCCATGAATAGATCAATCTTGGATTGCCTCACTTTGCTCACACCCTCATGTGCAAGATGCAAGGTGTCCCATATTTCCTTGGCAACTTCCAAGCCCATCACCTTGTTGTACCCATCACCATCCAATGCACTTAGCAATACACTAGTTGCTTGTGCATTGAGTTGTATGCAACGGAACTCGGTGGTGGTGGGGCTTGTAGGATGCACCGGAGGCTCACAACCTCTATGGACAATCTCTCAAGCACCGGGGTGAAGACCTACACGATAAACTTTCATCAAGTGTTTCCACTTGGCAAAGTTAGTCCCATCAAAATGACGCAACTTGCCCACGGGAACATGAAAGAGAGGATTATGCTCATGGTTAGAAATAGATGAATAGTTGAAGGATACGGCGGAGTATTTTCTTGCTCTCCTCATCCTTCTTTTTCTTCTCATCCTTCTTCTCAATCTTGGAGGATCGGTATGATACATCATCGTCGTCGGAGCTGCTAGATTCAACCTCCACTTGAGAGGCTTGCTCTTTGCTCTTCTTATCCGACGGGGAAAATTATTACGTACTCTACATACGAAGCAAAAGCAAAGATGATGTCCCCTTAAGTTTGCAACAGGAGTGACACAACACAACACAAATAGAAAAGTATTTCCGTGGAGCTAGCAAACATGTCGCCACATCCAGGAACTTGGAACTTGGATAAACAATTCAAACATGATGGGGGTCGTGCTCGTGCGTGCGTGTGTAATAAAAACTAAACTAATTAAGTTATTACTAATTAATTCTTCCAATCTATCAAGGACGAGAGAGATTGTTGTTGACAAAAAACACCGAAAACATCAGCAGAACTCGGTCAAATGTACACGGTCCGCATTTTCGTCTAGATGCGGCGCTAGCTAGCTGCACCAAGCCGCCATTCCGCTAAGCAGGCTTACGCCAACCTCAGCTCTATCATCCCAACTGATCGAAGGAGAAATAGATAGAGAATAGAAGAAGAAGCAATCCATTATTCGCAGTCAACAATGAATAGCTTAACGACGATGACTATCTGTACGTTGCCCGGCATGTCCCCAGCTACAGCGACATCCGGCGTCCAAGAACGCCGCCGGCGCCATCGACGTCGAGAAACCGATCCAGCAAGTCGTCATCGAACGGCCACAAGAAATCATCGAATGGGTAGGCGGCGCCGTCGACGTCGACGTCCTCCTCCAGCACCATATGATCCGCCACCAGCGGCCACGCGTCGTTGTCGTCGTCCACGGTCGTCATGGTGGACGACGCGGCGTCGGCGCCGTCGTCGTCGAGCAGCTGCTTGTTGTTATCAGCCGACGACACTGCCCCGGCGTCCGATGTTGTTTTCTGGTGGTGCTGGTGCTGGTCGCCGTCGGGGGAGGACGCCGCTGGCTTGTTCCTCGTGGTGCCGGCCAGCGCGTTGAGCATGGTGGGCACCGCGTGGCAGTGGTCGGCGATGTAGGTGACGACGAGCACCCCGGGCTTGGCTGGGCTCCGCTCCACCAGCTTCCTCGCCATGCAGTTCTTCAGGCTGCTGCACTTGTAGTATCCGCTGTGCATGAATATATATATGGCCACCTTTAGAACACTGTGAAGTACACTCACACTTTTTGCACGATCGAGAAAAAAAATGGAGCCTAACGACGTACCGTGGATAGGGTGAGCCCTTGATAGGCTTCTGGCCGTACTTGCGCCATGCCCAGAGGTCCGAGGAGGCGCCGCCGCCGGCCGCCGGCACCTCGCACACCACTTTCTTCACCTGCCTCTTCTTGCTGATCGATCGATATATGCATCAAATATCACCAGGGATCAGTTTGAATACTGGATGTATATGGTCGATTGATCTCGTATACATGATGCTAATGAATTGCAAATGATCGAAATGCATGGGAGGGAGGGAGGGAGTCGTCGTCGATCTGCACCGGCCGTACGTACCTTCTCTTGGTGGGCCTGGGAGTGCGAACTCCCGCCGGCTTGCGGCCGGGCTGCTGCTTCTTCGTCGGCAGGAGCATCTGCTCGGCCGGGAAAGAGAAGGGGAGGACGTCGTGGCACACGCGGAGCTGCTGCCCAGGCCCAGCCACAGATGACGACGTTGCTGTCTCGCGAGACGACGGCGTGATGGAGAAGGGTGGCATGGCCAGCCCCAGCAGGTCGTGGTCCACGACGTCCATGTACTCGAGGTCGCGCCGCCAGGACGACGCCGCCGTCGCCTCCGCACGGCTGCCGACGCTAGGAGCAGCAGCAGCTTCCCTTGGAGGAGCGTCGTCGTCGTCGTACCCTCGCCGCGTCGCCGTCATGGCTGCTCCGGTGTTGTTGCACGCTGCGGTGCCGCCGCCGCAGCTCCGCACGAGCGCCTGCAGGTCCCAGTCGTTGGAGCAGTAGTTCGCCATGGCGATCGACGATCGTCGTGTCGTGTGCAAAGGACCAAGGGTGGGGGAGATCGGCCGGGAGAATGAAGGTTCATATATATATATATATATATATATATAATATATATATATATATATATATATGGAGGAGGGAGCATGGTTGACTTTGGCATGGCGTGTGGATGTCATCACATCATGTAAGTATATATATATTATTAGAGATATTATTTATAGATATGAGATAGATAGGTATAGCGCGTGAAGTGGCTGTGTAGTGCGGCGGCCCGGCGGGCGACCGGTGGAGCGACGAGCCCCGATCGAGAGCGAGAGGTGTAAAGAAAAAGGAACGCAATTGCGGGCGGCGGCGATGTGGTCTCGCTCGTGCCTGCCTGCCTGCTTAGTGATAGTGGTGGGCACGAATGAAGAAGATCGCCGTGGCGAGCGGCCGGATCTATCGGTCGCGATCGCGTCAGGATCCCGCACGCAACCTCACTCTTTGTATATGCATCTCTGTGCAGCAGCAGCAGCAGCAGGCCTACTCCGCGTGCGACATCTGCTTGTTGGATTCGATCCGGCTGTGCCTTCCTGCGTGCTGCACTGGACGTACGACGGGCGGCACTCGTCGTGCAGTTGCGTTGCGTGTTGTTTGTGTTTGGGTTGACTTTGCTGCAAATGTCAAATGGGATCGAGATCGAGAACACCTGGCAGTAGCCTAGTAGGTGGTGGATGGACTGCCCTGCAGAATAAACCTGGAATCATGCTTTCTAGTTGGAGTTGTTTATTTATTTAATATACTACTAGTACACATGCAAAGTGACATTATTTGACATGGCAATAAGCTCAGTTTAATCCGGCCACATCATTCATTTAGCTTCCTCTCTTGGATCTGGCAGGCAGGCATCCACTATGTGTTATGGATTGGTTTGACTTTCCCAAATGTCAGCCGATATGATATATGGCCGGCCGGGTGCAGTGCGTGGGTGCATGCCATGGGTCGGAGACGGAAGGAGATCGAGAGCCATAAGCTAATTAAAGCAACTGCACGCTACCACTGCACTGCCATGCATGTCACACTCCGATTATCGATCTGGAATCTTTACTCTTTATATGCATGCATGCCTTTGTTTGCATGTCGTCGTTCAGTTCATCTCAATCCCGTGTGTTGCCCGGGTTAGATTAGGTTGAAATTTTGACGACTCCAGCAGCACTGACCGGGCCATTATATATGGTGCAATGGGCAACTTAACGACGACAGGACGACGAAAACGAAGTGGGCTGTCGATCCATGGATGGACATTATTGCATTGGATATCCGTGGGCCGTGGCAGATTGCGCGTGCGCTTTGCATGCGCTTTTCGGCGGCAAGAGCCGTGTCGTGTCGAATGCCTGCCTACATGCCTATATATGCCTGCCTACTCGATCGATCGATCAGTATGTGGTGCGCGCGCGTGGTGGGCACCGACGCTGGACGGATCGTGGACGCACCCCACCATGTCCACTTGGCTAGCTGACGGGTGCATGCATCCATGCCAAGCATATATATATATATATATGCATCTCATTCTCACGTACTCCCTCCGTCCCATTCATTTTAGAATCCATGTCATTTTCTTTAAACATTTGTCTTATTCAAAAAATTTATATAAATATTATTTATTTTTCATGACTTATTTTATCATCAAAGATATAGTTTAATAATAATTTATTTATTTTATAATTTATAATTTTTTTTGAATAAAACGAATGGTCAAACACGGTGTCTTTCAAAAAATCAAAAACATCACTCTCTATGGGACTGGGGGAGTACTGATGTGTAAGTGTATGCGTACTAGCTAGGCTCCATATCCATCAACGTGTGGCCTACTGGAAAAGCTCCTATGATTCAGCTGGTCCAGTACGTCCAAGCTTTGAATAATGGTCTCTCTCCCGTGTAGTTACTCTCGATCATCTTCAATAAACTATATTAAGTATGTATACATATTTATCAGTTTAATTTGAGTATATTTATATACTTATTGATACTCTAAAACTTACCGTGCAAATCATTTTTATTTAAAAAACTATATTTTCTAATATATTATTATAATACTATTATTATAGTATGCAAAATAAGTATAACCATATACTCTAGGTATGCTTGCATACTTCATAAATATACTACACTAAATAGTCTAATATGATTATATATTTTATACACATATACTTCATCGGTTCATCTACATCATAAGTCTAATTATATAAATGTGGGAGTAACTATACGCATGTGTAGTCAAGGGGTTCACGGCGCAATGGCAAAAACCATTGGTTGGGGGGGCTCCCACCCAGGGTTCAAATCCTGTGTGCGACACTTTATTCTGGATTTATTTATTCTAGGATTTTCCGGCGCTACGCATTAAGTGCTAGGCGATGTGACTTCGTGAACTTCAAGATTTACCGGCTCAGCCCTTCGAAGGTGCTCATATGGGTAGGGTTTGCGTGCGTGTGTCGTAGGGGCGACTCAAAAAAAAACTATACGTATGTGTACAGAAAAAGAATATCTATATATTGCCTGAATTCAGGATTTCTAGAAAATGATTAATATAACTTAGCTAGTTACTTTCATTAAGGTCGGATTAACGGAGTCGGATGAAATGCTCGACTCGGTTAAGTCTTTTTGTCCATCTCGTTAAAACTTGCTCCCTCCGTCCTAATTTAATTATCGTTTTTGGTGTTCTTACCACACATTTGATTTGATTTATATAAAATACGTACAATATTTAGATCTTCAAATAATTTTGTTAAAAAACTAGACTTAAAGATCTTTTCGATAATACTAGTTATGTAGCATATAAGTATCAATATATTTTAATATATATTTAATTAAAATTATTTCTCGGAAAGCGAAATTTTGGGAAGGGGGGAGTACATAGCAGTGGTTTGCTAAAGAAGACAAGGCATTCAGTTAGATGCCCTTGAAAATCTAAGTTGCCCTTGCCCGGCTTGTTCGTTTGACTTTTCAACCGGCTTAAATCCAGTTAGAACAGTGTTTTTCTCTCAAAAAAATCAGTCAGCAGTGCATAATCATGTCAGAATAGTGTATAATTCTGCCAAACAAAAAGGCCGTAAAGAAGCCGCCGACTTGTGTGATGAAGCCGGCCCGAGCGAAGCGATCCAGAGCCGTGGCAGCGACTGCACATCAGATCGAGACGACGATCTATATATATATATATATATATATATATATATATATATATATATATACTAGCTCACTTTAATCAACGTCGGCGCGCGGAGGCAAAATAGCTATCGTAATCAATCAGGATCGAGTCAATCAAAGTATAATATCCAGCCGATATTTTCAACAAGGATTTGAGGATTTGGACGGGTGCCCTAGCTAGACCCTAGTGCCCGCGGACCACCAACAAAATCATGCGCGTGCCGACCGAGCCGTGCTGCCTCTCCATCGATCGATCGTCCAGTCACCTTCGTCTCGTCGTCGGTGCAACTTGAACGCGAGCTAGCTAGCTTTGCGATTAGAGCCGTACCTAAACGCTCAGCCGTATATATAACCAATTTGCAATTTCCACAATAAGGTGGATGCACACCCCTCATCCAAGGACTCAGTTTATTCTGTGATTCGTATAGGTGAAATAAAACATTGCAACACGAATTTTAAAGCACTGTAGCACGGATTTTGAAGCACTCTAACACGAATCTTAATGTAAAATAGACGGTGAGAGATAAGGGGAGGGCGTCAAGCCTATTGTGGTTTGCAATTTCTATATATACAACCTCATCGATCACGGACAAATGAGCATTTTTATTAAACGGCGGCAAAAAAAAAAGTGGTTCTTTTATTTGACGAGAAAAACAGGGAAAAAAACAGAATTATACCCATGATTCTAAAACTCTCCAACACTACAGTCAGCAGCCGATATCTACCTGAGTCTATACAAATGCGCATCTTCGCATTGCGGGCCTCATACATTCGTCTTTGCCTTTTCTAGTACACAGCAGTACAGTATGTGTATGTACAAACACGTCCGTACGTACTACGTACAGTTTCTGGTCAACTAGGTACTAGTACATATTACTAGTATATCTCATGGGTGATTTAACACCGCACGCAAACGGAGTTTGAATGCCATTGTTTAGCGCGTCAGCATGACTGAATCAACTGATGATGTAGTAGTCTATATGCAGGAGTCAGGAGAAGAAAAGCTTAACAGAAGAAGATTTGACTTTTAACCCAGCTCTAGCTTGTTCATATCATGGCTAGACCGCTCAGCATGCCCGTAGCACTACTAACACTGAAGGGAAAGTAGTGTGTAAGAATACATTTCGAGGCTGCAAAAATACTGATGGATCTAGAACCACTGATGATGGACAGATACTTACAACAAAAGATGTTCTGATCCTGTATACAAATGCCTTTACAACAATAGTTGTGGCAATGCTCCTTATTACTATTGTTGCAACCATTACAACAAGCTGCAAGTAATACTACATCTCAACATGATTCCACGACAACCTAACATATAATATAATATATATGAGCATTCCAGTGCTAGCAATTGCAAGGAAGAGTACGTGCTGCAAATAAGTTGCCAACGGTTTCCGAGTTAAAAATAAAACAGAAAATAGTTAGACAGATCGAGTTCAGGATTACTAAAATGAAATGTCACCTAAAATATTATGTGTTTATCTCCTATATATATTGGTTCTGCTGCAACGACACATCTTCTTCTCATCAGAACATCTCCTTTTGAGTGTCCGCGCGCATTTCCATGCACAGAAGCACAAATCTGTAGTACAATGTCCAAAAATCACCAGCATCAGGAGCAAGAGTAATTGCCCTGTTCAACCAACTCCCTAGCTTTATCAACCTTCCTGTCAAGCCAGAAAAAGTGTGGCCACGGTTGCAAAGACATGTGGATCATGATAGGCAAGGACGCAAGGTGATGAGACGACGATGCTGGTCGATTAATAATTCATCAAACTAAGAAGCATCATCATATATAAACCTTTGGCAGCTAGCGCGCGTTAGTTGAGAGATCGAGTAGAGAATCTGGTATTACGTACTGTGCTCGCTCGCGGCAGCAAAACTGACAAATTAAACTCGAGGGCGTCTCCATCTATGGATCGTCCTCGTCGTCCTTCACTAACCCCGGCCGGCCTGGCCCGTTTTATAATCTGTCTGTCTCGGGCATCATCAGTTCAGAGAGGTCCTTGACAGAGAAACTTGCAACCAGCTCCTCCGTCCAAGCCAACTCGATCGATCCTCGCTGTAAGCCTCTCTGTAACTATATTTTTTTACGGGCCCTCTTCTTCTCTTGCGTGTGCTTGTGCAAACTACCTCTACCAACCTAGTGCTAGCAGCTAGCTAACCATGGTACTCCTATATGGCTGTTGCATCTGAATCTGCAGCAATCTACTGTATTAGCTAGCCTGGCCCTGCATGCCCCTCCAAATTTCAGATTGACAGATGCTGAACTATTAGTTAGTACTCCGTAGAAGAGAAAGAGACAGGTGATCCAATGCATTTCCGTGCATGTGTTTTTAGTAATCTGTGTCTCTAGAGCCGATCCAACTAAGAATCTGCATGCTGCAGGTACGACGGACGGACGATGGTACTGCATCATTTCAAGAGAGAATGCATGTCAAACAAGCTATCGACATTCGTCTATGGTCATGACAAATAACTATGATGATGTCTCATGTCTGAAATCCTGCATGGTTCGATGGGATTGGGATTGAGGCAGCATCCACTGGCTGCTAGTGGCTACCCTACACACCGTCCTCAGGCCACCTGCTGCCTCCTGTTGGGTGAGCTTGGCCTACTACGTTCGTCTCTCGACGAGCCCAGCTTTGCTTTGGTTGCATGTTCAGTTTGGTCAAGTAATCAAGTGTCCTTCATTACATTGTATTCTTTCTCGCGCCAACAATTTGATTTGATTCTGACGCCCGGCTCTGTCCTCTGAAATAATAAACCCAACCCGGCCAACCCCGATGATTATCCCATCTCAACCGGCCTGTTCCTCAATTGTTGTCAAAATGAAATGATCCACCGAAGATCCATGATTGGTTCGCTCGATCGAGCTGCATTTGCATTGACGAAATGGAGGAAGAAACAACACGTCCACGGACGAACGGAAACGGAAACATGCATATCTTACATGGACTACTGATCATATCGGAAGAAGACGATCAAACAAATTAAACCCCAATGCATGCAATCTAATGGTGACGGGTGGATCGGTCGGTCGGTCATGGGCTCGCCGCTGCCCACGACGGCGTCCTCGAAGGCGGCGAGGATGGCCGGGTGGTGGCGCGGCGAGTTGAGGGACAGGTACCACAGCAGGAGCTCGCTGAGCGCGTCGGCGCCGCGGATGCGCCGCCCGGCCACCATCTCCGCCATGGAGCTCCGGAAGTCGGCGTACGGGTTGCGCGACCGCTTCACCACCGCCGTGCTGCCCGCCGCGGCCGCCACGGAGCTGCCGCCGCACCTACTACTGCCATCAATCGACGTCTTCCCGCTCGTCAGAGGCCGGAACGCGTCGGCGGCGGGCCTTGGCCTGCTGCAGGGGGCAAGCCTCGGTAGCGGCGGAGGGTTGTTCTTTCGGCGCCGCTGTCGTGTGCCGCCGCCGTTATTGGTGGCACCGGTGCATTTCAGGTACAGGTCCGAGGCGGCGGAGTCGGAGGAGAAGAGCGTGGACGACCTCGCCGTGCCCTCCTCTTCTTCTTGTTCCTCCGACGACGATGACCAGCTCCATCCGTAGCTGCTATACGAAGGCGAGCGCGGCAGCATCCTGCTCCTGCTCCTGCTCCTGCTCCCACTCCCACCGCCGCCCTTTCCCTTGCTCCTCAGCGTGTCGTCGTCGGCACCGCGGCCGTCGAGCCCGCGGAGCAGTCGATGGAGATGTGGACGACCGCCCGAGCGCCGCGGCGCCGGTGACGGTGGCAACTGCTGCTTCCGCCGCTGGACGGCTGCGGCTCGTGGGCGTGGGGGGCCCGAGAACGAGAACGAGCGCGAGCAGGACGAGGCAGCGGCGGTTCGGCCCCAGCGGCGGCGTTGGTGGTGCGGCCGACGAAGGCGGTGGCCGAGGTGGTCGTGGCGGTGCATGACGTGTGCAGGAGCATCTGCGCCAGCCGCTGCCTCAGCCGGCCGCCCACGCCCACGCCGGCCTGCTCGTCGTGGCGGCGGCGGCTCTTGTCCATGGAGCTAACTAGCTGGGGAGATCGAACACAACTCGATTGCAGCCGACGGAGCGCAAATAAAACACTTGTCCATGGCTTAAATAGAACACTTCCTTCCCTGTCAGTGTCTGGTTTATTCATGTTCTCTTGCTGTGCATTCACTCAATTTTATACTCTCGGTATCTTAAATTATAAAATATTATATGAATTTTGGAGAGTTAAATATCCAAAATTATATAACAATATAATAACATTTATGATGTTAACTAAGTATAATTAAATTTTTTTATTAATTATATTTTTTATAATATATCTATTTAATATCATAATTTTTTACTATTTCTTATATTTTTTATGAAACTTAATATGTTTTGACTTATAAAAAAATTTTAAAATATCTTATAATTTGGGATGGAGAGAATACTGTTTCAGTAATCCGTTGTAGTGCTAGCTAGCTAATCATCAAGCGCATTTGGTACGAACTTGTTTTCATGTTCTGTCTGGAATATTATGATTAATTTTGGCAATGACAAGAGGTGGCTGGCAAATGTCGTCAAACCAAAACATGATGGTGCTCACTGATGATATTGGCACCTGGGTCAGCAGTGGCAGACTCTGGCAGTGCAATGCTGGCCGCTCTGGATCACAAGCTGGTTGCCTTGCCCCCGCTGCTGCTGGGCCTCGCTGGCGATCGATTCCCCGTGTTGCGCGCGTGCGCTCTCTGCCGACACCAGCGCCACTGACTGCTCACTGCACTGCTGACTGCGCTCTGCTGGCCTCGTGCATGGGTGTGCTGGGGGGCGGGGCATGCAGCACTGCAGCAGGACCTTCATTCGTTGGTACTACTACTACGGAACAGCTTTGGGCACACTTGCCGACATACACATACGAGTACGTGCATGTGCATGTGCATGCACAATCGTATATACAGTATGGTATTGCTGCATGAGCAGGCATGAATTCGAGAGGTTATGCTGAACGTAGCACGCCGGCCTATATAGTCTTTTGAAGAACAGCATGGTTCCCATGCATGTACTAGTATGTGATTGAGAATTACTCCTTTCACCCCTAAATAGATGTCATTTTCGCTTCTCAAAAATTTAATGTTTTCAAAATACCAATAATTATATATTAAAATATATAAATAATTATGCTAACTAATTACTATCATCGAAAAGGTCTTTATAGCCTAATTTTTTAACAAATTTATTTAAAGATATTATAAATATTACACTTATTTTCTACAAATTTAATCAAAATTGAAAAAAAAATGATCTACACGTATCTCATAGTGTTAATCTTTTTGGGACGGAGGAAGTACATGATAACTGTGGTTATCATCGAATTGTTTTCTCAGGCAGGCCAGGAAGGATCCGTACGCACAG
Source organism: Microstegium vimineum (assembly GCA_022036555.1). Lineage (NCBI taxonomy): Eukaryota > Viridiplantae > Streptophyta > Magnoliopsida > Poales > Poaceae > Microstegium > Microstegium vimineum. Next base: position 6,819,993 of record CM039127.1, read on the forward strand.
CCACATGCTATTCCGTGCAAGAGTGGCTGGCTGGCTGGCACGCCCTGTTTACTGAACGAACGACGGTGCCGCCGCCGCTGTCGCCGCCGTCGATCGACCAGCACAGTGCAGTGCAGTGGAGGCTCTCTCTCGGCCGGCCCCATGCATGATTCCGAGGTTTACTATTCTTCTTCGTCTATATAGCTCGTCCAAACCGGCCAGCAGATCGATAGTCCAATCTCCACCGAGAACAGGCCGAGGATAGGGCCGGGGAAGAGTCAAGAGCAGCATAAGTAATTCATCAATTCGGTGGAAGGAATAAACGATCCGACGACGGAGGGCAAGACAAGCTGGGAATCTGCAACGAGATATATATACTCCTCTGCATCAGGCGGCAAAGCAAGCAAGCTGCTCCAACAGCAGGCACAGGCAGTAGAGAGCAGAGGTTTAAAAAACGGTAGTAGTCTCTGATGCTGCTATATACCCAGCATGTTCGCTAGCTAGCTACAGTAGCTACGTACGTACGTGTATTATATTTTGCTGTTACATTACATTATACTGTACCTTGCATGCACGCCAACATGTACACTACAGTTTTGTCAGTGCACGTACACCACCTCTACAGTTTTGTCAGTGCACGTACACCACCACTCACTGTACGCTCCGAGAGGCACGGCAACGCCAGGCAGCGGCAGGAGAGTAGTACTGCTACTGCCGAGCTAGGAGACGGTTCAGACAGACCAGACGGGCAGGGCGGGCATTATTGGGAGGGAATCCGACCAAAGCATCCAACAGGCCGGATTTGGGGAGAGGTTCAGAGAACAATCCCGGACCGGAAACGTCCTCTCTCTGGCACAGCACAGGTACTGTATATGGCACGAAGGCAGGCAGGAGCTGCTCGCCGGGGATCGGATCAGGCAGGCTGTCAGGAGTTGTATTTGGTGATCTCTTGAAGATGATAATAACCACGTAAGAATGATGCTCAACGCTCAGAAACATCACGCTTCTTTACTTTATCATCACAAAATAATGCCCTTTTATTTTATCATCAATCACCAAATAGTGCCGAGATGATTCGCAGGGGCAGCATACAAAACGTAGATCAAAGTGGTACCCAAATTGTCGGGTACAAAGATAAGGGGTACCCTAACCCACGATAATCTAACGCCTAAGCATCCAGGCAAAACCCAACAGTCGACCGAGCAATGGAGGAAGGTCCGTCAGGCGGAGACCTACCCCACCAACAGAAGTGGTCAAAGCACCGACAGTTGGCGCGCCAGGTAGGGGCACTTTGCGTGTCGATCAACTCCCAACTTCTCTTCCAGATGGAATCTACCATCTCGCCACTTCCATTCACCACCATCATCTGGTTCGGGAGCCTAGAGTTTCTGTCCCTGGGCCCTGGCCACAACATGGTTCTACTCTCCAGAGGTCAGGAGGGTAGCAGCGGCTCCGCTACACCGGGGCCATGGAGGACCTCGCGACGGTCCCACCGCTCGCGCTTTCCGCCTGCGACCAGGAGGAGGCACGAACGACTCCGCCACAGCCGCGCGGATGGCGCGACACCTACCGCTACTCCCCCGACCTCAGCTGGTGACACAGTCACTCCCTTCGGGAGCCTATTTGACCCACGCTTAGGGGTCGAAGGAGGATTCCTCGCCGGACCCGACTTCGACTTCTTCGCGCCGCCGTCGTGGAGGGCCCCCACAGCCTCTCCACCGTGTTCGGTCTCCTCGCCGCGTAGCGCACTTCCGCATGGGCTCCACAACAGCGCCAGACTCTTCTCCACCATGATCGACTCGAGGATGCGGGCGCAGCGCGAGTTCCCAAGGGATTTACTGCGCGCGACGACGAGCCTCGCCACCACCCCTCCATCGGGTGAGCGTCCGGAGTTGCGACAAGCTCCTGTCCCCGGGTGCTACACCTGGGGCACTCTGCGGCAACGAGTGGAGGAGGAGCGCAGGGGATCCTCCCCCAACTTCTACCAGAGCCGCCCCGACCCAGATTCTCCCGATGAGGACTACTATCCCACACGGGAGTGCTTCCACCTCATCGAGGCAGTCGACTCCCAGGACGACACCTCCGGCGTCGCGGATGCTGATCTAGGAGGAGGGGCTGACGCTCCCCCAGCACGAGCCGCCGACCCCCCGATCCCAGCCAAAGCTGATCTACCTCGGGACGCCCAGATCGCGCAGGTCCGAGAGCTGCTCACCAAGCTCGAGGAGGAGCGTCTACGACTCCAACATCTCGGACAGGCCCTCGAGCAAGATCAGCAACAACCACCAGGTGGAGGAGCCCGCGCCCGGGCCCACGACGTCCATCGACAAATCGTCGAGGAAGGAGCTAACGAGCGCCACATCTACAATCGCGCCAGCCAGAATGTCGTGGCAACTGCGATGCTGCTCCGTGACATGCCGGCACCCTCGACGCTCCAAGCACAGCGCATTAGAGATGAAATCCGGGGCTCCTCCAAGCCGCAGCCGTGCAGCAGGCGGAGAGCTCAGCCTCAAGGCGCAGAGGAGCTGCTTTCGAGCGGCGGCACGTGCCCCCACATCAAGACCGGGAAGCATCCGTCCACCAAGTCGAGGCACCTCGAGGCCAAACGGAGCGGCAACCGGCTCGAGAGCGCATCATCGACAATCGACAGCCGCGCGACGCGCGACACGACATCAACGACAACAAACGACGCCGACACGGTGACACTGAGGCTCGAGGATACAGTGCCCATCGAGGTGGGCGCTACAACAGGGACGAGGATCGACGTCGATCCCCGGAGCCACCGGGGCCCCGAGTCTTCAGCAGGGCGATCCGGCGAACTGCTTTGCCGGGTCATTTCCGTCCACCCGCCAGCCTGGTCAAGTACAACAGTGAGACCAAGCCAGAGCTCTGGCTTGCTGATTTCAGGCTGGCTTGTCAGCTAGGAGGTGCCGACAATGACAGCGCCATCATTCGGCAACTCCCGCTCTTCCTCTCCGACACCGCTCGAAGGTGGCTCAAGGAACTCCCCCCGGACATGATCCATGGCTGGCCCGACCTAGTCAGGATCTTCGAGGGAAACTTCAAGGGCACCTACGTGCGGCCGGGGAACTCCTGGGATCTCCGCAGCTGCAAGCAAAAGCCGGGCGAGACCCTCTGCGAGTTCACGCGGCAATTCTCCAAGAAACGTACCGAGCTACCCCACATCTCCGACCACGACGTCATCATGGCGTTTGTCGCTGGGACGACGTGCAAGTAGTTGGTGCGGGAACTAGGGCGCAACACTCCCAAGACCGCCAACGAGCTCATGGACATCATCGCCAACTACGCAGCCGGTGAAGAAGTTGTTGGCGCGTTCTTTTGCGGGTCCCCCGACAAAGGGAAGGCCAAGGCCGACGAGCCCGACGGCTCGAGCAAGGGGCCCAAGAGGAACAACAACAAGAAGAAGAAGAAGAAGAAGAAGAAGAAGAACCAGCAGGGCCGACGCGACGCCGAGCCCGATGATCTTGTGGCTGTGGCAGACCGAAAGAAGCCTCGAGGCCCCCCTCCAGACGGGGGCGTCTTCGATAAAATGCTGAAGGAGCCCTGCCCCTATCACAAGGGGCCGGCCAACCATAGCGTCGAGGACTGCCGCATGATTCAGAAGCACTTCTACTCCCTCGGCCTCAAGAAAGACGACAAGAAGGAGTACCCACAAGACGGAGCGATGGCAAGAACGGGGGCTTCTCGGAGATCTTCGACTGTTTCATGATCTTTGGGGGACCCTCGACCCGACTCAACATGCGTCAGCGCAAGAGTGAGCGTCGGGAGGTCTTCTCCGTTCGAGCTCAGGCCCCTCGATACCTCAACTGGTCACACGTGCCGATCACCTTCGATCAGGACGACCAACCCGAGCACGTCCCCAGCGCAGGGGTCTACCTACTTGTCGTCGACCCGATCATACTCAACACCTGCCTTTCCAAGGTACTCATGGATGGGGAAAGCAGGCTCAACATCATCTACGCCGAGACCCTAGACCTCTTGGGATCCCGAGGAACCTGCTCCTGCCCAGTGCGGGGGGGTTCCACGGGATCATTCCAGGAAAGAAGGCACTCCCGATCGGCCGCGTCAAGCTGCCCGTCTGCTTCGGCACCCCCTCGAACTTTAGGAGCGAGGAACTGACCTTCGAGGTGGTCGGATTCCGCGGCACCTACCACGCCGTCATCGGTCGACCTGGGTACGCCAAGTTCATGGCGATCCCAAACTACACCTACCTCAAGCTGAAAATGTCAGGGCCCAAGGGGGTCATCACCGTCGACACCTCCTACGAGCACGCCTACGACTGCGACGTCGAGTGCGTGGAAAGCGCCGAGACGGCCGAGGAGTCAGCCACCCTCGCGGCCCTCGATGACTTCTCCAAGGAGATCCCCGACCCCAAATGACGTGCCGGCAACTTCAAGCCTGCGGAGGACACCAAGACCATCCCGCTCGACCCCAACCGCGCGGATGGGAAGGCCCTGACGATCAGCGCTACCCTCGAGCCCAAATAGGAAGTCGTGCTCGTCGACTTTCTCCGCGCGAACGCTGACATGTTCGCGTGGAGTCCCTCGGATATGCCGGGCTTTCCGAGGGAGGTCGCCGAGCACTCCTTGGACATCCGAGCCAGATCCAAACCGGTGAAGCAACGGCTGTGCCGCTTCGACGAGGAGAAGCGCAGAATCATCGGGGAGGAGGTCGACAAGCTTTTGAAGTCCGGATTCATCAAGGAGGTTCAACATCCTGAGTGGTTAGCAAACCCTGTGCTTGTCAAGAAAAAGAATGGAAAGGATAGAATGTGCATAGATTACACTAGTTTAAATAAAGCATGTCCTAAGGTTTCTTTTCCATTACCGCGTATTGATCAAATAGTTGACTCCACTGCGGGATGTGAAACCCTTTGCTTTCTCGATGTATATTCTAGCTACCACCAAATAAAGATGAACGAGTCCGATCAGCTCGCGACCTCCTTCATCACCCCCTTTGGCATGTTTTGCTACCTCACGATGTCGTTCGGCTTGCGAAACGCCGGTGCCACATACCATCGATGCATGCTCCATGTTTTCGAATGCCACATAGGGCCGACCGTCGAGGTCTACGTCGACGACATCGTAGTCAAATCCAAAGAGGTCGGAAACCTGGTCAGGGACCTTCAAATCGCGTTCGGGTGCCTCAGGGCAAAACATATAAAGCTAAATCTCGAGAAGTGTGTCTTCGGGTCCCTCGAGGCATGCTCCTAGGGTATATAGTCTCCCAGCGCGGGATCGAGGCCAACCCTGAGAAGGTAACCGCTATCACTAGGATGGGCCCGATCAAGGATCTTAAAGGCGTGCAAAGGGTCACAGGGTGCCTTGCTGCCCTCAGCCGGTTCATCTCACGACTCGGGAAAAAGCCCTCCCCCTTTATCGCCTCCTTAAGAAAACCGAACACTTCACGTGGACCCTTGAGGCCAAGGAGTCGCTCTCTAAACTCAAAGCCTTACTCACCTCGCCACCTATTTTGGTACCTCCAAACCCAGTGGAGCCCCTCTTGCTATACGTTGCTGCAACTACCCAGGTAGTCAGCGCGGCGATAGTAGTCGAGAGGGCGGAGGAAGGACACGCCCTGCTAGTTCAGAGGCCCGTCTACTTCGTGAGCGACGTACTTTTCGAGACCAAAATGAGATACGCCCACATTCAGAAGCTATTGTATGCCATCGTCCTCACTCGGTGTAAGCTCCAACACTATTTCCTAGGCCACCCGGTTACTGTGGTCTCGTCTTTCCCCCTCGGGGAGGTAATTCAGAACCGGGAGGCGTCTTGGAGAATCGCCAAGTGGTTGGTCAAGCTCACGGGGGAAACTCTCACCTACGCCCCTCGGAAGGCCATCAAGTCTCAGGTATTGGCAGACTTCATTGCAGAATGGACCGATACTCAACTACCCCTGGCGCAGGTTCTGGCCGAGCTCTGGACCATGTACTTCGACGGGTCGCTGATGAAGACGGGGGCATGCGCCGGACTGCTATTCATATCTCCCTCAGGGGTTCACATACGCTACGTCATCCGCCTCCACTTCCCCGCCTCCAACAACGTAGCCGAGTACGAGGCCCTCGTCAACGGTCTGCGCATCGCCATCGAGCTCGGGGTTCGACGCCTCGACGTTCGAGGGGACTCGCAGCTTGTGATCGACCAGGTGATGAAGGCCTCGAGCTGTCATGACCCCAAGATGGAATCCTACTGCAAGGAGATCCGAAAGCTCGAGGACAAATTCTACGGCCTCCAGCTCAACCACATCGCCCACGGTACAACGAAGCCGTTGACGAGCTAGCCAAAACCGCATCCACTTGAGGTACAGTCCCTCCCGATGTCTTCTCGAGGGACCTTCACAAGTCGTCCGTCGACCTAGGCTTGGGGGCTCCCGCCCTCGAGCAAGGGGTCGACCCTTCCTCCTCGACCGATCCTCCCTCGAACCGAGGAGAGGTCATGGAGATCGACGAAACAACCGCAACACCAATCCCCTCGACGGACTGGCGCACGCCCTACCTCGAGTATCTGATACAAGGCGAGCTCCCTAAAGATCGCACCGAAGCCCGACGCATAGCCCGACGCGCCAAAACCTACGTCTTGTACGGGGATGGCCGCGAGCTGTATCGACGCAGCCCCACCGGCATCCTCCAACGATGCCTCACCATCGAGGAAGGAAGGGCACTGCTCAGGGACATCCACTCGGGGGCTTGCGGCCACCACGCGGCGCCAAGAACTCTAGTAGGGAACGCCTTTCGACAAGGCTTCTATTGGCCAACAGCCGTCGCCGACGCTACCAAACTCGTTCGGTCTTGCAAGGGATGCCAGTTCTACGCGAGACAAACTCACCTCTCGGCTCAAGCCCTTCAGATGATACCTATAACTTGGTCGTTTGTTGTATGGGGGCTCGACATGGTCGACCCCTTAAAGAAAGCAAAAGGAGGTTACACCCACCTCCTCGTTGCCATAGACAAGTTCTCGAAGTGGATCAAGGCTCGACCCATCGCCAACATCCAATCCCGACAAGCCGTGTTGTTCTTCACAGACATCATCCATTGCTTCGGGGTCCCCAATGTCATCATCACCGACAATGGCACGCAGTTCACCGGCCAAAAGTTCCTGGACTTCTGTGACCACCACAACATCAAGGTGAACTGGTCCGCAGTCGCCCACCCTCGAACTAACGGTCAGGTCGAGCGCGCCAATGGCATGGTTTTGCAGGGACTAGAGCCAAGGATCTTCGACCGACTAAACAAGCACGGCAAGAGATGGGTCGAGGAGTTGCCCTCTGTCCTATGGAGTCTCAGAACAACGCTAAGTCGAGCCATAGGGTTCTCCCCGTTCTTCTTGGTCTATGGGTCCGAGGTCGTCCTCCCCACTGACCTCGAATACGGGTCCCCTCGATTAAAGGCCTACAACGAGCAAGCCAACGCAACAGCCCGAGAGGACTCCCTCGACCAGCTCGAGAAAGCCCGGGACATGGCCCTCTTCAAGTCGGCAAGGTACCAGCAGACGCTGCGGCGCTATCACGACAAACACGTACGCAAAAGGGACCTCGACGTCGGCGACCTCGTACTGTGCCGCCGACAAAGCAACAAGGGGCGTCACAAGCTGACGCCACCTTGGGAAGGACCCTTCGTCGTGGCAGAAGTGCTAAAGCCAGGGACTTACAAGCTGAAGAACAGCGAGGGCGAGATCCTCACCAACGCATGGAACATCGAACAGCTATGTCGCTTTTACCCTTAAGGCCTCGAGGCCTCGTACATTTTCTGCATTATGTACATTTATCGCATCATGAATGAATAAAATGTTCTAGAAATACATTTAACGTTCGTTCATGACTCTGAGGTAGCCTCGACTCTACTCCTGCAAAGTCAAGCCTCCCTCGGGGCTGACAGGGGAACCCCCACCCTAAGTCCCTAAAAAACTCGAACATTTTTTCCAAAACTCAACGCTTCTCTTTCCATCCTTACCCCAAGTACGCTCCGTGACTAAGCAAAAAAGCGCCTCGAACTCCCTAAGGGTCGAGGGCTGTCGAGCCGGGGCTCTCCTATGCCTCCGGGCTACGGTACCTCCACTCGCTCCCCCCCTCGAAGGATACGAGCACGCGCCGAACACTTAGTCTAAAAAGTAGCTCGGGCAAGGAAAAATAGGGACAGCTCGAGAGATAAAAACACATGCATTGAAAATGAAGCACATTAAAGTTTCAAAGCCCTCAGGGGCTTGACACCGGTTTGACACAAAACTAATTTATTTTACATGGACCTTCTTGTCTAGATTCGGCTCATAGGCCTCAATTGTCGCCACCGCAATCTCCATCCGCCGAGGGGAGCACTTCAGGCTCGAAGAGCTTCGCTAGCTCACCTCCAAGCACCTCTACGGTCTCGATCAGCTCGTGGCATCTCGCCACGTTAGCCTCGTCGCTCAGCTCCGGGTCGACGACGAACCCACGAGCGACGACGTCGAGGTCTTAGGAGTAGCCCGAGCAAACGACCCGCGAGCGCCCGCTTCACGCCCACGTGCAGAGCAGCACGGACTTGCTCCATCACCGCTCGGGTCATGGAGTAGAAGCGGCGCAGGAGGGAGTCTCCTCGCGCGTCGCCTTCGACCGCCAGCTCCGGCTCGACCCCCATGTCGTCGCAGAAGGCGGAGATGGCGCCCTCGAGCCTCTCGTTCAGGGCCGCTTCCGCCCAGTGGAGGCTCTGGAGGCTACCCAAATCCTCATGGGCTCGAGCCTTATCTTCCTCGAGGGCTGCTGAAACAAACAAGGAACTCCGTCAAAACCAAAAACAGGGCAAGGGTCGAGACCGAGCAAGCTCAGCAATAGTGCTAGAAAGCTCACCTTGGGCATGCGTGTCCAGGGTGACGTAGGCCTGCTCGACCTCCTGGAGTCGGCGGCGGGCGTTGGTGAGATCCGCGACTTGGTCACTCTTCTTAGCCCGGAGCTCCTCGATGAGCTTACCGGTGCCCTCGAGGGCCCTCGACTTGGCAGCCACGTCCTCCTCCAGGATGGCGATCCGGACCCGCGCCTTCTGCTCTGCGACGTTCAGCGCATCGCGGTCCCGGGAGACGGCGTCGACGCCCGACTACAGCGCCCGGACCTGCTCCTCGAGAGAGGCGCGGTTGGTGGCCGCCTCCGCCAACTCGCCCTCGAGCAGTCGGGCACGACCCGTCGCCTGGACCAGTTCCTCCCCCAGCGCGGCGGCCTCCTACTCAGCCTTACGCTGGGCCTCCCGAGCGGCATCCCGTTCCTGCCCAGCCTTAGTGACCTCTTTGAGGGCGGCTTCAGCCCTCGACCACGAGGAAGAGGCCTCCTCCCGAGCAGCCTCGACCTCCCCCGCGCGGTGGCCACCTCGCCCCTCGCCTGGGCAGCCTCGACCTCCGCCCTCTCCAGCGATGCGCGGAGGGTGGGGAGCTGCTCCTGCGCCCGGAGGATGAATTGGGACTTATCGTACGACCTCGCCCTCAACACCTGACAGGGATAAAAAGGAAGGTCATCAGAAAACAACAGCAAAATGACCCAAGCAAGATCAGAGAGAAAACGAGGCTTACTTCCATCCCCCGGTACAAATCCGCAGAAGCAACCTCCGCCGACACGCGTACCACATGGGCAAGCCACGCCCGGAACTCCTCCAGGTGCTCTCACTCCCCGAGCTTGGCTTGATCATCGAGCTTGTAGAAGGTGCGCCCTGGGTCTTAGGGTCGGCTAGCTCGAGGGGCTTCTACCCCCAGAACTTGCTGCGGCAGTCGATCCTCTCCTTGACCTCCCGCATGATGCCCTGACGCATCTTGAGGTCACCCCTGTGGATCATCACCCGCTCCGCCAGAGTGGGGAAGGAGGTCGCCCCCTCGAGCCGGGCACTCCTAGCCTCAGAGTCATCTTGCAGGGCTGTCGCCGGCCCCTCCGGGTCATCGCCTCTAGACGGAAGAGGTCCCCGTCGTGAGAATAACCCTGCGCGGTGAAGAAAACACACGTTAGCACCCAATGTCGCAGGCTCACCGTGGTCCCCGCCCTCCACGTCGACTAAGTTAGAGGGCGGATCACCTCGAGACGACGACTGCCCGACCTCGAGATGAGGCCGAGCTAATGCCTCGGACATGGCTACGTCCGGCGCGCCGCTTCCGTACGCTGCGATGATGGTCCCCTCCGGTTCCGACCGGGGAGCCGTCGCCGCGGCCATCTCCGCTGGGTCCACCAGCTCCGCCACCATCTCAGCCACCTCTTCATCGGTGGCCTCCATCGTCATCGCCGCCTCTCCCACGCTCGACGAAGGGGCAGCCGGAACCGCGAGGGATAGGACCGCAACACGATCTTCCCCCTTAGACAACGCCGACTGAGGGGGAGGAAGGCTCAGCTGTACGCCTCCCTCCTGCCGCGCCTTCTCGCGCTCGAGCTGGTGGCGCGCCTCTAGTGCCGCGAGGCTCTCGGGCCACTGGGACGGCGTCGGCTGCTCCAGAGTCTCCTCCTCACCAGTGGCGGTCAGGTCCACCACCTCCACCTCAGCGGAGGGTTGGGGCTCGACCCCCGTCGCCACGGCCGCCTCTGGCGCCGGTCCCGCACCCGTCGAGCCCGCCGGCTCGACCTCCTCCGCCACGACCTCCACTGGCGCCGGCCCCGTCCCCACCAAGGTCGCAGGCGCGACCTCCCCCGACGGCGCAGTAAGCGCGGCTTCGCCCGCCCGCTCGACGGACCCCGTCGAGGCGACGGATTGACCCGCCTCCTCCACCGCTCGAGCCCGCTCCGCGGCCAACTGCGCCCGCCCGCGCACCAACGCCTCCTGCGCCTTGACCACCCACCCCACGCTGGGGGTGAGGGTCGAGGGAGACAGGCCAGTAGAGACGCCTCCAGCCGCCATCCTGGACGCGGCCTCCACCCTCAGATTCTTGTCTGGGGTAGGGGACGCGGCCTCCAACGACCGCTTCACCCTGAAAAAAGAACAGGCTCGCGACGGTAAGCGCAAAGTATGTATACAAGGAAAATTCGAAACCTAAGGAGAAGGAACGTACCCCAGCGGAATCATGGGGGCCCGACCAGCAGACCTCGAGCCGCCCGGGGGCTTCTAAGCGGCACCTCGGGAGCCACTCCCACCGCCGCCGCGACCACTGCCCACGGCGGGGGTCGTCGACGCTGCCAGCATCGTAGTCTTGGCGGGGGTCAATGTCGTCCTCGCCGCCACCACCATGGACCCCTCCTGGATCGACGGGTCCGACGACTGGGCGCCGGACCGAGAAGGGGCCGGCGGCGCGCTCGATCGACCCCTCGACGGGGACTGCGACGAATGGCTGCGCGTCCACCGCGCCACCTCACTCTGGGAAGCTCCGGGGCGCTCGCCGCCCGACTCGGTCCTAGCGGTCGGGGCCGACCTCGATGTCGACCCCCTCTCCCCTACGCCACCGGCGGTCGCCCCTTGCGCGGGCGCCTCCTCCTCCTCCTCTTCTGAGTCCTCTTCCTGCACAAAGGTGACATCCGTCAGACTCGAAGTAACGGTCGCATCCCGATGCTACTACATCACGCCACTGTTCTTAATAACCTCGCCACCGCTTGACTCCTCATCCTCATCCTCCTCCGAGGAGAGGTCGGCTTGCCTCCGCCGTGACTAGCGTTGGTCACGCTTCGTCCTCTCATGGGCCTTTTTATCCTTGTCCTTCTTGGTCGCATCCTTGTCCTTTTTGGCCTGATCGGCCAGAAAGCGTCTCACCTGGGAGTCGTTCCGCTCCTCCTTCACCGGTGGACGCGACTTCCGGAAGACGACGTTCCCCTGAGGGACGCGAGGCGGTTAGGAGGCAGGCAAAGGAGAAAAGCAAGACGGACAAGTGGACACTAACGAGGAAGAAACGACGTACCGGCTCGACGTGGCCCGGTCCAGCACCATGGGATGCTGGCGATGTGTCCCGCCTCGAACCCACCGGCGAAGGAGGCACGCACCCGACGGACCACCCTCTCGAGAGGCAACGCGTCCTCCGCGAGACGGCACCCCTTGAGATCCACCCCAGGGTGCATCTCGTCGAGGCACAGCGGGCGGGCCATCAGCGGCACGACCCGCCGCTGGTGGAAAGCTGACGCGACGATCGCCGCCGTAAGCCCCTCCCGCCTTAGGCGGGAGATCGCGCTGAGCAGGTGGTCGAGGCGCTTCTGCTTCTTCTGCGGGACGCCGTACTTCCAGTTGGGGGGCTTCGACTCAATTGTCCTCCCGGTGTAAGGGGGAAACAAGCCGTCGTCGTTCCTCAAGTAAAACCACCCGGAGTGCCACCCCACGTGGCTCGACTTGATCTTCACCGAGATCCAGTCCTCGGCCCTCTTGAGGCCGATGCTGCAGCACCCCGCCCGGACCATCCTCCGTTGGCCAGTCCCGGCCGGGGCATGGAACAGGCTTGCCTCGAACAGATGAAGCCATAGCTCCCAGTGCGGCTCCATCTTCAGGTACCCCTCGCACACGGCGGTGAAGACCGCCGCGTGGGAGACGCCGTTGGGGTAGAGGTGTTGGAGCTCCACACTGTAGTGATGGAGGATCCCCCGCAAGAGACGGTTGGGGGGGGATCCCAGCCCCGCCCAGTGGAAGGCCTCGAAGCTGACCACGTAGCCCTCTGGTGGGTTGGGCTCGTGATCCGACTCCGGCGGCGCCATCCACTCCGGTCGGTCTGCCGAAGTGATAGGCCGGAGAAGGCCGCTCCCCACCAGCTCTCCCAACCGCTCTGCGGTCACCGTCGAAGGGAGCCAGTCGTCGGGGCTGCGCAGGGTGTAGTTGGCCATGGCAGCGGGGAAGCGGATGCGCTCGGAGACGGGTGTTGAAGGTGCGTTCCCGATCTTTTCCTCTCCTTACTCGCGCGCGCAGATGCGAAGCTCAGAGGACGACGAAGGCAAAGGCAGGAACGAAGGAGGCGGAGAAGGCAATGGCGAACGTGAGAGAGTCAAAGCCCTGTCCCCGTATATATGAACGGAAGCGCAACGGGCAGATCCGTCGAAAAGGCAGGTAAGTCTCTGCATTAAATGCGCCCACCTAACTCCCCTCAGGGATCCATAGGGTAAGGGACACCTGTCGCGTCGTCGAGGTTCTCGCCACCCTCTATGCCTGCCGCGCTCAGACGAAGGGACATCTCCTAAAAAGGCGCGCCCCACGACCAACGACAGGGAATGTGGAGCGTTATCTTCGGAGGTAAATAACGGACGTCGACTCGTCCCTCGAGCTCTCGAGGGAGCGAAGGCTGGCCCTCGAAAGGGTTTCGACAGCCGCTCTCGAGCAGTTCCTTCCTAGGGAAGTAAAACGGACTCCGGTCCACCCACAAATCTCGAGGGAGCGAAGGCTGGCCCTCGAACAGGGTTCGACAGCTGCCCTCGAGTACCCCGAGTCAGGGAGGACCCAGGGCTACGGACTCCGGTCCACCCTCAAATCTCGAGGGGGTGAAGGCTGGCCCTCGAATAGGGTTCGACAGCCGCCCTCGAGTATCCGAGTCAGGGATGACCCAGGGGGAGCCAATACGAGGCCCCGCTCGAGAACGAACTCTCGAGACCCCCCGGGACATATCCAAGGCAAAACCTGGGAGTACCGAAGGATCCCCACGACGGGAGGCATCGAGCCACCGACTCCCAGCGAACGGAGTCGGCGCCTTGGTAACCCATACGGTTTCTCTTAATGAGGGCGCCTCAGGGCTTCTGTCGACCCCTATCGAGCGGGGCACGAACCCTCGCTTGGATCTCCCCGTTACCAGCTCACAGCGGACTTCGATGCTCGTCCAAACGAGGATAGCTCGACGCTCTTCGCCTCACAATCTGAGCGCAAGGATCCGTGGGAAGGATGCTAATAGGTAGCAACACCCCAGCCGCACGAGGCTCGGGGGCTCGACTACGCACGGCACCCCTCGACGAAAGAGGGTCGAAAACATTCGAGACCTGGTAAACTGGGTTGACCCCTCGATGGGGCGCTACAACCCCAGTTAACATCGCTCCCCCAGGTAAGACGCAAATCAAAGCCCCCAGAGGAGTCCTTAATCACTCCTCAGGGGCCTCGGGGGCTACCCCCGCGGGGTGCGCTCGCGCGCACCCCGCGGAGAATCAAACCATATATTAACTCTGCAGATCATCGCCAAAAGCCCCTATGTGGATTCTTCTTATCCGCATAGAGGCTCGGGGGCTACTGTCGGGTACAAAGATAAGGGGTACCCTAACCCATGATAATCTAACGCCTAAGCATCCAGGCGAAACCCAACAGTCGATTGAGCAATGGAGGAAGGCCCGTCAGGCGGAGGCCTACCCCACCAACAGAAGTGGCCAAATCATGGTCCAGCCCATGATCAGAGGGACGGAAGGCAGTACGACCTTCAACCTCGACCCCTCGATCGACGGAGGGAGGGTCGAACGAACGACCCCCAACCTCGACTCCTCGATCGACGGAGGGAGGGTCGAACGGACGACCCCCAACCTCGACCTTTCGAATGGCGGAGAGAGGTCGATCCTCCCCCCTCGACTTCAACCCCTCGAAATGACGGATAGGGGGTCGAACGAACGACCCCCGAACAGGAGGCTCGATCAGCTCACCTGCTCCCGGTATGGGAAAAAGGAGGATCCTATGCTGGAATCCGCCCCCGCCTAACGCCATGGGCGCTCACTACCTCGGTCAAATCCGTCAAGTCATCACCCCTACCCGGATTACCCGTCGACCGTACAACTACTGCAGCCACGCCTCGGGTACGGAGCACCCCCTCGAATCTTGGGTGAGGTAGCCCTCGACCGCGTCCTCAGGGATACGTCGGGGTCACACAGGCCTCGATACCCCTCGACCCGGGGGCTCGATCCTCATCCCCGACTGTTGCGGCATGGGACCCGTCCAATCCATCCCGCTTCAACTGTGGAACTCGTAGGTTCCACGCCATACCGCCCGGCGACGACCAGTCTGCCATCACCATACCTCGGAACACCGAAAGTACAGAAGGAACATGCCGCTACAGCAATCGACGTCTCAGCGCAGACATGGCGCGCGGACATGTCTCCCATTCCGATACGTACTAGGTTCCTGTAACCCTAAGCCTCCCCTTGGCCTATAAAAGGGGACGTTGGATAATAGAAGAGAGGGAGGGAGAGAGAGACGACACAGACGACACACGGGACAAGAGATGATCATCGACTCTACCCGTAATCACACACGAACTCTCACCAGAACCAAAGACAGCAAGTCTTCCGCACACCCTACAATCGACCAATTGCTTGATCAACATCTCAAGCAATCATCCGGGTCACCTAATATAGCACTGCTAGCTCTAGGCCTCGACCTCCCTCGAGTTCATCCATGTAACCAGCTTGTACCCCCTGTACGAGCACTTCGGTGCAAGATAATACAATTCATCCTTCCTCGCTGGACGTAGGGCCTTCTTTTGCCCGAACCAGAATAAATATTGTGTTCTTCTTGCATCACATCTGAAAAAGGGAGCACGCAATACACAAATTCACTAGTTGGTGATTGACCCCCTGAGTCAAAGCACCGACACAAATCAATCAACGTTCACGAATCATCACGATACCAGAGAGTTGCTAAAAACAGCCACATTCATTGACTACCTCGAAACCTTTTTTTTTTGATAAATTCTCAAAACTTCATTGATCACCATGCAGATTTACACGAGTTGGGTCCCAGTACCACCAAAAAGAAAAAAAAAAGGTATATAAAGAAAATGAGAAAGAATACACCTATCCTACGCTAAGGCAAAAATACTGCGCCGCCAGGCTCTTTCCTTTCAGGCAGCAGCATTACGTATACCAAATCTGGAGAGAGAGAAAATGATTAGTACACTCTATCTGGCACAAAACCGTCCTGCCATGGCCCAGTGGAAAAAGGGGCCATATTCCTTCAATCCTTTGCTATCTAACCGTATTCACACTGCACAAAGCCACCGCACTTCAAACTGAGGTACTCTGAAACCACCACCTTATTTACACAGAATCAGGCCTCCACTCTGGAAAGACACAATGCATGTTCGAAATGAACGCTGCTCCGTGACAAATTCAACGTTAGGAAAACATTACTGGGCGCAGAATTGCTGTTTATCTTCGTGCCACTTCCTCACAGTGTCATCCAACTCCGGAAAGGCGGAAAGAACAAGCAGCTCAAGGAGTTCAAACGCTAGCTGCTTCAAACAAACGGGGGACTGTACGGAAAAAAGCAAATATGAGTGTAAGCCAAGAATCAGACAACCAATGCTGCTTTTATTTTATCTTACGGCAGTTTCCTACTGTTTCTCAAATGCATGTTTTGCTTACTACTTTTCACATAAATAATTCTCAGCAAAACATACTCCCTCAATTATAAGACGTTCTGCCTTTTCTATATACATAGTGTATACCTAAATGCACAGCAAAAGTTGTGTATCTCGAAAAGCCAAAACGTCTTATAATTTGGAATGGAGAGAGTACAATAGTTTGTTAGGGACACCAAAACAATTATGCAATAAATCTCCTCATGACATTTTTAGGTGGTCCATGCAAATCCATATCTGATTGGTCAAAAGTTCAAACTTCGAAAGTCTGACTGGAAGGATACCAGGATGCAGGCATTTACCAAACGAGAACCACATTTTTACTAACTTTATGCGGCTATTTAATTGTTTGAACCGAGAAGGAACTCCAGTACGGAGCCTGAATCAACTAATCTAGAATAGGATAGCTGGATGAGTTGGTCACCGAGGGGCTCTTACATGACTGAGAATTTGAGTCCACCAAATGGGAGGTTGGCTTTGGTGCTTAGGAAATAATTATGGACAAAGATGAAATTTGCAATGTATACTGCAAGAGAACCTTAAGGGGCCAACAATACAGATCAGCTTCTACCATACTGGAACCCACACTGACACTCTACAGAACTAAGTTAAAAAGTAAATTAACAGACAATATGATCTCACTCCTCTAAGAATACTTACCTGAAGAAAGAAATAGATATCCTGAGCACATCTTTCATAATCCTTTCGACCAACAAGACTCACTAGTGAAGATGGGGCTTTATCTGTGCAGGAAGACAATAAGATGGTAAAAAGAAAACTCTTAAAGATTGAATTGATCACAAATCTTTCAAGCAAAAATCTATTAAAAAGGAATGCCAACACATAACAGAAGAAAAATATAAGAGATGCATTATGTGTTCACCTATTATTAATTCACGGACAAAATTTGCACGATGAGCAGCTTCTATCCGTTGTTCATCACTTAGATAGTTTCCCACCATGCCATTGCTCTGAGCACCAGGAGGTGGTGACGTTTTTCTCTTTGGATGTTTTGTCATGAAAATTCCATCAGGCCAGAGAATCTGTATGCAGAGAAAATATAGACTAAATTATGAGGCGATCCTGCACAAAAGATCCATTTATAACAGGCAAGGCATCCAATGAGACTGCCTAACTGCACAAAGAATATTTCTCCCTCTGTAAACTGTTGGTTGTCTGACACCCCCCCCCCCCCCCCCCCCCCTTTTTTTTTGCTAAAGATACAATCTGAGACTTACTTGTTCAACGCGCTTAACAGCAAAAGCAATAATCCTCCCTTTCCTAAGTAATTGGATTTTGTCAACAAGCCAGTCATCAAATGTGTCTCCCATTCCCAACTGCAGTATTTGCTTTGCTACCCAAAATGCTTGACGCCTACAAAAATCAGAAATTGAGAGTTAAATCTAAATTCACAAACTATCAGGGCTACAGATGCACAATGTTAGAAGACCATAATGATGGGTGTAGGGTTATTTCACCTTATCCAGCCTCCATCTTGAAGCTGAAAAACCACATCAACAAGATGAAACAAGGGGACACTGAGATTTGGGGGCATCCACTGCAATGGTATATGTTTGAAATTATCAGGCAGGCAAGCTACTTAACAAAAATGCTGTTAAAGGATTCAATAATATAGCTGGGAGCAAATTTGGGATCTTAGTAGCAACAAGTTCGTATAAAATAATTAGAAACTAGTAACCTACATCATTAGGAGATACCGAGAATCCGTCAGACTCTGAAATTTGAGACGTGTCATTGGTTTCACTTGAACGCAGCTTCTTAGGATTTACTGAATCTATTGAAAAGGAATGATCATTCTGCTCTGGATCACTTCCAGAATTGTCCTGATAACGATTGGCAGTTGTGTCACTAATACTATCTGTTGTATGGCTAACACTGTTTCCTAAGTTCTTGTTCACATTCCCTTTCCTAAATCTCAAACCATCACCAGCAGCAATGTCTGAATCCTTATGTACAGTGTCATCTATATGTCCATGCAAAGATTGACCTCCAGAGATAAAATTTCCATTTGAAGCTCCAGAAGAGTTCAATACTTTTCTATTTTTCCCATTTGATTTTTCATCTAAACTGACTGCAAGATAACAGGAACTTGGCATTAAATAGTGCAAAAATACAGGAATTTCACGGAGAATTAGTCATTCGGGCTAACACACCTGACAATGTTTGGATAACTGAGAGAGAATCTGTGAAAATATATGTCTGCAAAGAGACATTTCCCAATTTATTAAAAAACAGTTTTGAAAAAATTGAGATGATAAGAATTAAATAAGGAAAATAACCTGTGAATCCACACTCAGAAAATCCCAGACTTCTATGCAGCTTGAAACAACAGGAATTTGCAGAAGGTTCTGTAGAATGAACAAGTGGATAAAGTTATGATGATGTAAGATTCTTCTAAACAAAACTGCTAACATCTGTATCATAGATCATGAAGCGCAACAAACATGAACAGAAAATAAATACTTCAAGCTTAGACTGCCATACTGCAACAGAGAAACAGAAAGTAAATTTCATTGATGTTTACTAAATACATTGTAATATGATCCACTTTAGATCAAGACGCCAATCTTGCGATATGAAATAAACACACTAATCCCTGAATACATAAATAACGATGGGTGTCTTTCTTGAGCAATTCAATGGAGCACAACACCCTTTTATAGTCCTATAAGCTAAAACAAAGAAAATGTCTGTTTCTTGCAAGATTGCTCTGCAGTCTGCACCTTGCTGGTCCCTGATGAAGCTGTTCTAAACTATGACTCAAATGAAGCAGGCCCCAGAAAAGAAATTTCGTTTAGAAATATCAGTGCTTAAAACTTAAATTTTAGTGAAATGTGGAGAGAAATTGGACCTTAACTAGAGTTCCTTCAACTAATAGGGACAACAAATACCTTCACATATATGTCAAGCAGCTTGCATCTCTCTCGAACAACAGAAACCTCTAGACCTGATGAGAGGAAATGCTTTGGAGGTAAATGAAGATTGTACTGAGCATACTCTTTTAGACGCCGATGCAGCTCTTCAAAATGACGAAACCTAATCAGCAGCAGCCACAGAGAGCAAGTAAACACTTGGAATGGAAAAAATAAAGCATATCTGAAATATATCTATTGTGGCCTATTGAACAAAAAAACATCGCATGCCCACCTCCTCTTGATGGACCAACTATTACCATTGGCATCAGTCACGGAAATAGAATACACAGCAAACATGCCAGACCCACTTTTGACAACGCTAGCTCCTACCACCTGAATATGGAAAACTGATAAGGATATGTACCACCAGTAAGAGTTAAAGTAAATCAAACGAATAAATGCTACCTCGCATCTTAACTTCAAATAAGAGTCTTGTAGCACATTGGCACCATAATAATTTGAATCATATGGAGAGTCACTTGATGGCAATGATAAAGTTGAAGCATTTGAACTACTAAACATCCTAGCCATAGTTTCCACCTCAGGATCTTCGTCTAGCTCATCCGTCTTTGAATCATTTGCAAATGTATTTAGTATGTCCATACCATCACCAACAGAGACCGAGGATCTCTCTACTTCTTGCCAGATGGGAGGTTTCTGAGCATTTGGCCTTGACCTTTTTCTTCCTGAAGAAGTTCTTGACATTTTCAGTTTTCCCACATGATTTCTATTCTTCTTTGCTCTATGGAAACCAGGAGACTCAAGTGGGTGATGTATATGGGATAAGGTGGCATTTCCTTTACTTTTGCTTTCCCAAACTCTGGTAACAGGAGAATCAAGTCCAGTCACATTGTTGAATTCATCATCCTCAGTGGCATATGAACTCTCACTCTCTACTCCAAAGTCTTCTGGGCCAGCATGTTCTAACATTTCTGCAGATAGACTTTTTAGGGTGCCATTTGGATATGTAGGTGTAGTTGAGTGTTTTTCCAAATGTTGGTCCTCCAACTGAGAGGACGCTGCTTGTCTTTCAGAATTACTAGGATTATGACAAATTGAAGTGCTGCAAGGAACTGATTGCTGAACTGAAGTTGAGTCTAGAGAAGCAGATCCAACAGACACTTTCGCGACATGTTTTGCATTTTCTGATTTGTAATTCTTTCCCTTTGTCCACATATTCTCAAGGTGCTCAAGTGCTAAAGCTTGATGTGTTCGCTCAGAGCTGATACCCAAGGGCTGTGCACCCTCTTTACCGTGACCATCTGCAGTTTGTCTGCTGCTGCTTTTGGTATGCAATGAAAAAACACTATCCAAAGAAATGTGGGAAGACGAAGCTAAACTTGTTGACTTCAGTGGATGTGAACTACTGATCGAAGAAGCATGAGAGGATTCTGATTTTAGACTATATGGATTTGTACTTTTACTGGGTTGTATATCTGATGCGGTTTTGGACTGACCCTGATGAAATCGAACGAGTTCAACACCTGGACTCGAGTTATCTATTAGTGCTGAAAATTCATCAATAGAGGGCATATGGGGTTCCCTGTGCTTAACAGTTGTGGCATCCTCCAAGGATTCTCCAACTCCTTTCTCCAACTTATTAGCATGTGAAAGAGCCAAGGATTCAATCCTTTCATTTATAAACCTGTAAATTTAACATTTAAATATGTAACAGTAAAAGAATTATTTGAACCAGGTCCAGTGAGTTGCTACCTGGGATTTGCTAAGTTCATAACAGGTCTCAAAACTGCACAAGCGAGAAGTTCCCGCGCTGTACACCGGAAGAAAGTACACTGTAGATCCTGAGGCTTCACTGTGATTGAGATCAATCCATCAGCAAGACTTTTTAAGACCTGGAGAAAGGAAACATATAGTATAATCATCATGACCTTTGATGATTACAACAGATACACAGACAATAGAGCAAGAGATATATTCCTATGACGGTCAACTAACCAATAATCTTATGTAAGTGCAATCAATACGTGAATTAAGAGCTGTGTTATCAAAGTGAATAAATAAAATGTGACAGAACAATGTGAAATACAGTATATAATTATCCAATTATGTAATAAATAAATTACCAGAAGTGTTTAATACACATATATTGAAGTATTGAACATACACTTGGTCATGGAAATCCACCTATTCTTGTACAGTATAATAGAATATATGTATTATTAATGATTAATGATGAAGGGGAACATTTACAAAAGAACACAACAACCAATTAACTAACAATGTTCTATGTATTGAACACTTGTGACACTTGTGTTATGTTCTAGATGTATGACCTGCATTCAAGTCATCTAGATCTAGCATTCTAGATAGGGGTGATAAGGTCTTATCTAGCATCATATTTTGCACACAAGTTTACCATAGAGATAATAAGATATATGTTGACCTAGCAGCACTCAAGTTATCATATGAAAGGATTTCCATGTCATATTTGAAGCAAGAAGTGCATGATGCTTATGCCTTATGGTTGAAGATAAGAAATAAAGATAGATGTGTTTAAGGTAGTCAAAATAAAACATAACCACAACAGCAGGGATAGTGGTTCATCAAATTTCCTACCTTGTACTGAAAAAGTTTGGCTAGAAATGACAAATGGACCTACTACAAGCAAGACCTGAAAATTTCACCATCAACTAAGTCTTACCTTATATTCAGCACCGGCTGAAAATAAAGCAGGATGCAACTTGTTTTCGGCTAAAAGGATCATTTTCAGTTCAGCATCACGACGCTCTGAAGGAAGGTTCACAAACTTCTCTCTCCCAATCTTGGCTTGACAGAAATGATAAAGTTCCAAATTATTGCATATAAGATCGACCAAATCCCTGGAAATGACAGGGAATGCTTTAGTATTAGAAGTCTAATGTTCTGGAAACATTTCGTCATTTATGTTTTTATTTTATTTATTGCACAAAAGCGAGATTTTCTACCTGATCAGCAGATTGATAAGGTTAAGATTTCTTGCCCGAACTGAAATCTCCCCAAGGACAGTATTAACTATAGTAATGAGTTCCTCTGGACCTTCCTTGTCAGGTGTTACACGCGAGTACCACAGATCTGTTACCCATTCTGTGATGAGGTGCCTTGTGAACTGTTCAAATGCTGCTTCAACTGGGGGCGAGTTAACCTTGCTCCTCCAATCTAATTTTCCATCCTTTTCAGTCTGATGAAGGACTTTCTTTACCTCAGTACTTCTCGTTTTGACAAGTGAATGACTGGCATGATCTGTGCTAGTTGTGCTCTTTCTACGAAGGTCATAGTCAAGCAATATGTAGCGGAACAAAACAATCAGAGCTGTGGCACATGGCAGGTTAAACCATACTGACGAGCTCGTAACTGCAATGGGGGAAATCGACTATTCAGCATAAATATAATCAGCAAAATATTTTGTATGTGTGCAATAAAAATTTGTTGCAAAGCATAGTGCAGTAACTTTCAAAGAGGCGCATTTCAAACGTCTGCCCATTTGAGCATCCAAATTAAACCGGCATGCATCGTGCTTGACGTCCTTGGCAGTAGACTGTACCATGCAGTCTAAAATGAGATGCAGGACTAATACAAACATGTATTTCAGTTTCGTGTACAAAATTCATACTATTGAGAAAACGACTTGCACTGTATGCAATAGATCAGCAACAAACTACCTCTGAGCAAACAATTAACATGTATCAGCATTAGTGACCAATCATGTGAAATAAAATGAACCTACTCAAGGGCAAGTTAGTTTAATGCGCCAGGGAAGGAACAAGTGAAACCACTTCCAAAACCAGCAGCCTCCTATCTGGGAGGGTTAATTGCCAAAACCACGGGCTCCAATTGAGAAACCACGCAATGGGCAGCCAGCATAAACCCTAATCACGGCACTAGATACCGAGAAACGCATCGGCGGGATCGCCGACGCGCACGCACCCATCCCACTGTGGACAGCGAAGCTCGGAACTGGCAGAGACATGAAAATCCGGGTTCCGGAGGACTCACGGGACATGAGGAAGGCGAGCCCGAAGGCGAAGACGAGGAGCAGGACGGCCCGCTTCTTCCCCTCCTCCGCGAGGTCCCGCAGAGTCTGCGCCCTCGGCGCGCCCGCGGCCGTCGTCGCCATCTACGGCGGCACCCTCCTCCGCGCGGGGGGGGGGGGGGGGGGGTGGGGCGCCGGCCTGGTTCTCGTGGACGGGGAGAGTACGGCCGCGGCCGGTCAGGTGGTGGCGCTTTCGTGGTTGTTATCCGGGTACCCAGAGCGTTTCTTCCAAAAAGGAATTTTCTCGTTTTCTTTTAGCACAATTTCTGTTTGGCTTTTATTAAGCCATTCTATTCGAAATTTTCTCGAAAAAGACTGACGCCCGTTTCTGAATGAGCTGGTTCTTATTCATTGATGACGTACCGTGTAGTATAGTTTACCCACAAATGCTAATAAATTCAAATAAGATGTATCAAAAAATATATATTACTTCCTCGGACAACCGAGGAAGCGGGCTTCGAGAGTAGACAGAGCGCATGTGTGAGATTGTGGTGTGGAAAAATAACAAGGAAGACGACGAGCAGGTCGATGAGGTGGGATGTGGGGCGTTGGATAACTTGGATTGTAGGTCGAGGCGGAAGAAATTGAGCAGGCCTAGTGCATCGAGTGCCTCCTCGTGCGGCGGCGGTAGAGCACGGGTTTAGGGTTTGCACACCACAGCCATCACACGAGCGTCACCGTCTTCTTTGCTTATGTCGTGTGTATGACGGCATTAGGCGCCCTGCTGACTTGTAAGATGATGCCCACAAGATGTTTGGTACAATATGTGAGAGGGAGTAAAATGACATTCTCAAGGAGAAAAGGGGTTTGACAATAGCGAACTCACATTTCATTAACAAAGTAACGAAATTACATAGCCAACGGCACAATGCATCAAAAGCATTCAAATAACCCATAAAACTAATATATACCCAATCATAGAGGGATCAAACTATATGGAACCACAACCACCGCTCCTAAACTCACCACAATTAGACCATGTTTAGTTCCTCATAGAATCCAAAATATTTTAGGGTTTGTCTTTTTATTCTACAAAATAGAACTAAACACCACCCAAAATATTTAGCAAAAAGTGGTTCATTTCATTTTGAATTTTGGGCTCAAAAAGTCAAAATAACTCAAACTTTACATTGGTTTGTGTGCCACCCTTACAATCACCACCATTATTGGAATCCAAAATAAGCTAAACTTTGGTTGGATCTAAACACTCTCCTGAAATATTTTGTATTTTGTATTTTGGAATCGAAAATAGTTGGGATTTTGAATTTGGGGTGGAACTAACTAAACAGTCCCTTAAACGCTTCCTTGCACACGTCATGCGCAACAGCTGGAAAAAAAAAACCGAAAGTACAAAGCCCATGCAGCCATGCATGGGCCAAAACCACGGCGCATAGCCTGGATTGAAACACCAAATGCATGTCGACAAAAAGAATCTGAAACTGCCAAATGCACAATTTGGAAATCGCGTCAGACACGAGAGATTGACCTGCACGCACAGTTGCGACGTGACAACGGTGTGTGCATGTGTGGGTCCATCCGTGAAACTGAAAACGAGGATTGGAATTGCCATGTGTCGTGTTGGCGAAGGAAAGAAAGGGAAGCAACAACACAACAGGAGTGCACAACGGCCTGTCTACGTGCGTGCATCACGGCGGCACACGGAATGGACAGACGGACAGGAACTGGGATCATCCTCATTAGAATTCAAGAAGAAGAAGAAGAAGAAGAAGAGAAGAAGAAGAAGAAGACGACAGAGAGAAGAGCGGCATGATGATGGACCAGGCCAGGCCGGTCGTGGGCTAAGACAGGCTCAATGTGGTGGCCCAAATATGTCAATGTTCCCTAGCTTTCCCCTATTTTCCCTAAAAAAACAGGCAGAGGGCCCTGGCATTCCGGCTGTTTTGTTAGGCCGGGCCGGGGAGGATCCTAGCTGAGGAGAAACGTACACACAGCGACAGCGTGCGTGGAGTGCACCCCGCGCGCGGCCACGAACGCTGCATCGGCCGCCCGGTCCCTGTCCTGGGCTCCCGTTGCCAATCGTGGATTCCCGTTGCCGCGTTAGCGCCGACGTACGGGCCAGTCCTCCTCCTGCAGCGCAGTGCGGACCGGACCAACCCCAGTGTGTATCAAGCATACGGACGCGACGACGGAGTACTCCGATCCATAATATCTTGCTAATCATAGTCAATATATATAGCGCCTACGTAGTCGTCGTGCGGAGAGCACAGTGTGTGTGTGTGCATGCATGATCCCAGTCTGACTCGTGACAAAACATGGTCGAGACCCGGCGCACGTCCATCGTCTCAAAGAAAGAAAAGACTTGTCCGATTTGCCCTCCCTATACTTTGTCAAAATTTTAAAACTAGCCTTGAACTCAAATATATACCACACGATTTGCGCGCCGCGTGCTCTCTCTCCCTCTCTCGGCTTTGAAACAAGGTAATTTGCCTCGTTAAAATAGTTAGGTATATGGCCGGAGTAGTACTATGGGTATGTTTTCCATAGCTTAGCTTTACATTTTTTATATAAAAAAAATAGCTTTTTGAGTGAATTTTAGAAAAATGTTGGACAAAATAGCTTTACCAACAATTTTATATATGAATATGAGATATAAATGGAGAAAAATAGCTGAGATAAGCTATTTGTTTCAGCTTCATCAATAAAATTGTTTATAAAATAAATGTTTTACAACAAAAATAACTCACTACAACTTGTTATGATCGAGCTATACTAAATATATCCTATATATAGTGTTTTAGAATAATCTTGCAAGCTGAAGGTGGCCATCTATTTCTATCAATCTAATCTAAGAAACTAATTATCACACCGATGAAAGTTAAACCTGATACTGTACGTACCATGACCAGCATGCTGTCCTCGCCGATCGAAAAGGATACGGAGATGATCGCCGACGACACGATCGAGCGGCAGGTCCATGGAACCACAACGTGCACGCCCCGGCCCCCTTTTCCACGCGTGTTGCTTAATAACCAAGCAGACGCCAGCCGGCAGGCTGGTACGGTGTACCGTGTACGTACCACCACAGCCTGCCCAGCCGCATTCGCGTCATGGACCACGTCCGTCTCACACGTCCAAATGGCCAAACGCGTGCGTGTGCGTACGCGACACGTTATAACTAGGATTAAGAAAAATCGTTGGTCTAACAAGAGACCAGATCGAGAGTGTGCACTGGACACGTACACTATGTTAATCGAACGACTCAAGAATATATAATAATTTCGTACGTGCTAATAATAGAGAAAAAGACGCATGGCCGCGCACGGGGTGCAAGTGGCTCCAAGAAAATAAATCCATCTCTCTCTCTCTAACAAAAAAAAAATAACACCATTGTCATATATATTATATATAGTTCCTGCTGTCTTGTCATAAAATTAATGGATGAAAACATGATTAGAAAAACCTATTATTCTTCTAAATTGTCCTATTACACCTTTATTATTCTAGATGGAGGAGAACATCCTTTTCAATAAACAACGGCTATATAGAGAGAAACACGGCTATAGAAAGCTATTGGAAAACATACTATTTAGCTTCTACTTTCAATTTATTTCCCCAAACAATCTATAAATAAATTGTCACTATTAAAATATTAAACTTCTTCTAGTGAGGTGGGCTTCTCCTAGTGTTTTGGTAGTTAAATTTTAGTACAAACTTTTCTTACTAAATGTCTCCTAGTGAAATTCTCATGTGTTATGACTAGTGGTAGTATTTAAAACACTAGGAGAACTCCACCATTGTGGTAGTGTGTCCTCTTCTTAAACCATTATTCTAAACGGCAAAAACATTTTTTATAAGTAAATTTTCATAATGAGTGGGCACACCTCTATTATCTTACAACTTAATTTATTCTATAATTCGAGCAGATCAAACAAACACTGACGTATAAATTTAAAAGTATTAGTTTATGGGTTTTGAAGCGCCCCAACACAAAATTTAATACTAAATGAACTAAAAAGAGGACAGACCCGTTGTTGTAGTACTTTTAGAGAAGCACCGCTATAAAAATCTATAGAAAATATAATATTTAGCTTCCGATTTTAATTTTTTTTAGCCACAAACAATTTATAAATATATTGTCCTCTTGCCCCGTTGTTTATTGCCACCACCGCACAACATCCCTCTCACTCTCTATCTTCTCTCTTCTAAATTAAAGCGGCCAAGACTTGCACACAAGTTCAACGTCAGCTATATATCGCCCCGCCCCACCTCGATCTCCATCGCACGCTTGACGTACTACCTCCGTCGTCGCGGACTCCGGCCGATCACCATGTCTGGAGCAACAGCACGAGTTGGAGGCGTCGGCGGCGGCTACGGGGGCCTCTACCACGGGACGATGGTTATCCTGCCACCGCTGACCAGCAGCTCATCACAGCCTTCGACCACGACGACGGCGGCGGCGGCTTCTTCTTCCAGCAGACGACGGTCGTCTCGCCGCCGTGCGCCGGGGACGACGCGGACGGCGGCACGGCGCCGTACGCGAGCATCGCGGACTACCTGCAGGGCTTCCTGGACCCCGCTGGCCTGGCCGCGCACTTCGGCAGCGACGACGCCCCGCCGTCGTGCCGTCTGGGCGGTGGCGCCGACCACGACGCTGTGGCGGTGAAGCAAGAAGTAGTTGTTCAGCTGAGCGGCAGCCGCCGTGACGACGACGTCGATAGTCAGCTGGCCGGCGCGGCGCCCGTCATCACGCCAGCCAACTCGTCGGTCCTGTCGTCTTCCAGTTGCGAGGCGGGAGCGGGTGCCGAGTCTGCCGACGACGACAACGAGCCGCGGCGCCGGCGGTGCGCCAAGAAAGGTAGGATCGATGGAGAGGAGGAGGAGGAGGGAGAAGCAGAAGCTGATGCTTCCGATCGGAACTGCAAGTAAGTCGATCTAGAATTTTATATCTGGTGCAAATATATGCTTCAATTAAATTATGATGTTCATCTTCTTGTCGATTATAGTAGTAATAACAAGCTTAATTAATTTATAAACATCAAGAGGGAATAAGCAAAATTCGCTTTCAAGTGTTAGATATTTTTTTCTTAATAATTATTATTTTTTGCTTAAATAACACAAAGATCCCAACGTGTGTATGCCGGTGTGAACCCAAAGGGCTTAGGGTTTGCTACCTAACTTCACCGACAAACAAGCTCTCCAAATAACAGAGCACACTCTTGGCAAATTATTTATTTTTAAACATGGTCCGAGCTGATCGAGTCTTGGCAGCTATTATTTTCTTACATATTTATGTATAGATAGAGTATTAATAATATAATTTACAGATTTGATATAGTTTAGGTATCTGAATTTTCATGCAACATTCTTTCATAAATATTAGTAGAGGTCTTTTATATATTTGATTTTTTAAAACTTGAGATTTTTTTACTTCTCTATAAACGTTATTTAAATTTATTTTAAGGAGGGAGATATATACAGGTGGCGCTTTTATATGCAAACTATTCCTATAACTCCATCAAGTTCTCCATCCTCATAAGTTAAGCATTTCTAAATTCAACCAAATTTATTAATAAGGGCGACGAGATTTATGAAATAATATTTAATCATTAAATACACCATAAAATATATTTTTACAATAACTTGCTCATTAATTTGGTGCCATAGACATCTATATTTTTTTTTATAAAAAATGGGTCAAACATGAAAAAAAAACTTTTACTTAAGACAGCTCTAAAAGCTGAATTAATTATTTAGAAACAGTATTTTTTTTTTTTCAATTTCACTCGTCCCATCCATCCCATTCATGAGGTACCGGTCCTGACGACGACTTTGCAGACGTACAGTACCTACTAGCTAGTACTACACCATGAACCAAATTGTGGCCAGCTGCGTTCCTCTGCCTTGCACTTGTCGTATCATACGCGTATATATACTGCAGTTGAGAGTGCGACCTGCGCAGCTACCCTGTCCTTTTTTTCTTTCTTTCTTTTTTTTTGCGAATTTGCAGCTACTACCTGTCCTTGACGATGTGTACATTAATTTGGGCATGCGTGTTTACAATGCATTCATTCATTCATTCACATCACATTCAGGAGGAGCAGCAAAGAGAATAAGAAGACGACGAGAGGCGAGAAGAAGGCGCGGGCGCCCCGTGTGGCGTTCATGACCAAGAGCGAGGTTGACCATCTCGAGGACGGCTACCGCTGGCGCAAGTACGGCCAGAAGGCCGTCAAGAACAGCACCTACCCAAGGTATATATATAGCGTCTGGATCTGTCTCTACTATCTTTAGTCAAACATGCATCGCACGATTCCTTGTTTTTTGTTCAAACAAAACAAGACCTCAGACCAACGTGTCATGACCGTGAACCATGTGTCACTCTCTCTGTTTTTTTAAAAAAATTTATTATAAAAAAATAACATCAGTCGACTTATTAGTTATAAAAATATACATATATGCTACTAATAGATATTATGTACAACACAAAACCAGCTTGATGCACGTTGAGGAACGACGTAATATAATGCGTGAAATGCATGCACGCAGGAGCTACTACCGGTGCACGGCGGCGCGGTGCGGGGTGAAGAAGCGGGTGGAGCGGTCGCAACAGGACCCGTCGACGGTGATCACCACGTACGAGGGGCAGCACACGCACCCGAGCCCCATCGGCCTCCTCGGGGGAGGCGGCGGCGCTTTCATGCGCTCATCCGGCGCCGTTAACGTTGCCGGCGGCCCCGACGACCTGCTCGGCGCCGCCGCCTGTGCGCCGACGATCGACGACTACGCTGGCGCGCCGAGCAGCAGCTTTCTGCTGGCGCCGCTTCTTCCTCCCGGCCTGCTGCACCCCTCGATGCGGCGGCTTCTTCTCCAACAGCCGCAGCACCACCGAGCTCGTTCGTCCTCGCAGCTGCCCGCTGCCATTGACGCGTATGGCGGCGGCGTGCTGGACTTCACCCCTTCCATTCCACGATAGATCATCATGAGCAATGAGCATTATATTTTGTCGCTCGATCATTTTCCAGGTCAGCTAGTTAGCTAGCAAGCGTACATGCAAAAGTTGAATTCTAAATTATTTACTGTGTTTGCTTACAAAACCAAGTCCTGCAAAAGTTGCACCAGTGATCTTTTGGTTTGTGTCAGCTCTTGGCACCGCGAACCCAAGGCACAAGGCCTTTTTTTTTTAGCTTGGCCGTCATTAGCAACACGATTACAGGATCGAGAACGATCATTCCTTTTTCACTAGCTAGCTAACTCCAGCCAAAAGTGCGTGAATCTTCAATCGCTTCATCACAACATATGCATGCCAGATGAAGGCAGCAGTATGCACAGAATGAGCTGAATCTGAATGATGCTTATTAGCCATGCTGATGAACATACAGCAGAGTTTCTTCTGTAGGGGTATATGCATGGCCATGTTGTTTGGGCTAGTGCCGCCATGATATGATTTCCGATGGTTGACCCCTCGGCACTGTCATCCGGTGCATGATACTGCCCACAAGAGTGGCTTGTACTTGACCTACAATTCATGTGTCTGCTAGCAACTGCTACTGCCACGCAAATGGATTCAAGGATTCACCGGAGCAGTATGATCAAACCAATTGCGCATTCCTGCAATTGGCACCCAGAAATGCAGCCCCACATGGGTTAGAGTTTAAGGTTTAGGGTACTGCCTGTTCGTTAAAAAAAATGCATTCTAACACCAGTATTTTTTCGTTCTTCAGCTTTGTTTTTTTGACTAGTAGTCTAGTTTGTAAGTTGTTTGGTTTTTCTTTTTGTTTCTACTATCATTTAACAAAATCTGTGGCAAAGGTTTTGCCGTCGATCCTGTCTATAAAACACCAACAGAATTTTTTTAGAACATAAAACACCAATAGTTAGTCCCCAAAGATGTTTGCATCTTTCTTCATTTGTATGTATGAGAATGCGTTGGCAAATCGATACTGAAAGATAGTTGGATCTAGGTGATCGAAGCTCCACCAATCTGATCTTCTTCTGAGCTCTCCTGAGATCAGAAGAGATGACACGCTGAACTCGAAAAGGCATTTGTCAAATGTAAAACCAGCGAGAATTTGGAATGAAATTTCCTTATCCACGTCAAGTTGTCAACGTTGTTCGTGGTGGGCCAGCGCAACGACGTTGAACACCGTATTGAATACGATGACCACACGAGAGTGCGAAGACTAACCTTGCAGAGTGACTCATCACAGTGACAGGGACTGACGACTGAGCACTCAAAACCACTGACGACGAGACCCACGATCCATTTCCCAACCAGGCTAGCTCAGCTCGATCGGGCAACTCGCATGGCTCCTCCACCTCTCCTCATCCTCGTCTTCATCGCCGCCGTGACGACCGTCGTCCCGCTCTCAGCAACAGCATCAGCTGGAGCGCCGCCAGTGGTGTTCCCGAAGGAAGCCATGCCAACGAAATCAGGGTACCTCCCGATCCCACCAACCAACGCCTCCCTCTTCTTCGTCTTCTACGAGGCAACAGACCCGGTAACACCACCAGCCTCCACGCCGCTCCTCCTCTGGCTACAAGGCGGCCGGGCCAGGCTGCTCCAGCCTCCTAGGCAACTTCTTCGAGCTCGGCCCTTACTTCGTCACCCCCGACGACGAGACCCTCAAACGCAACCCTTTCGCCTGGAACCGCCGCTTCGGTCTGCTCTTCATCGACAGCCCGGTCGGCACCGGCTTCAGCGCTGCCCCATCCCCGGCCGACATCCCCACCAACCAGTCCGTGGTCGCCGCGCTTCAGTCCTTCTACGCGCTCGACGATCACGACCCGGACGCTCCGCGCGCGGCCGCTGTTCCTCACGGGCGAGAGCTACGCGGGCAAGTACGTGCCGGCGGCGAGCGCGCACATCCTGGACGCGAACACGAAACTTCCGGTGGGGCAGCGCGTGAACCTCCGCGGCGCGGCCATCGGGAACGGGCTGACGCACCCGGTGGCGCAGGTGGCCACGCACGCGCACACGGCCTACTTCCTCGGCCTCGTTAACGCGCGGCAGAGACGGGAGCTGGAGACGCTGCAGTCCGAGGCGGTGGCGCTGACGCTGTCGGAGCGGTGGGTCGCGGTAGCGGACGCGCGCCGTAACGTCCTGTCGAGGCTGCAGAACGTTTCGGGGCTCGCCACGCTGTACGACTACGCGAAGCGGCGGCGGTACGCGACGGACGCCGTCGAGACGTTCCTGAACCGCGCCGAGGTCAGGGCCGCGCTGGGCGCGCGCGGCGATTGGGAGGAGTGCAGCGACGCGGTGGGCAAGGCGATGCGCAGCGTGAGGCCGCAGGTGGAGTCGCTGCTGATGCGGCGCGACACCCGCGTGCTGCTGTACCAGGGCGTGCGTGACCTCCGCGACGGCGTCGTGTCCACGGAGGCGTGGCTGGATGGGGTGCGCTGGGACGGCCTGCGCGCGTTCCTGGACGCCCCGCGCGGCGTGTGGAGGACCGGGGATGGCGAGCTCGCGGGCTACGTCCAGCGGTCTGGCAAGCTGGCGCACGTGGTGGTGTATGGCGCTGGGCACCTGGTGCCCGCGGATAATGGCCGCGCGGCGCAGGAGATGATCGAGGGATGGGTGCTGGAGACGGGGATGTTCGGGAGCTGAGGTGGTGGCGCTGGCGCCTGGCGACGGCAGGAGGCGCGCGGCCATGATGTGATGATGCCGCGGTGCCGGGCTCGGCTCTCTCCTGATGATGTGGCCCAAGCCCAACGCAAAATGTGTGCTACGTAGCCCATAGGATTCTGTTGTGTTTGAATTGCTGGATCTGTGTGTTTACTATTTTCAGTGAAAACTACAGAGAGTAACATGGTAATGCTTATAGTGAAAAGAAGAAGGGAATGCAAGGAGCATTTGATTTGAATCTCATCACAGTACGTTGAGCTCTCGCCCCCACAGTAATTTTGCCAGGTCAGGCCACGACGAGATGGAAACGGAAGGCGAAGACTTCCGGCTCCAGTTGTGGCGGTCAGTAGTCAGCCAGTCGCGCTCTGACGAAGCACGGCGAGCAGACCAGGGCCGACCGCCGTTGCTGCCGGCCAGTCTGCGTCAGGCTGACGCGTGTGCGTGTCGCATTCCTCCTGAGACGAGACGAGTATCTGTACATAGGACAAAGAGCGAGGTGTGGCATTCATGTCCACGACGTTGACGTTGTGGGGCGTACGATCGTGACCCGATCGGTGAAGACGACCTCGGCTTTTCTCTGTCTGTCTCTCTGCAAGTGCATCGCGTGTCATGGGTTACGCTTTCCATCCAAACTTTGGGCGCATTTTATGCTACAAGCCTCGAACATAAACAAGAGAGAGAATGTCCTCGATCGCCTCTGCGGTAGGCTAGCTAGATCGTTAGAAAAAAGAAGGAGAACAGTGGAACAGATTTTAAGCCTCGAACATATCAATATTAAGCACACCACGAGTCTTAGTACTTGTCATGTCCTTCTCTTCTCCCTTTCCACTATATTCTCTTGCTCTCTCGCACACGATGAGGTCCTCCACGTATGTAGCCGTGTGTCTGTGTAGCTGTATATAGCCTGATTCTCGTCAGTAAGCCCAAGTCCTTTCGACTTGTTCGTTTGACTTATCATCCATCAAAATAGTGTTTTTCTCTCACAACAAAATAGCTAAAAATAACATCAGCTGGCTTATCAGTCACCGAAACAATCACGCGAACAAGGTGTTTGTTGTTTTGGCCTGGCCTTGGCACAAAACCGCCCAACGCTCGTCGTCCTTATGCTATACTACCTCCGTCCCTTTATCAGAGTCGGTCAAGTCCTTCAAAAAGTACAAACAATAATTAAATGAATGTAGACAAAGTACTAGTCTAGATATACAGTACAAATCATGAACCTGGATACAAGTAGCAGTTGTCCCAGCGACACTCAAAGCGGGACAAAGGGAGTATGTCTGGACGATCTCCTGTCCTGACATCACATGTTAGTCTGAACCACACAATCAAAGGCTATTTGCCTATTTTGACATGACCTGCTACCGCTACAGTATATAAACTCCTCGTCACTTCCCTAACCCTAGCACCCAACATCGTACCCCTTCGCTCTCACAACATCTCGCCTGCTCCTGCATCACCTTCTCCACTCTTCGCTCCCCTCGGTTATCATCACTCTAGGGCGTGTTTGGTTGCCAGCCCAAACACGTCATCGCCACGCCGTGGCCGTCATAGTATAAAGTCTGATGTTTGGTTCTCGTAGTACGTGATGGTCACACCATATCGTTTTGTTTCTCAGGTTTGTCTTCTAGCACGTGGCAAAGTGTGGCAAGTTGT
Organism: Microstegium vimineum; assembly: GCA_022036555.1. Classification (NCBI taxonomy): domain Eukaryota; kingdom Viridiplantae; phylum Streptophyta; class Magnoliopsida; order Poales; family Poaceae; genus Microstegium; species Microstegium vimineum. The sequence goes on from CM039127.1 coordinate 6,854,412, forward strand.
GGCAGCTGTGACGATGCTTTTGGCCACCGCAATTGTGTCGAACTTCGCTGTGGCGTGGCCAGTAAAACACGCTATTACTCCCCTTCTTTGTCTCTAGTAGTTGGATCTATGCGTGCCCTCAACCTCGAAAGCACCAGTTTTAGCTATCTTTAATTAGTCGTTTCTTCTTCCCTATGCTATTTTCCTTCCCTTTCTCTTCGTCTCCTTGTAATGTTAATCAGTAATCTTTGGTTCTAGTTCTAACAGAAGTGTTGGTGCTAGAGCTATGCTATGCCACACTTGGACTCTAGGTACAGACAGACAATCCACAGGTAGTGTCGTATGGGACACACGTTGCGTCATCAGGGCACTCACAATATGCAGACTCTATCATAGAGTCTAAATCTATTTATTATCTCGAATATCGTAGACTTAGAGTTCAAATAAGACTTTGAGTCTTGTTTTTTTTTATTATCTCTTCAATAAATATATTATCACATCAGTAAAATGTCATAAATAAGTATGATAGAGTCTTGCATTGGGAGTGCCCTCACGTCATCTGTTTGGCCATTTTTCTAATAACTAAATTTCATCAAACATCGCATTATTATTAGAAAAAAAAGGCTAGGTCAACATCTTTGGTCTGAGTTTTACCATAAGTAAAAAAAATGATCTCTGGTCTAAAACCAAAAGCGATCGACGCAAAGGCGGGTCAAGTTAGATGGGCCATGAACATGTGTCTAGCTTCCACGCACTCAGCTCGGCCTCCTTGGGCCACCGGAGCCGTTGCTATACTGCTCCTAGTCGTTGGGCCTGACGGGTTCTCCTCCGATCCAGCATGGGCACGGTGGACCGGACGGCGACGGCGATGAAACGCCGGCTGGAAGGACATGGCGGGGGCAGGCTCGTACTTCTACTTCGGACATACCACACACCCCGTCCATGAGCTCCGTCGCCTACCCCGGTGAGCGTCTCCTGGAAGCCCTGCAGGGGCCAGCACGCAGCAACGCAACCAGCAAACACTGCGTGGTCTGATCGATCGAGCCACGAGGTGGGCTGTTGGAACAGAAGAGGAGAACAGTTACCGCAATGGCAGGGCCGGACGTGACACGAGGCTTTCATGTGGCTTCCTTGCTTGCCGTGCCTGACAGCCGCTGCTCCAGAGTCCAAAGCAAGGCGTTGCCGGCGCAGACAACGGTGGGAAGAAGCAACGGCATGGCCATGTTGCCTTGTTTGCCGGCGAGCATGGGAGAGCGCCAGGATGGAGTAGCGTGATCAGAGGACAAAAGGAAAAACATACTTACTAGTAGTAGATAGCACAGATGCCAGGCTTCAAAATACTCTACGTAGTAGATGGCAGATGAATTGCATTCTCCATTCAAATCAGCAAGCAAACAGATAAACACATTCGCATTTTCTTCTCATTCCGATCGGCAGCACTCTACACACAACATCAAGTCCATTCAAATCAAATCCGAGCAACAATAATCCATATCGGACAGTCATTAGCTTGGATTGGACAAATTCCTCTGTGTCGGCGGGCAGCCATTACGCGGCGCTCCTCAAGCTGTTGCGGTCGCCGTCGCCGTCACCACCTTGGCTCCCGAACGGCCCAGTCCCGAGCACCCAGCCCTCGATCATCTCCTGCGCCGCGCGGCCATTGTCCGCGGGCACGAGGTGCCCAGCGCCATACACCACCACATTCGCCAGCGCGCCGGACCGCTGCACGTACCCAGCGAGCTCGCCATCCCGGTCCTCCACACGTCGCGCGGTGCGTCCAGGAACGCGCGGAGTCCGTCCCAGCGAACCCCAGCCAGCCACGCCTCCGTGGACACGACGCCGTCCCGGAGGTCCCGGACGCCCTGGTACAACAGAACCCGGGTGCGCCGCAGCAGCGACTCCGCCTGCGGCACCACGCTACGCATGACGTCCCCGTGCATCGCCTTGTCGACGTCATCGCTGCACTCCGCCCACGCCACGTCGTCCCCGCGCACGCCCAGCGCGGCCTTGACCTCGGCGCGGTTCAGGAACGTCCCCACGGCGGCCGTCGCGTAGTCCCGCCGCTTCGCGTAGTCGTACAGCGTGGCGAGCCCCGTCGCGTTCTGCAGCCACGACAGCACCTTCCCGCGCGCGTCCGACGCCGCCACCCACCGCTCCGCCAGCGTCAGCGACACCGCCTCCGACTGCAGCGCCTCTAGCTCCCGCTTCTGCCGCGCGTTCACGAGGCCCAGGAAGTAGGCCGAGTCGGCGTGCGTGGCCACCTGCGCCACCGGGTGCGTCAGCCCGTTGCCGATGGCCACGCCGCGGAGGTTCACGCGCCACTGCGCCGCCTCGGGACCCGCCGCCGCGGCGTTCGCGTCCAGGATGTGCGCGCCTGTCGCCGGGATGTACTTGCCCGCGTAGCTCTCGCCCGTGAGGAACAGCGGCCGCGCGCGGAGGGTCGTCGGCGTCGGGTCCATCGCGTAGAAAGACTGTAGCGCGGCGAGGATGTGCGCGGCGACCACGGACTGGTTGGTGGGGATGTCGGCCGGGATGGGGCCGCGCTGAAGCCGGTGCCGAGCGGGCTGTCGATGAAGAGCAGGCCGAAGCGGCGGTTCCACGCGAAGGGGTTGCGCGTGAGGGTCTCGCCGTCGGGGTTGACGAAGTAAGGGCCGAGCTCGAAGAAGTTGCCCACGAGGCTGGAGCAGCCTGGTCCGCCTTGAAGCCACAGGAGGAGCGGCGTGGAGGCTGGTGGTGTTACCGGGTCCGTCGCCTCGTAGTAGGCGAAGAAGAGGGAGGCGTTGGTGGGTGGGATCGGGAGGTAGCCGGACCTCGTCGGGAGCGCCTCTTTCGGAAACACCGCCGCCGCCGCGGGTGCAGCCAAGAGTGGGACGGCGGCGGCAGCGAGGAGGACGAGAGCGAGGCGAGCAAGCGGCGGAGCCATGGGACTGGCGGAGCTATCCACGCCGGGCGCTGGCTGCCGCCGGCGATTACGGCTGGGATTGGATTGTGGGATGTGGCGGGGCAACATCGCTGCAGGAAGGGAGTGTCTGACTCTTTTGTATTGTATCCAACAACCGTGTGCTCATCGTGGGACATTAAACAACTTTCGTCGTCATTAATCTTTCTGAATGGAGCGCCTGCAACGGCTGGAGCTACAATGATTTTTTTGTTTTTTTTTGTATCTGACGCTTTGTTTAATTCCAAAAACTTTATACGTGTAACGTAGCATTTCGTTTGTATTTAATAATTATTATCCAACCATAGAGTAATTAAACTTAAAAAATTCGTCATCTATATTTAATACTCTCAGTTTTGAAATTTTGAGAGAAACTAAACATGCCCTCAAGAAGCTGCAATGACTTTCTAAATATATTTTTATCTTTTTTTTTTCATGCATAACAGTGAACTTTAACTGATTTAAAGTACAATTATATTAGTTCTTATTTAGATACACATGTATCTACCTTAAATTATATGAATTAGAGTGAAAATTATTTTAAATATACTCCAACACGTGCGATCTGAGGAGGAAACATTTGCATCCAACAAGGCCTTAGTGCTCTCACTCAGTCACATAACACAACTCAATAGGCATGGCGAGACAGCAGAAAGAAGAGAAGGGCATCACGGTGTTTTCCTTTGCCTAATCCATGTTGACGGCGACGCAACCAAGAGTTGCAGAAAATGTTGCAACGTTCTCAGAACTATGTTAATTTTGAATCTACGATCTTAATAAAATATTAACATTTGAAAGAGCTCCATTATTGTAAATGGTTTCCCCCATAAACTCAAGCTGGACACATAACATTTTAACTTCCATTTCTACAACATTTGACTAAACAGGTTTGAGATAGATTTTAACATGTATAGTGGAGTAAACAAGTCCCTGAACACTATCGAAGAGCATGCATACAGTTGCATAAGAAAACAAGGGTGACAAGTCATATATCATATATATAGAAAAAAGTGCTTCTAATGATCTGAAAATCTACGCTTGCAAATGCCCAATATTTGAGCCCTTGATATGCATTGCCAGTTGACATTTGTCAGCATTAACGTTTGGAAATTTACACTTGCAAATGCCCAAATTTGAGACGCATTGGACTGCAACACGAAAATTCTATCACAATCCCAACATTCAAAAAAGAAACAGAACATGGATAAACTCAAAAGTAGCAAAATCCAATAGTGATTATGCCATACATGTGCATCCCAACAAAGAAAATTTGTTGCAGTTCAGTTCGCATATAAGAAGTCAAAATACATGTTCGAGCAGTAGCAGCATGATGATATGACTAACACAATCTAACAGTGATACAGGCAAGCATGAGAAGTGAAAAGTAAACTCGATCGCAGCCACATGCAACCAGAGATCATTGAGCCATAAGTTTCTTCAATGCCTGCCTCGGGATCTCGCCCTGCTCGCCTCCTCTGGGGTCGACGGAAACAGCTCCACGTACCTTGTCCCAATGGTCATCTTATCCTTGCACATGGCCGTCTTGGCAACTTCAGCTGTTGGGAACTCAACAAAAGCTTCACCAGTAGCTTTCCCATCTGAGCGGTAAGCAATATGGACATTGTCCTCTGTCAGCTCATACTCCAGGAAGAACTTGATGATGTCCTCAGTGGTGGCAGAGTAGGGAAGACCACGGAGCTTCAGCACCTCAGTGTACTCCATGCTGCCCTTGTCTTCAGCAGGCTTCTTAGGCCTCGGAGGAGGTGGGGAGCGGCGGTACTCTGAATCAAAGTAACCACCCTGGCTCACCTCGTTGGCTATTGCACAGTAGTAGTCCTGCTTCTTGCATCTGAACACCTCAACATACCTCCGGCCCATGTTCTGCCTGTTGCGATGCAGAGCAAATTCTGCTTGCATAGCTGCTGGGAAGACCACAAAAGCCTCACCAGTAAAGCGGCCATTCTTGTTAACCAGGAGGCAGTCCACTATGTCCAGCCCCACAAAGAACTTGCAGATGTCAATGTCGTTGCAATCAAAAGGGAGACCTCGCAGCCGGACACCTGGAAAGCTTTGGATGCCAGTGCTAGACCCTGCACCAGCTAAGTTGCTGTTAAAGGGCTGGTAGAAGCCGCCACTGGCACCACCAGCGTTGCTTCCCATAGCCCCAAAATAAGGAGCACCTGATTCCACCATCCTAGACCTCTTTGAGACATCCAATGGACTCCCTGCGTTCACTGCGAAGTAGGGATTCGATTCCATCATCATTCGTGGCCTCTTTGATCCCTCGTACCCATCCGAAACCCCCCAGCCTCCCATCATTGCCCTTCAGATAATCCAGTCCCAAAAAGAGAAAAGAAAAGGAGAATAACCCCCCATCTCTCAATCCCAAATTCAAATAATAACCCAAATATAAATATAACTGTGCAGAAAAGAAATAATAGAACAGACAGGAAGGATAATATGTAGTACTAAGCAAGCTGCGCAGAACAGTAAAATTTGAGTCCCAATAAAGCAATTGTTTGCAACATATAGGCGAAGGCAGTTTTTTGTAGCTATGCCTAGACATTTTCTCTGAACATTTAAATGGAATGTTTCAGCACATCGAAATAATGATTCCAACTCTGGTTGTTTGGTTGCTCTACAACCAGTAAACAGGAAAGCATGAACGTTTGTCAGCTTCATTTAGAGGTGCAACCTTATCCCCTAGATCAAAATTGAACTGTGTGATGAAGCTGAATTAAAAGTTGATATCATGAAACTAACTAGCTTCTGTTTGATCACGATATTTTGACATGATGGCCAGAGTTCAGGCACGGGGACAAAACTTACTTTATAACAGGTATAAACTTATTTAAGAAATACCCTACTCTGATTTTGAGGAAACAAATAAAATTCCACCAGATAATCAATAAGGCACACGACAAATCTATTCAGCACAAAACCGTGCTGGACTATTCCAGTGCCCAATAATCTCCCATTAGTTGCTACGAGGGTTCACCAATTCAACAGTTCAACAGCCTAAAATCACACCAAGTATCTGGCATCTACCATGGTTATTGGGGCTACACGCATCACCGGCTTCGGCGAATTCCCCGCGGTAGGGTCGGACGCAGTAAAGGACATGGGTTTACACATGTACAGCTAATTATTTTTTAATTAGATCAGATCCGAATACACAGATAGCTTTAAGTTAGGGTTTGAGCGCTCGGTTTCGCACAGCAGGCAGGAAGGGAAGAAAAGGGGTGGGCATACCACATACCTGATATTCGCCGGCGAAGGGGAGCCCGAGGAGACCTGGGCGACTGGCGTACGGCGGCGGTCGCACAGTCGCCGCCACGAGAGGGAAGGCACGCGGGGAGGGGGCGGGGAGGGGACAGCGGGAGGAGAAGAGAAGCCAGATGCGAACCGTCCTGGGGCTGTATACTAGGGGAAGGTGCGTGGAAATTGGGCTGGGATCGGAGCAGGCCGGGATGTTTCGTTTGTTCTGGTTGTCTAGGCCCACATTGGCTCCCAAAACAGATTTTTCTAGTCTTCCTTGACGCTAGTCTTCTTTAGTATACTAGCACATGCCCGTGCGTCGTAACAAGAGCCTAATTTTTTTTTACCTGAATATAAGAATGAGATCCAAAGACTCATTTTTTAATCCAGAATCTAGATTCACTATCACTATGAGAATGAGCTCTGAACACATGGCCTTTCCATATCACCCAAATATGCAATTCATATTAACAAACCAAATCGTTTCAGATTGAGAGCAGGCCCAGAGCTAAGCTATATTGCGATTTGTCGTAACCTCAACTCTCTTAGCACCAAATAATAACAATAACACCTATGAATATAGTACCTAGAATGTTTATTTCTTGTGAGTAATTTAACTTTCCAGGAGGTGGAAACCTGATTCCATTTGCGGCCCAAACCTGCCTGGTAGTTCAAGAGTTTTACATCATTTTCAAAGGCAAACGCATCACAAACGAGAGCACCATGTATTCATAGGCACGCTTCATCCCTGCAAGCTACTACATATGTGTTTCAGCAGCCTAAGTACGTTTAAGACAAAGCATATTCTAGAGTGACACGTGATTCACAGCTAGACTTGACTTCCAATAGCCCGCTTAAACCGAGACGAATAAAATTAGATTCCAAGAACTTTCTTGCTCATGCATTGAAAAAAAACATATTCTACAATCTGAATGAAAAAAATAAGCACCAAGGAAATTTCTAATAGCGGTTTTTCATGCTAGCAACAAATTAGCAATTTTTGGCCCAAGCTTAAATTCAATAAACACGTGTTTTTGGAATACTTCTCCAATATTCAAAGATAAATGAGACCATGGAATATGCTCCAAGTGATCGGCGTGACAAATGAGTAATAATTAACCATTATGAGACTACATATCAATGCTAGATGGTTGTATCTTGAGGAAGATACATATAGGAGAACACAAAAAATTTAAAAGTAAGAAACAATTGATTTGCATATGACCTGACACATAAAAGATAATTAAACTTTACTCCGGTGGTTATAGTCAGTATTCCCACATAAACTTCTCCCTGAAGCACAATAACCAAATAAAACTTTCCTTTTCTTTTCCATAAAGAAAAATCAGTACATAACATGTTTTTTGTTCTTGCGTAAAGAGTACCTTATTAGAAGGACATAACTTGCTGCAGGTTAACCTCTCACAAAAACAGTGAAAGTTAGCAGCTAAAAGGTAACACACATCTGGGAAGTTCAACCAGGTGTGCTGAAAGGTAAACAGAAATGATCCTCTTGAGAAGCAGTGCAAAGAAACATATGCAATAACTGAATCAATTAATTTATTGCAAAGAAACGGTCTACTTGAACTATATACCAAGGCAAAAAAATATATAATAGCTAAAATATCATTGTTTTAAATGGTTGCACATTTTTGTCGTCATCAGCACATTGCTTTACATGGTTGCAAATGCCTTAACAGAGCAGAGTAAGTATGTCCCATTAGCAACACATTGCTTCTCTAGTTTGACATTGTTGTCATCAACATGTTCACCATCAAACCCACCCAAATCTGCTCCAGACCTAGTCACTGAACTATATTTATAAACTCCAGTTTCTATGGGTGCAGGAATGAATATTATTCATTATTTGTAGAAAAGACAAATTGACACAACATAGTGAAACTGGCCCCATTTGTAAAGGTTGATGGTATATCCGTTTATAGTGGTTGTAGCTAGACTGCTATAGATAGCACCACCAGGTTTACAAGGCTACATCAGTTCAGGACAAATTCAAGCAAGTGTTCTCTTGTTGAGTACCCAATACTGAGGTAAAGCAACCTATTATCATGAGATATGGAATAAAAAATATATACTGTGAAACTTTCAGAATTATTGGCTAAGCTATCGCAAACACACAGACAGATCATACACCGACACACACACATATCATAAAAGTCCTCCACTTAGGATTTAATTTAGATAAATGACAGTTCAGTAAAAGTCACCTGCAGTTATAATGGTCAATCCCATTAATTGGAATAGCTTAGTTTGAAATTCAAATAAAAGAAAAGAAATTAAACCATGTAATCCTGAGTTTGAGGTACTAAACAGAACTACTACAGAACCCTAGAAATCCTATGGAAATGCCATAACCATAGTATAAGTGGTTATATATTAAAGTACGAAACGAGTAACGAGAATATTACAATGATTGTTTAAGCCCTTGGGTCAGTCACGCTTATAAGTCCTGAGTAGCGCTAGCTAGGAAAGATCGAGTAAAAGCAGCAACAAACTGAACTGGCGACCCTTCCGCTGTGGAGCACCAAAGAGCAACAATGCCTAAGCCATCACTTAACTTAGAGCCGGCCACGCCATGGCCGTGCTTCAGATCTTCACGAAATTCCCAGTTATGTTTAGCCTCTTTAAAGCATTAATTTCCTTGATGGACAGGACAGGACAGTGTCTCGGTCAGACTACAGCAACCTAGACACTGATCTGCCCCTTCTTGGAATAATCCTGGATTATTGCTTGTTCGGTTTTGTGCGTCCGGGGCGAAGTATTGTTTTTTTTCTCAATCACGCAAAAGGTTTACGCGTCTTTGTATTAAGATAGAGAAAAAGTTCAATACAACACGCCTTAACGACGTCTTAGAGGGGCAATAACTTAATCATGAATGCTCAGACCCTCCCTAGTCAAAACAGATATTTTCTCCGAATACTAGGGACACATTAGACTTCGTATATGTACGACTTTTCGATGTGTATCTTTAAGGGGTAGATAGTTTATTTAAGAATTATTTAAAAAATTTAAAGTTAACTGATTTTGTGATTGTTTTGATTTGAATACTGACCTACACATATAATGTACATGTTTCCAAAATAAATAATTTTTAGTAGTTATCGATGGTTTTACTTCAGTTTTTAAGGTTTGCCATTATTACAAGACCCCTTAATTTTTCTATGTATATATAGCTTATTAGTCTTTTTATGCACCACCATATACGCTAGTCTTATGTCTAACTGAAAAATCAAAACGATTTATAATTTGGAAAGAGAGAATATGTTTTTTTTTCTATCAAAGGGAGTATAAGAGTTGTACATACAGTAGACGTAGACTATGAGCATGTTTAAATTCTCCCATCTACACTTTAAAGCTAAATCTCTAAACATGTAGTCTAAAGTTAGATCTAAACTTTAGTCCATCTTACATTAGAGATAAGTGCTCTAAAGTTTAGAAGTTTCTAAAGCTTTAGAGGTAGAATTGTAGAAATCCAAACATGCCCTATATCAGATGACCTTATTGTCTCTTTTTTTTTGGTATATAAAAACCTGGTCTCATTTCGCCCCATACAGACCACCGCTTGATAAGCTCGCCATGCTAGCACCCAAAAAGAAAAAGTACTAGAAGAACATTTACTCTCAATTTGGACCATGGATATAAACTCAAATTGGAATGAAGCAAAATCCATCAGTAATTATATGCCATACAAGTGCATCCAACAGAGGACAACTGTTACAATTCAGTTCAGATATAACAAATCACTGCACGATCAGTAGCAAAACATGACACAGCTCAGGCTAACACCACCTAACAGCGATACAGGCAAAGCATGCCAAACAAAAGCTAAACTCAGAATGCAGCCGCATGCATACAGAGATCATTCAAATACTCATTTCTTCAATGCCTGCCTCGGATTTCGCCCTGCTGGCCTCCTCCGGGGTCGACGGGAACAGCTCGACATACCTAGTCCCAATGGTCATCTTATCCTTGCACATGGCCGTCTTTGCAACTTCAGCTGTTGGAAACTCAACAAAGGCTTCACCCGTAGCCTTCCCATCCGAGCGGTACGCAATATGCACATTCTCCTCTGTCAGCTCATACTCCAGGAAGAAATTGATGATGTCCTCAGTGGTGGCAGAGTAGGGAAGCCCACGGAGCTTCAGAACCTCTGTATACTCCATGCTACCCTTATCTTCAGATGGCTTCTTAGGCCTCGCAGGAGGTGGGGAGCGGCGGTGCTCTGAATCCAAGTAACCACCCTGGTTCACCTCATTGGCTATTGCACCGTAATATTCATGCTTCTTGCATCTGAACACCTCAACATACCTGCGACCAATGTTCTGCCTGTTGCGATGCAGAGCAAATTCTGCTTGCATGGCTGTTGGAAAAACCACAAACGCCTCGCCACTAAAGCGCCCATTCTTGTTAACCAGGAGGCAGTCCACAATGTCCAGCCCCACAAAGAACTTGCAGATGTCGATGTCGTTGCAATCAAAAGGGAGGCCTCGCAGCCGGACACCTGGAAAGCTTTGGATACCAGTGCTAACACCTGCACCAGCTAAGTTGTTGTTAAAGGGCTGGTAGAAGCCGCCGCTGGCACCACCAGCATTGCTTCCCATAGCCCCAAAATAGGAGGCACCTGGTTCCATCATCCTGGCCCTCTTTGAGACATCCAATGGACTCCCTGCGTTCACTGCGAAGTAGGGATTCGATTCCATCATCATTCGTGTCCTCTTTGATCCCTCGTACCCATCTGAAACCCCCCAGCCTCCCATCATTGCCCTTCAGATAATCCAGAGTCCCAAAAAGAGAAAAGAAAGGAGACAACCCCCCATCTCTCAATCCCAATTTCAAATGATAACCCAAATGTAAAGATAATTGTGCACGGAAAGAAATAATAATAGAATGGACAGAAAGGATACTAAACAAGCACTAGCTTTAGTCAAAAGCACAGTGAAATTTGTTTCCCACTAAAGTAATTGCTGGCTACATAATACAAGTTAAGGCAATTTTTTAGCAATGACTGGAGAGTTTTGGTCTGAACAATTAAGTGGCATGTTTCAGCACATCAGAGTAATGATGCTGACTCTATAGCTAAATTTCCTAAGATGGTATTTGTTCGTCTACGTCAGTTCACATTTTCTTCGTCGAACTCACTAAGGCCAAGGTGGTTCGAAAGGTGAGCCCAGTTGAGAAGTGCCACTGGTTGTAGTGGAAGACAAAGAAAAATGTGAAAGTTGTGTACCCTGATACTATAATTAAGGATCACAATTCACAAACAGGTACTTGCTGTATGGTAATAGAGGAGAATGACTGAATGAATGGCAATGGCAATATTATGTCCCCAATTTTGTAGATGGATATCTTTCTTTCAATACATACATGGATACTCTTCTGATTACTAAGGAATCAACTAATACTCTGCTAACTAACCAACTGGCACACAGCAAATCTACGCAGCGCAAAATCGCGGTGGGGGTGTTTCAGTGGGCAAAATTTCCCATGAGGACTCTTCTTATCTTATAGGATGAATCGCGTAGGACGGCTATTTGGACCACCACCAGCGGCGAATTTGAATTTGTCGTGTGAGGCAAGGGATTCCGGCGGGTAAATCAACCTACCGATGTCGATTCCCACCCACCGCGCAGCAAACAAACCTAACGAACGAACGAGGTTGCGGCAAACCGGATGGAATGTTTCGAGTCCGAGAAACAGATTATTGCTAGGGTTCAGGGGCTCGCATCACACGGAAGATTCTAGGGTTACTGGAAAGGGGGAGAGGTCTAGGTGCGTAGAAGTGTACCTGGATCTGGACGGAGACGAGTTCATCTGAATCGGCCGGCGACCGACGGCGCGGTGGCGGAGTCGAGCTCGCCGGGCTGCGGCAAGGAGAAAGAGGTGAGCTCGCTGTGGCAGGCAGGGGCACCCGGGACCAGGACGATGAGCCCTCCGGCTCGGGAACGGAGCTGAAAGGCCGCGACTCGGACTCGCGGGCTTGATGGGCCTTCGGGCCAATCTCGAGTTGGGCTGTGAAGTGTCTAGACGGCTTCGAGGGAGGCCGAGGGCAGTACATGCTGGCTGCTGACTACACCTGCAGAAGTGTTGCAGCAGTCAGATCGATCGATATGCTGCTGAATTTCTTCAACACCTGATCGAACAGCAACCGCAGCAAATCATTTTCGAGCGGGCTGACTCTCTATGGTAGTACAACAAGCTTCTTCTTCTTTTTTGCAAAAAGTACAACAAGGCTTCTATCAACACGAGTCAGCAAACTATATACGTACTGTACGCGCCATAACCTGCACTCAAGGCACGGCTTGATGGCTACAACCTGCCTAACTGTATGCGATGGAAATGGAAATGGTAGTCTCTCGTATCTATAGCTAGCTGCACCCTGTGCCGGCCATTGGACACACAAACATTTGCTTATGAGCAGCTTGTTCGCAGATCGAAGTCCAACTATCCTCAACAGCAAAAAGGAACTCAAGTCAACCCCCCCCCCCCCCCCCCCCCCCCCCCCCCCCAAAAAACGATCACAATTCACACCATCGTCTTCAATAATTTAGATTCGTCACGGAGCCAATTTCAGTAGTAAATGTACACTACTGCTGCTGCTCTGCTTTGGTTCGAATGTTCAATCAGGCACTAAAAGGTGGTAGGTTTTCTTCATCCAAGACTGAAGTGGTTGACAAAGAGGTCTCACTTGAAGGCTAGTATCTGAGTATTTATTGATTGATTGATTATTATTTTCTGGTCCTTAGTTTGATTACGGGTACGTACCTCAAAGGTTAGGCCTTGTACCCGGCCTCAAAGGTTAGTACCAAATGAAGGTATCTCCTGTGGTGGTGCCATATATATGCTTATCAAATTGTTTGAGCAGCTTTTTTGTCTCAATCATTTTCGTTGCTCTTTTCTTCTATCGGAACGAAAAAAAAGCACAAAATCAAAAGATCCTGTGCTTCAGCGCTATTTTTCAACGAACGAACATTGCCTTTCTCTCTTACATCAAATTAACATAGGCTAAATTTCAGCGAAACGAATAAGAGCAAGTCTATTAGCTAGGAACATCTCCTACTAGCTAGCTTTGACTTTGCAACCGTAGAAGCAACACCGAGTTAATTAGAACCGGTAGTGGAGCTACAAATTTTGAATTCGTCAGCTTTGCTTTCGAATGAAATATCTTATCTCTTGTGCCCGAGAATTCCAGACAGACGTCTTCGATGTATCACGCGCATGCGCACATATAGTAGTTCCTGAGTGACCATCCATCCATCCATCAGTAGCCAGTGTCAGCGTCATAAGCAACTTTAATTTGCCTCGCTCACCAGCTGCTAGTAGGTAGTAAGGAGATAAGATCGAATATAATGGGCAACTTATTAACTTTGTATCTGAAAATCGTTAGGATTAAAAGGCGCGCGTCTGAAATGAAGAACCAAGGAGGTGGATGCTCGAAAGAATGCGTAGCAAGACAAGGAATGGCGAGTCAGACGGTGACGCCCGTGCCTTTTTGTTTTGGCGGGGACTACGGGTCCACCATGCAGGCCAAGTCACCCACCCCACCGCACCGCTACTGCCGCCTAAAATCACCCGTGACGTCGACCCCCTCGCGCGCGCTCTTGATAGTCGTCCTATATTATAGACAGTCGATAGACAGAAAATATAACCCAAAGGTAGATAGCTTTTGCGCTTCTTCTTCCCCCGTGCAGTGCAGTGCGCAGCCGAGCTGTCGTCCACACGCCACAGAGGCTGGCTGGCTGCTTTTGGCCATCTTCCCCACCTGCCGTGCCCAGCGCATCAACCACTTCCCTTCACACCCGGCCCGTCTCCGTCTCCGTCCCCGACCCCGGGGAATGCAATGGAATGGAAGCCTACACCGCCTGCCGCGCTTTAATTTTCTCCTTCCCCCACGCGCACCACCGCTTAGCATGCCATGAGTACGTAGTGGGCGTTGCACTCGCTAATCGCTAATCACTTCCTAGTTCGTTAGCACTGCCCGCCTGCTGCCGCGGTACCCGACCGGCCGGCCGGCCATGTCGTCGCCGTCGTTGCGCCGTCTCTGCTTCGTGCTGCCGATGGACGTCGACGAAGCCGTACCACCACCACCACCACCGGCGTCGTCGGACTCAGAGTTGCCGCCGCCGCCGCTGAACCGGCGGGTGACGTCGACCCTCGAGGCGTACGCTCGCGCAACGGCAGGCCGTCTACTGACGTGCCTCCGCCGCTACCGGCCCTGCTGCCACGACTCCTCGTCGGGAACGGCGTTGGCGTTCGAGGACATCTCCGGCGTGGTCGACGTCGCCACTGGAAAAAAGCAGCTAGCGGGAGCAGGGGTGGGGCCAAGGATATTCAGCTACTCGGAGCTCTACATCGGCACGCGGGGTTCAACAACAGCGAGGTACTAGGCAGCGGCGGGTTCGGGCGGGTATACCGCGCCGTACTCCCCAGCGACGGCACAACCGTCGCCGTAAAATGCGTCGCCGCCAGCACCACCGAGAACCGGTTCGACAAGTCGTTCCTTGCCGAGCTCGCGGCCGTCGCCAGGTTACGGCACCGTAACCTGGTCCGTCTCCGTGGCTGGTGCGTGCGTGCCGGGGAGGAGCTCATGCTCGTCTACGACTACATGCCTAACCGTAGCCTCGACCGCCTGCTCTTCGCTTCGTCGCCGTCGCCCAAGGCGCCGGCGGCGCGGCTGAGCTGGGACCGTCGACGCCGTATCGTCGCTGGACTCGCTGCTGCGCTCTTCTACCTGCACGAGCAGCTCGACACGCAGATCATCCACCGTGACGTCAAGACTAGTAACGTCATGCTTGACTCCGAGTACAACGCTCGTCTCGGTGACTTTGGCCTCGCGCGCTGGCTCGAGCACGCCGTCGGGTCCGCCGCCGACGACGTGCACGTGCAGCCGCCGCACCACCTGGAGGCGTCGGTGTCGTCGTCGCTGCGGCTTTCGTCGTCCTCTGCGGCTGCGGCGTCGGCGTCGGCTTCGGCTAACTACCAGTTCCGGCTGATGGACACGAGTCGCATCGGTGGGACCATAGGGTACTTGCCTCCCGAGAGCTTCCAGCAGCGTCGTGGGGCCACCACCACCGGTGGCGGCACCGCGAAGTCCGACGTGTTCAGCTTCGGCATCGTGCTGCTCGAGGTGGCCACAGGTCGGCGCGCGGTTGATCTGGCGTACCCTGACGACCAGATCTTCTTGCTCGACTGGGTGCGCCGGCTTTCCGACGAGGGGAAACTCCTCACAGCCGTGGACAAGAAGCTGCTGCTGCTCGACGACGACGCTGCCTCCTCCAAGGTGGTGTTCGACGTCGGAAGGGTCATGCATCTTGGCCTCCTCTGCTCGTTGCATGAACCCTTCAAGCGTCCCACCATGAGGTGGGTGGTGGAGAATCTCTCCGACGACGACGGTGGCACTGCCGACCTCCCGCGTCTCCCGTCGTTCGTCGCGCTTCCTAAGTACATCTCCCTCACCACGTCATCGTCCTCCGACGACTCCGGCGCCACCACCGACAGGACCACGCCGACGACGACGACGACGACGACGACGTCTCTGTCCAATAATCCCGCCGTGTACGCCACCGCGGCCGCGGACACAATTTACCACACGGCACAAGACAGCACGACGACTGGCTCCTCCAGGAGGTCCGCGGCGGCGTCCGATGACGATGACGACTCCGGCCGGCGGACGTCGTCGTCACGGCTCCAGATCCCGCACGTGGACATGCCGCGTGACATACCCTACAAGGAGATCGTGGCCATCACCAACGACTTCTCCGAGTCACAGGTGGTCGCGGAGCTGGACTTCGGGACAGGCTACGAGGGCTTCCTAGACAACGGCGGCCGCGTCGTCCACGTCCTCGTGAAGCGGCTGGGCATGAAGACGTGTCCGGCGCTACGTGTCCGTTTCGCCAGGGAGCTCTGCAACCTCGCCAAGCTCCGGCACAGGAACCTCGTGCAGCTACGCGGGTGGTGCACGGACCACGGCGAGATGCTCGTCGTCTACGACTACGCCCCAGGGAGTCTTCTGAGCCACCACCTCCTCCGGCGCCGCCGCGAGACGGTGCTCCTCCCGTGGCGGCAGCGGTACAGCGTCGTGAGGGCGCTCGCGTCGGCCATCCTTTACCTCCACGAGGAGTGGGACGAACAGGTGATCCACCGCAACATCACCTCGTCGGCGGTGTTCCTTGACCCCGACATGAACCCGCGGCTCGGGAGCTTCGCGCTCGCCGAGTTCCTCTCAAGGAAGGAGCACCACGGTGGCGGTGAGCACCACGTCGTGGTGACCGCCAGCTCGGCACGGGGCATCTTCGGCTACATGTCACCGGAGTACATGGACACCGGCGAGGCCACCACGATGGCCGACGTGTACAGCTTCGGCGTGGTGGTGCTGGAGGTGGTGACCGGCACGATGGCCGTGGACGGGAGGTCACCGGAGGTTCTTCTCGTCAGGAAAGTCCACCAGCAGCTGGACCGGCCCGTGGAGACGCTCGCGGACCAGCGTCTGGACGGCAACTTTGACCGTCGGGAGCTCGTGCGGATGGCTCGGCTTGGCATCGCGTGCACCAGGTCAGATCCGGCGGCAAGGCCCAGCATGAGGAAGATCGTGAGCGTTCTGGATGGCAACGATGAGGTGCTGGATAAGTTTGAGCAGAGGAAGGAGAGCTCGGAGGAATGGCAGAAGAGGAACGCCACGAATCTTGCCTTAGTAAGACGATTCCAGGCTCTTGGAATACACTGAAATTCTTGGAACATCAGGGGAGAAACTACTAGTGATTCAGCTTTTCTTCTTGTTCTGTCTATAATCTATAAAGAGTTTTAGTTTCTTCTTTGTCTGAATTTTGTGCGGATATGGCAAAAAAATTTGATGTAAATAATACTTGCTTGAGTTTAGATTTAACGTTCAGCAATTACAGTTTAACAACAATGACCTTTTTATAGATGTTCAACCATTTTTCCTTTTACAGAGAAAAGAAGAAAAATAAGTGTTTATACAAAGTTTAAAACTGATACGAACACCACGGTCCACGGCTGATATACTACCAGTTTAGAAGCTTCCAACAAATCCACCACGAAGGCTCAGATTCAGAGCAAAAACGTCACAAACTAGAATCTACTTCTACCACAAAACAACAGAAGCTATCACATGAATCCTTCTACATCTAGATTGTCAGTTTGCTTCCAGAAGGTTTCCAGACAACTCTTCATTGTCTTGATCTTGTCGTCCAGTATCTCAAGGAAGGAATGTCGGAATTGATGCGTATACGATACTCTTCATTGGTAGTAGCACTGAACACGCTGTGTTATCCAGGAAAATAATAATAATGAAATTAATGAGTTTAATGGTCAATTACAATTTGTTCCGTAAACGTGTGATAGAAGACAATACCTCCAGCTGAGTTCATCCACTCAGCACGCCATTCGTCAGACAACAACCTAAACCAGCAACACCGTCATGTCATGCGAAAGCCAAAATCCTTTTGCAATCTAGTCAAATCATTGATCCGATCAGATGAACAAGAGAAAAGTAGCATAGGAAATATTCATGGTTCAACAGTAGCGTTTGGTTACCAATCACTCCTCCTTTTTTGTGTTCACTTCTAAAAATTGAACCGTATAAGACTGTAGTCTGATACCATCATCTAAAAATTCAGAACCTCAAGTATAGCAGCTCTTTTTCATTTATTCCACTAAATTTGAGCAATAGACTTATGATGCTTCATCTCATAAAAGATAAGATGGCTGTTCAAACCAAACACCCTCTAAATGAACGCGCCGCATGGATCATGGATCTATAAATTGATAGAGTTGTGTATTGTTCTGATTATTCCTCAATGACCCCGTCTGCAGGCACCTGTTCTTGCTCATGGTCCGAGTTCCGGTGCAGAACAGCTGTGAAAATGGACGGCGAAATCTCACGGCCAGCATATTGGGGCTTGGACCCTTGGTTGGCATTTTTCTTTTTTGGACGGAGCTGATGTGTACTTTGACTTGAAAATATTTGGGCATTTATTTTTTGGACGGGAACGAATATGAAATTTGGCCAAGATTTCAAATGGGCGGAAAGTAATGTAGAATGACGTAGTTACACCGAGACCGAGTAAATCAGGGTTCACATATCTTTGAATTTTTCCTTTCGAAAGTGTGAAACCTGGTATGTATCGCAAGACGCAGGAATGCCGTTGGTTTTTGTTCTCATTTCGAGATAGAGATGGCCCCTGTCGTTACATCACAGGGTGCCAGCAACAGATCAGACAAAAATGGAGAAACAAACAAAAACAAGATCTCATATTGCAGAACAGCGATGCAAGATACACGCTACAGTTTATCGCACGTTGGTTGCGGGGTAATATACTATATTAGCTGCCCATCACACAATCTTAGTCATCTACCATTGATATTGTTTCGTTTCGTTGAAACTTAGCTTACATTGAATGCTTATGTTGATTTATTGTGAGAGAAAAATATTATTCGTTTGCTAAAAAAATACTGTTGAACTATGTTTTTGTATTATCTTTGAAAGACGTTGAACTGTGCTTGAACTACTCCAAGACTTTCTCCAAGTCCAGTCCACACTACACTGTATTCAGTTCTTGTGTGAAAGACGGGATTTGAAGTTGGGTGGGTTGCACCAAGAATCCAAGATTGTCTCGCTCCATGATTGAGGCGATGGAACCTACTACCAACTCCAGTGGCATCTGCCATAGCATTAACGCAAGCTTGACCTTGATGCCCCGTCCGGCCGGCGTCAGGTGCGTGAGAAGCGGCGCCGGGCGCGACGACAACGACCACCACGGGCGGCCGACGGCACCACGACGTTTGAGCCGTGCCTACCACCGTCCACTGAGCCCGGTACACACATACAGGATGAGCAATTCAGAGCAGGTTAGACTGGATGGTCCAAAGCAAAGACGACGTTAAAATTGGTAGAAGGGCTCTGCGCCTCTGCCTTTATATTCTTCTTTTCAAGAGAGGAAAAGCCCGTCGATTTTGTACAGCATCAAAATACCTATGGTACAACACGGTGCAGTTCTACAGGATAACTCTTACACGAGGTTGCATGAACATAGGCTAGCGAGCAGTGGTTGCTACAGCTTCCAAAAGAATGCAGGGATTGCCTACTTGTTGTATACAGCAGTGTTTTGAATGAACAAAAAGATCAAAAATTGGACTTCTGTATCTGCAGCCTCTGGCAGTTCAAATTTCCCAATTCCCATATGTTCAACTTAACCGCTTCTCCTGGCATCCTCAACTATCACCACAACAGCGAAAGGGAACTGAGGCCAGAGCTAAACATCCTATCAAGCAAACGTTTTACAAGAAACCTTCTATCAAGATTGCTTGGTGTATCTTCATTCCTGCAGATCCACACGGCCATATCTGGGTTAGAGGAATCAGAGAGGTGACTGCAAACATTGAAAGTTTCAGATGTTTACCTATACAACAGGAATCTTCAGAAGAATAAGTGAGCAGAGATACAAGCATACTGAGATGGCGATCCCAGCAATGAAATTTTGGTATAGACGGCTATTATCCCTACTGGGGATAAAGGCCGTCTTCAAGACGCCTGTGATCTCAAATACACGGTATGATAGCTGCATTTATTGGTAATGAAATGAGTTTCCTTTTTATGACTGTTGAATGAAATGATTTTCTTTTTCCGATACGTAATGATATGGGTTCGAAGTTGGCAACTTACGAGAAGATAGATTGCCGTAGTAAGCATGAAGTTAAGCATAGGATAGTCTGGTATGAAACATAGAAGCCATTTTGGCTGTCCATTTGGCATGCTAGACCTGCAAAAGAAGCTTGGTCACAGTGTGGCAAAGCAAATGTATTTGAGCAGCCTTTTTACTGTTTAGTTCAGTCAAATAAACTACTGCTATATGACAAAAATGATCAGAGTTGATCTTATATCCAGCATGCTATAGCCTATAGGAATACCTATTTACCAGAAGGCTAGTGAACTGGAAGTACCTTGAATAATTAGGAAAAAAAAATGTACTAGTAACTCAAGAGTCATACCTAAGCCAAATATGGATCTGAGAAATATAAGTCTCTAGTGTAATCTTGCCAAGCCATCTGTCACAAATATAGATTAAAAATACTTAGCGACGTAGTAAGCCAAGAAAACACATGAACAATGTAGGTAGTAAAAAGATCTAATGCTTACGCAAAAAGAGCCAAAGAGACACTCCTCAACTGCTGGGTGCAATTGCGCAGGCAGATATAAACACTGTAAGAAACAAAGTTCATTGTCAACTGCAACAAAGCAAATTGCTGGCATGTGCCAGTTGCCACATCGATTATGAATAGATGTTAAATTTCTTATACGTACGTTATAGGGATCCATGACGTGTAGGGATGGTACTTGTTGTATGTAACTTTGTCTAGCTTGTATATATATTCATACCACAGAAAGCCAGCCTAGAAGAAGAAACAAAACACCAAGTTAGTAACAGTATTATCAACACAGTGGTGTCAAGTACTTGATTTAGACAAATTCAACCTAGTCGACATAATAACAACAAAGGTAAAAGACGATGGAACTTACCGTCAACGAAAGAGTAACAATGGTTCCCTTGATTGCTAATCTAACTTTAGTCTCAGATTCTTCCAGCTTCTCCATCCATCTTTCAACCTGTTCAGGATAAAAGGTTCCATGTTAGATTAACATGATCTGAACAAAAGAAAAGATGCTTAAGGTATAGAGAGGTTGAGGAAGATACAGTTTGAGAGGGTGATCAGGGTAATATAGATCCATATCTGAAATACTTACATTAGGATGGAAGTAAGCATAAATCATTCCAATAATCCATATGTATCGATCGAGGCCAGATCGGAAATGCCACTCATGTAGCACGGGTAAGTGTGCCTTGGATGGCGATGGATCTTTATAGCCTGAATAGAAAATAATTAAGGTTGGTCCTGAACTCCTGACCATGACTGAAAGGGGCAATGTCATACAAAATTACAACAATATAACTTACCTAGTATAAACGTAAAGGGGGCCCACAATAGTTCAAATACCCCAGGAATTTCCCATATCAAAATTACAGACAAGAAGCAACAAGCAATCTTAATAGCCATGATTGATGGTATCTCATTGTATTTGTTAAACAGACCAAGTGATCCATATACCATAAGAGTAAATAGTGTGTGCATTGGGCAGATATAATAGAGCATGAGATCATTGTCAAGAACAATGCAACAGAATGCCACAAAGAAAATTTAGTCTCCACATCATCTGCATGAAAAGTATAGTTATTGGCCCAGTGTTTAAAAAGTTAATAAGAAATACAGGAGACTAAACTCATTAGAACATATCAGAAATTAAGACTGATGAGGTAGCTTAGGCACCTGAGCAAATCTTGCAATACTAAAATCTTTCTTGATATAGTAATATGAGAAATTCCCGAATCCAGTCATCCAGACATAGCAAGCAATGAACACACGGATTGCATTGTATATCTCGAAAGCAGCAAAATAATGGTACATCAGAAATAAGACCTGGCAATACAGAACGAATTAGTACGCTCTTGCAACCAGAATGGATTAATACCAATACCTGTGTAAGACAAAAGCCAAAAGAGAATGCAAAAAACGCTACTGCAGTAAGTACATTTTGGTGGCATTCAGTTGTTGAAAACTTGAAGTATACAAGTGAGAAGAAAAAACTATTGCAATAGTTGTTACAATAAAGATGTTCGGTCGATATAAGGTAATAGACTAACACCATATTGTGATTAAGGATAGAAGGAACACCATAACAATGGATACGCTGTGTATATAGCAGAAGATGCAAATTTAATAAAGGAAAAGCAGAAGACTATGCACGCATGTCGTACAAAATATCAATGCCTAGCGAGTGCATTTTACATGTTATGATACTCGACATCTCTAAAATCTCAAATGATATAGATGCCTAAGCATCACAATATCAAGAAAAATAAACAAGTGAAGTAAAATCACTAACCTGCATCCACCCTTTCCATTCTTCAGTCTGGTGGCGATTAAGATATAGTATGGACTTTCCTGAAAATGCTGATTTTTCATGATGCTTCTTAAGTGAAGTAAGCGCTGATGCTATGATGAGAAGAATATACAGAAACAGAAACAGATCACGGTTGTAGCTCTGTCAAAGAAAAAACAAGGATTACAATGCAAGTAAAAGACATAAAGGACATATAAGAAACAGGTCATAATAGATCATAAAACAAGTAAGAAGGGCAACTTCAGTGATCAGAAACATTATATAGTCAACACCTGCTGCAGTTTACATGTGTCGCTTACTGCAGTGGTGAGTGTCAAGAGTAACTAGCAGGAGTAACATCATTACCTTCTTGCTTTCTGGAAATATGTTTGTCCGGTCACAAATGTAAAAATAAACCAGAACAACGCCAAATTCAGCCCTGTAAAATGGTTAGAGGGCAGAAAAGTATCAGCAGATGACCGCGTAGCCAGAAGGCTGACAGTGCATGACATTATAGTAAATAATCTTACATGGCTCTCAGCACAGCACGGTTTTCAAGCAGAAAAGACTCGTCCATAGTTATAAACCTACAGTTCACAACCACAGAGATATCAATAGTATTTCACAAATCACAAGTGTATGAGCTATAATCCTAATGTGGCTTGTGTTGGGTCTTTAAATGGTACCGTAACAAATTTGCTTTGGTAGACAAATTCCTGAACTTTGCCGATGGTGATTTCAACTGTCCTCCTTCAAGTAATACTGACTTGTCATCCTCCTTGATGGTTCCATTATCCAAATTAGCGTCTGAATGACTGCAGAAGACAAAATAATGCAAGAGCAGGGTGAGATTAAAACACTGTTTTTCAATATCTTCGTGGTATATCTACTGCCTGATCTAAACAAAGAAATCTCTGATTGCAGTCTTGAACAATTTGGAACAGAAGTATGCAGTTGGCCGTAAACATATATTGGTTAAGATCATTCATCATACGAATGTGTAGTCGTAATGCTAATTTGAAACTAGAGTTTGCGAAGAGAAATCTTACACTTTCCCATGAGACAAAGATTTCCTGTATTCGAGGATTTCAGAGTAGATCCATGCGATGAGGACAGGGAATAGACCTAGCAAAAATGACACCTGCAAGAAAGCATAACATTGAGTTCCATAAGTCCATGAGAAACAAGGCTAGGTAGCAGTTATAGTTCATCAAAGCACCAAAGTAGAAAAAACAAAATTAGGATAGCTATTATTTCATCCAGGTAGCCATACTCAGATCCAACTCCCCAGAAATATGTGCTCTTAATTTGATGATTTTGGCCCAGGAAAGAAAGTTTTATCCTTACATCCTGTCATAACGGATTTAAAATGTGGGCAAATCTGCTCCATACTAGTAGTTTTCAGCAAACAAACATCCTTGTTTCATATCACAGGTCAACTGCACATCCTTTTTACGGTGATCAACAGTTAAAAAGGAGTGCAATGAGCATATGCCGAATGTTAGTTCTGTTCCCCATACCCATTCCAAACCACAACCATTAGAGAAATAATTATGTATGCTTCGCGTAAGTCCTAAGGAAGAACTGGCATACAGCTCCAATGCCAGTTGCTACGAAAGCTCGTCCTCGGAGCAGGAGTCCACCAGACCACCAACCCACCAAACTGGTTAGGTACGGGGTCATGTGTTGCTTAGCGGGCACTGAATTCTCCCTCGAACCCTGGAGCTACCTTAACCCATGGCATTAATAAGACTGCAACTACTATTTCGCTTCAACCCGACGCCAGCGTGCACAGCAGCAGCAGGGGGCGGCGGGTTGCTTGAGGAGTGCATCCACGTGCACGGACTCGGAGATTACAGCCAAATTTGGTGGGCTTGGGATTCAAATTGCGCTCGCGCAGGCGCAGCTACTGCTGCTCCCCAGAGCAGAGCAGAGCGAGGGGCCAAGCGAGCTACGAAGCTCGGCCGGATCCCAGCTCCGGCGCTAAGCAAGCAAAACGAAAGGAACTCGCCGGGCGGGCGCGCGCACCTGTCCGGGCGTGACGGGGCCGAAGACCTCCATTCCGAGCCGAGATCCCGATCCCTGTCCCTCCCCGCCGACGCGGCCGGAGACCGATCAGCCCAGATCCAGGGCCGCCCTGCTCACCGACCACGGAGGGGGCGTGCGTGCTGCGCAGTAGGGCGCGGCGGCTGGCGAGCGGGTAAGGAGAGGCGAGAGCGATGGGGATGTGGGATTTATATGCGCGCGCAATGGCGTGGCGAGCGGGTGGGGAGAGTATCCTGGTGCGGAGGAGCTGGCTTGCTGGTGCTGCTGGGGGTGGTGGTGGAGGAGGAGATCTGAAGCAACCGCGGGCGAGGCGGTGGCTGGTCGCGGTCGGCCGGGGCGGGGAGAAATGATGGGGGGAAGGCGGAAGCGGAGCCCGGAAAAGGGAGAGGGGTTGGTTGTTGGGCTGGGTTGGGTTGGGTTGACGGGATCGTGGTGGGTGCGTTTGCCGTTTGGTACCCAACCCAACCCAACCCAACCCCCACCCTTTCGCTCTCTTTTGGTCGTTTTCCTCGCGTCCCGCGCGTTTCGGGCGAGGTTTTCAGCACACGAGACGCTGTCGTCGGCGTGCCTGCCGTACCGTATCGTATTGGCGATTTGGCGTGTGCTCTTCTCGTTCTTGGTCGTCTGCTAGAGGAGACAGGAGAGGAACCTGATGCAGGCAGGGTCACAGAACAGTCAGAAACTGCAGGTGCACCGTGCTTGGTTTTTTTGTTTTTCTTTCGGCTGTGGATCGATCACACACACGGCGACAAAGGAACTTTGGGTGGACTGATTGGTGTTTTGTTATTGTGGGCGTTTGGTGAAGTGGTGTGGTTCACTGGCCTACTACCGGTACTAGGAGCATATATTTTTTATTTACATATTGCTTAGTGGAAAAGGAAAAAAAATACTTTGATGACACAAAAAGTTTGTCCGTCTTTATACGAAGATGGAGAAAGAAAATTAATACAACACGAGGCTATGTTTGTTTCTTATGGTCTAAACTTTAAACATATCACATCGTATACTTGACACTAATTTAGTCTATTAATATAGACTAATTATAAAACTCATTACACAGATTGACTCTAATTTGCAAGATAAATCTATTAAGTCTAATTAATTCATGATCTGACAATGTGATGCTATAATAAACATTTGCTAATGATGGATTAATTATACCTAATAGTTTGTCTCTCTAATTAGTTTAGTCCTGTGTAATTAATTTTATAATTAGCTCATGTTTAGTCATCCTAGCTATCAAATGTTCGATGTGACACGGTTAAACTTAATTTAGCTCATGAATCCAAACATCCAAGTGATGTCAAAAGGGGGTTAGAAGAATATATATTATATGAACGCTCAGACCCACTTTATTGTACTCATAGAGCATAGTGATAGAGCATAATGTTTCAGAAAGAAAATGATAGAGCATGCATCATGATATTGGTGCTTAGGAATTTAGAAGAGTAGTGACAGTCTCGTCGAAGGAGAGAGAAAGCTGCGTGATTTTCATGGATATTTCTTCTGGGCATTCTTCTTCTTCTTTTTTTTTTTTTGCTTTTTACTACAGTAGACCTGTTGCCACTTTCAAGGTGGGTGGGTGGGTGTGACTGTGACCCTAAATGTTCTGTCGGCTACACCTGCATCCAATCTCGCGAGTACGTTGCTCTAGGATTAGGATACCGGTCAAGTGTCACGTCTTCGTTACGAACTGGGAATAACTCAAAGAGTTTGGAGATGAGCTGATGAAAGGGTTTGCATTGCTCATCTCACATGTATTAGTACAAGTAGTAACAGACTACTCCCTCCGTCCCAGCTCTCCTTCAGTTCGAGCACAGAACTCCTTCTTGTTGAATCGTCAGGGCGTCGATCAGTTTCCAAAATCAGATTTGCAATGCCGAGGTTCTTCAGAGCCGCTTGAACTCCCTCAAGCAAGGCACGCGATCACTTATCCCCCTCCCCTGCTCGTCAGCACGACATCACCATCGGAATCATAGATGATGAATCCCCAGCTCCCCGTGTTCGATTCCTCTTGGAACAAAACATCGCAATTCAGCTTCAGAATGCCCATCGGGTGACCTGCTCCACTCTTCTTTCCATCCTTATTTCCTCATGCCCTTGAGTCTTTAGTGACTTCTTCTTCATAGATTCTGATGCAGTGTGCCAAAGTTTCTGCATTCCTTCGTCGACCTTCTCCTCCCTCACTGTATTCATTCCTCTCCGACTATAAGAACCAGAGCAGGATCACCATCTTTGATCTTTATTGCTTCTCTTCGGCCTAGCTTCATGGTATGAGTTAGAACATCCCTCCAGTGACTGAAGCAATAGCCAAAAGGTCAGTCTGTCTCCCTCAGTCCCTCTCTAACTGGATAAGTTGCCATTGCAACACTTCTCTAGCAAACTGCTTGCACTTAAAAACAGATGTCCATGTCCTCCGTCTCCCTCTCCCCTCTGTCACACAGTGTCGACCTTCATTCTCCCTTCTCACAAGAGATTACGCCTCACAGAGTGGTTGTTATGGTCTAGACGCCACACAGAATGTGTTTGCAGCAGAGGTGTGAGAGACGGCGAGCGTCGAGCAAGCTGAGAGGATCAGATTGTGCTAGCTGATACCATGTAGAAGGAGAATAGAGAGCCAACAACCTTTGGTATTCGTCTCTACTGAATGTTCGTAGTGTACAACAGAGGTTGGTCGTCCATACAGTACAGGGAGCAGCAACCGATCGCATGCCGGTGCCGAACTGTACATCGCCGGCGCGTGGTGACCGCGCGCACGTCTCTGTAGCAGTTGATGTTCCGCAGTCAAGGTTGTCTTCAACAGTTTCACTCGATGCAGCTCTCCGGATAGACCCAATATATTTTCATTTTGTTCCAAGCTTACTACTGCCTCAATTTTTTATAATTTGACTATTTTTTTAAATTATTTTCACGTTTAGACCCCTGGGAAAACTATTTCCAGTTTTGGAGCCGTGGCCTGTGGCGCCGAGGTAACACAGCTCGGCGCCGTGCCTTGTGGCGCCAAGCGTGTTACCCAGTTACCCGGGCAGGACCAGCGTGGCTCCGACGTGGATCTTGGCGCCGAGCTCCACGGCGCCGAGCTCGGCCGCATAGGACCGCCTTCGGCCTCTCTCTGTCCCGCGCCATCACTCCGCCGACTCCGCCGCCGCCGAGTTCGCCGTCCAACGAGGCCACCGGCGCCGTCGGTCCCGGTCGGCCCCCATCCCGCCGCAGTCCCTGCCACCGCCGTCGGCCGCCCTCGTCGCGAAGGCCGACCTCGGCTCTGCACGCCCCCGGTGCGGCGAGGGCGGCCACCCCCGAGGGCCTCGGCCGACCTGCGGGCCGTCGTGGGCCAATGCCGGCCTGACGGCTGCCGCGGCAGCGTCCGCCTGCCTGCCGTCCTTTCCTGTCCGCTGTCCTCCGGACGGCTGTGAGCTCCGTGTGCGAGGTATGGAGTTTTTTTAGTTTATTTAGCAAATGTAGTAACTAAATTTTAGTTATAAACTTAGATAATAGATAGACAAATAGATAGTTAGCTCATTAATTATTTAGTTTAGTATAAATAGATAGATAGATAGTTTGGTAAATAGATAGATGGATGGATATTTAGTTTGCTAGATAGATAGGTAGATAAATAGATAGATGGATGGATATTTAGAAACCCTAAATAGATAGGTAGATAATTAGATAGATGGATGGATATTTAGTTTGCTAAATAGATGACATTACCATAGTAATAACTTTCGTGTTGTATATATCAACTAGATGGATAACTTAGTCACCCTGTTCCACGGAGGAACTGTGGAGGAAGAGGAAGATGGTTTTGGTAATATCATTTTTGTTGGAATGCAAAGGGTGCCTCTGATGTTCGATGAGCGGCCGTTGTTTTCGGAGTTGTTTGATAGGGCTCGTGAAGAGCTTCAGTGCAATTCCATTGATAATGTCATCTCAGTTGAGGGGGTAGTTCACTATGGTAAATCAGGCAAAAATTTTAGGCGGTTGGTCCCAGTGTCATCCGAGGCTCAATGAGAGACATATGTCAAAAGTGTGATGAAGAGTGAATTTCAGTGTTTGGGTTTGGTTGTGCGGAAGCTCTCTAATGATCCAACCCCTCTTGGCTATTCACCCCCTATTGGACATTCATCCCCTCATGGCTTCTCACCACCACAATACGGCAGGCAACCATGTGAGCCTCCGTTACCCAATCCAAAGGTGCATGTGGAAGATGTGGTTGTGGTGCCCGATGCGCAATCTGCTCCAAATGAGGTTGGAATCTGCCCTAATGTTGGTGCACCTCATGTTGCTGTGGCCCCTCAGGAGATCCCTTTGACCCAAAATCATCCAAGTAAGTGTTGTAGTAACACTTTACCTTTTATTATCCACCCTTGTAATATGTTATTCCAATGATGACATCCTCATTTAAATGTAGGAGACATTCCTGATAATGTTGGCTGTCATCGTGTGCCTTCATCATCCACTGCGGTGCATACATGCTTCACATCTAATAGTGTTGATGTTCAGATTGATGATGGAGAGGAGCCTTATGGGACCGCAAGAGCTGTTCGTTCGGATGATGAACGTCCTGTGGCTGCATTGAGTGAACAAGAGATTGAGCTCATGAGGCAGTGTTGTCCCGATATTGATCCACCAGTGCATAAATTTAGCGATCTCAGACACTCTCATGATGCTTATGCAGTAGCAAGAGAAGAAGAGTTGCTAGAGGCCCCTGATGATGGGGAAAACATAGAAATTTTCAAGGGCATGATCTTCAAGGACTTACCAACATTGAGAAGGTGGTTACAGGAGTATTCTGTGAAACGTAAAAGGCCGTTTAAGGTGCAGCATTCTTATGTGGAGCGCCGTTACACAGTGGTATGTCAGAAAAATGATTGCAATTGGAGGGTATGCGCGAGGAAACAGAAGGACAATGCAAAGTTCAAGATCACCAAAATTGTAGGTCCACATACTTGTGCAACGACGGATCTAAAAGAGAAGCATCGACAATTGACCTCTACCCTTATTGCTAGAAAATTTTACACAATACTGCAGAAACAGTCTAATTTGAGAGTGAAGGCGCTCATGAACCTAGCTAAGAAGCATTTTCATTATGAGGTGAGCTATGGAAAAGCATGGAGGGCAAAGCAACGTGCCTGGAAGATGATATATGGTGATTGGGAGGAGGGGTACGAGAAGATGCCTGCATTGTTCAATGCAATCAAGGTAGCTAATCTGGGCATGCATTACGAGTACATCCCAAAACCAAATGAATGGAAGGACGGCAGAGAGATATTCTTCCGTGTATTCTGGTGCTTTCCTCAGTGTGTCCAACCCTTTAGGCATTGTCGTCTTGTGTTGTCCATTGATGGTACTTTTCTTCTTGGCAAGTACATAGGCACAATGTTGATAGCCATTGGTTGTGACGCGGGCAATGCATTGGTTCCATTAGCATTCGCTTTGGTAGAGATGGAGAACAAAGACAGCTGGGGTTGGTTCTTGCGGTTTGTTCGGATACATGTTGTAGGCCCTGGGAGAGAGGTTGGTGTCATATCTGACAGACACCAGGGCATACTTAGTGCCATACAGGAGCAGATTCCGGGGTATGCACCATTGCATCACCGTTGGTGCACTCGCCACCTTGCAGAGAATTTACTCCGGAAGGACAGTTCAAAGGACAATTTCCACATGTTCGAGAAGGTTGCTTGTATGCTTGAGATTTGCTACTTCGAAGAGAAGTTAGAGCTGCTAAAGACAACAACAAATGCAGAAGGTAGGCAGTGGCTGGTTTGATGAGTCAAAAAGATAAATGGTCAAGGGCCTACGATGATGGCGGGTGGAGGTATGAATTTCAAACTAGCAACATGGCCGAGTCATTTAATAGTGTGCTCAAGGGTATATGGGCCATGCCTGTCAATGCCATTGTGCTTTTTACTTTCTTTAGGTGTGTTGCATGGTTCAATGACCGGTATGCATCAGCAATGGCACTACAAAGCAAGAATCAGATATGGGCACCTAAACCAAAACATCATCTTGATAGGGCAAAGGAGAAGGCTAGAACACATGAAGTTCATTGCTTTAACCATAGCACGGGAAAGTATGAGGTCATAGAAAGGGGTTGGACAACCTCTGATGGTGAGGTTCGACCTTCAAGGGCTTATATTGTGGTTCTTAGTATTTTCTCATGCATGTGTGGGAAACCAAGGCAGTACCACTCTCCATGTTCTCATTGTATTGCAGCAGCTCAACATCGCAACTATGCATATGAGAGTAGGATGCCATGAGAGCTAAGTGTTGACAGCCTTGTACTTACTTGGGCTCCTCGTTTCGAGCCTTACCTAGAGGAGGAGCAGTGGCCACCATACCATGGCCCGAGATATATTGCAGACCCAGGTGCTCGTTGGGACAAACGTGGAACTAGGAAGAGGACGAGATACAAGATGGTCATGGATCAGGTTTCAGGAAGAACAAGGAGGGGAAGAGCAACACCCTTTCTTATTGACCCCGAGCAAAACCAATGTAGCAAATGTGGCAGACTTGGGCACAATGCACGTACATGCACTTGGGCGCCTAGTCAGGTGACAATAGTTAGAGATATATGTTATACTATTTATAAATGTTTTACTCTATGTTTGCTTTCTAATATTTTATGCATGCAATTTAATTTGTTATTGACAATTTCCTTTTCCTCCAACAGGATGGTGAGTTTCGACCTCCTCGATCCGTACTACGAGGCGAGCCACCGAGGACGACGCATTTTCGAGGGGGAGGTAATAACTGCAGTTTATCTTGCTTAAGCATATGAGCTAAATTTGTGGTACTTACGTTAAAACACTTGTAATGGTTGCAGGTTTCTGGCCCCTCTTCGTCCTCGAACCCATGACAGGTTCCACGAGATGCGGTACGACGAAAGGTACACGCCCTTACTAGAGAGGGTTGGACTAGACGTTGTATCGTATCAGGTTCGTCGTGGGTTGCCTGTCATCAACCCCGCGGCGATCACAGCTATGGTCGATAGGTATAACCATGTCCAACACTAATTCATTACTATACACTGTTTCTTTGAAATGTAACTAACATCATTACTTATCTATGTTCTGTAGGTGAGGTCGGAAACTCATAGTTTCCACCTACCTTGTGGAGAGATGACTATCAGTCTTGAGGACATGCAGAAGTGGCTCGGTCTCTCCATTAGAGGTATTCCTGTCATTGGGCACTGCAGGTCTGAAGGTTGGAGGGAGAGAATGGAGGCCTTCCTTGAGAGACCACTACCTCCAGAGGCGACGCATTCTCGCAGCACAGGTGTTTCCATTCCTTGGCTCAGGGCTGCCTTTGGTGCGTGTCCGGATGACGCAGACGATGCCATAGTTGGATACTACTGCAGAGCTTGGGTGTTGCACTTGTTCGGGTGTGTTCTCTTCCCTGACGCGACAGGAGACACAGCGTCATGGATGTACCTCCCTTGCTTGGGTAATTGGGACACTGCAGGCACATACAGCTGGGGTTCTGCAGTATTGGTGTTCCTGTATCGCCACCTTTGTGAGGCTTGTCGACGAGGTGCGAAGACCGCTTCCATTGGGGGTTGTGTGTACCTTCTTCAGCTGTGGATGTGGTCTCGTATACCGGTTGGCCGGCCCACACTTCATACTCCTCGCCTTGGTTCGTGGTAAACAACCCTCGTCGTCTTTCTACATATGCACATCTATACGACCAGGTGACGGCCCCCTACTCAAGGACAGAACGTGCGTACCTTCAGTATGCCAACGAGCTGGATGGTCTTACAGCTTCGATGGTGAGTTCATTGCATATTGTTATTTATTCATTCTTATACCTTATGATTGTTGCAACTTATGCCCTTCAATTGCTTTTTTTAGGTCACTTGGGAGCCGTACAAGGAACTAAGTATGGAACAATTTGGTTTGAGCAACATGTGTGGCACGGACGAGGACCTATACATGATGATATGTCCGCTCATATGCTTCTATGCTGTTGAATACCACCTTCCTCAGAGAGTGGCACGACAATTTGACAAGGCTCAGGAGTGGCCAGTCCTGCCGTATTCGACTTCCGTAGAGCTGCACAAGTAAGTAACCACCTTTCTCAGAGAGTGGCATAGTTGATCATTTAGTTGACATAGTCCATGTAGTTGTTCTAGTTGACATAGTGCCTGTAGTTGATTTAGTTATTCTAGTTGACATAGTTTATACCTATCGACCATTTAGTTGATTTAGTTGTTGTAGTGTATCTAGTCCATTTAGTTGATTTAGTTGATGTAGTTGATGTAGTTTCCATAGTGTATTTGATGTAGTTGATGTAGTTGACATAGTGCACATGTTTCAGGATTAATCGTCAAAAACAGAAAAAGACGGTGGAGTTTGAGACGCTACACCGTGTGCACATGGATGCTTGGGACGATCAATATGACAATGTGTATGAAAACGAGACGTCACACAACGACTACAACTTTTGCCAATACCTAACTTGGTACCAGACAGTGACATGAATAAAGTTGAAGACTCAATGGACAAATACGGACTACGCAGACATTGATTCTTCAGATGACGAAGACACGTCCTATGATCTTGAAGCAAGACAAGGGACGATTGTCGAGGCTGCACCTGTCTTGGACCGAGTGGTAAGTGATCTTAAAAAAGTTATGTAATTTTTTCATGGTAATGCGTTGTATATGACTACCATTATGACTATAATTTGTCTCTTTTTGCAGGGCAACGCGCTAAAACAGTCTGTAGTGGAAATTGAACGGTTTCCAAGGACAAACGTGGACGAGGCTACGCTCAACAACTTTCTAGGAGTAAGTACTCATCAACACAACGACTATCTCATCGACAATGCATATATTACAATGCTTAATATGCTCATTTGTTATCACAGAGGCTAGCACGTAGATTGCGTCGAGCTGCGGCTCGTTGTGGTTGCGGGACTAGCGTGGCGATGGAGTATGTAGCGAGTCCACAGAGAACACAGAGGGAGAGAACTATAGGACTCGGTACTTCTTCTCACGGAGGTAAACTTTCATTACATGTCGTCTAGTTAAGTGTCTTTCTTTCATACATACAAATGTACTTATATGCACATTTAATTGATACGTGACATTGTAGGTTACGGCGGACAGAGCTTCTCTCATGGTACTCAAGATACTTTCCAAGGTGACGCCACAGAGGACGACGAGGACGACGGCGGATACCAGGAACTTGGACCGTCCCAGCTAGATGATGCTCCTTTGACTCAGCCTTCGCAGCCTATAGGAACTAGGAGACGATGTCCGTCAGTTCACTACACTCCAGGCATCGACGCTTTTGGTAAGGGTAAGGGTAAGTCTAGGAGGCAGTGACGATGTGGAGTTGAGCTAGTGGTTCACTACTAGCATGTATGGACGTTTCGAGTATTTATGGTTGTCTTGTGCTATTTGAATTGTATGAACATTATGGATTATTCATATTGTGTGATGATGGTGAACTATATGGTTGTCTTGTGCTATTTGGATGAATATATGTTGGATCATATGATGTTGTCTCTATTTGTCATTGTGGATGCTCCATATACAAGCGAAATTCTGACGAATTTTTTCCGCGAAATTCTGGCGAATATAGTTGATAACCTAACTCTCTAAACTTAAAGTGTGGTACATGATAACACCCATGGGATGATAACACAACTAAAAGTTTAATAATACATGACGTTATTCATGGATAAAACATAGAACTACTGAGTGCAACGAGGCCACTTTCCCTTCCTCATCGCATCGGGATTCTCCTCCATCGATGCCTTCGCACGGCGGGCGCGCTCAACCTTCTTGTCCTTCTCCCTCCATGTAGGCTGCACCTCTTCTCTCTTCCTCCTCTTTCTTGTGCTCCTTCTCAGCTTCCTCCTCTTTCAGTATCTTCTCATAGGCCACTCGACGCTCCGCGTCCCAGTCCTTCATACCTTGTAGAAGACGTTTGTCGACTCCTTGATCTCAGTGTCGATCCACTGCTCAAAGTCACAGAGCGGTGGAGGGGTCTGTAAATCATACAGAAATTAGACACACAAAATAAAATCATTATTTAATATGATATAAATCGATTTTCGTATAAGAGTAAGATTCTCACCATTAAGTTAGTACGACGCTGAGCAACTGTAGGCTGAAAAGCATAATTTGAACACATCCAATACCTCTGCCTATAGGTTTCATGATCCTCAGAAATCTCTACCTTGCAAGGATCACCGCAAAAGCACATTAGAACCGGAACACCACTGGGCAGAGGCTTTGGATCGAATGCGATGCCGGTCAACGGGCCCTTCCTACAAATGAAAAAAAAAATCGTTCTAGTAACCGAAACAATTAGAACAAAAAATAAACCTAACAGAGAATACCTTGCTTTACTAGTTTTCCCCACGCCTTGGCATCCTATGGTTGCAAAATGCAAATAACAAATCAATAATCGTCTCAAACTCTAAGTCAAAATCTAACTAGGGTTTCAAAATACACCTAGTATCGACCGAATCGATGCGTAAAAAATGAGGAGGGGAAGAAGGATACCTTGGTCTCGAAGATCGGTGGATCAAATCCAAGTTTCCAAGGTCCAAAATGTCGATTCAAAGAGGTTAGGTGGGTGGAGGAGAGGAAAAACCCGAGAGCAAGGAAGAACAAATGGATGAAGCCTCGGTGGGTGGGAAAGCTGGCTGGAGTATAAGGAACCGAGCTCGGCGCCGTGCCGTGTGGCGCCGAGCCACCTGCCACGTCGGATGCCCAGCTGGATGCGGGCTCAACGCTCGGCGCCGTGGGGCATGGCGCCGAGCTGTGTTACCTCGGCGCCATGGGCTACGACGCCGACCCCCTGGGTCCCAAAACCGAAAATAGTTTTCCCAGGGGTCCAAACGTGAAAATAATTCAAAAAAGGGCTAAATTGTAAAAAATTCGGTGCCAGGAGATCGCTAAAGATCAAAGGGCTTTATTCAGGCGTTTTGAGCCTTGGTTTGGCTTCTCTCCCGTGAAAACAACAGCGCAAGAGCTCACAGCCAATGCGCGCTGCTGCAAGCGTGTGCGACAGCCGCGGACGGACCTGGTGGCTGGTGCGCTACTCTTGCGGAGCGTGTAAGGACGGCGCCGGCCTCAACGTGGCAAAGACCCGAAGGCAAGCCTAGACATGGCAAGTGTGCATGGCTGGCAACTCGGGTTTGTACTCAACCGCGTTTGTGTGGGTGGTTAACCCCTCGAGTATCACTTCAGTAACTCGATTGGCTAACCTTCTTATACATTATTATATTCTTTCATCTTAATTGAACGGTAGAGCCTCTACATTTGTTTTTTTTAATGTGCATGGCTGGCACGGAGGGTGAGTGGGTGACACAGGCAGGCTTGGACCAATGGCAAAGCCAGCGAATGGCACAAGTATGGTGCGACATACCCTAGCTAGGCATACGCAAGTTGCCGGGGCGAACCTCACTCCGGCGGTGAACGAACGTCTCTTTCTCCCTTGCAGACAGCCTCAGCTCTGTCTTAGTGGCGTGGCCGCAGTGTTCGTCAACATCGCGAGAAAGACATAAAGAAAAAGGAGAACAGTGAACAATTGATGAACATTTGGGCTCTTGACCTATCGCCTCCATCTAGACCAAAAATTGGCAGCGTAGCATTCACATCACATGAGATATAGCCATAGCCCTATGTAATTTTTTTTTAAAAAAAGAGTAGATTTGTTAACATTTTATTTCGTTACTTTTTTTGTTGTGACGAAAAAAGAATTGTATTATATAATAGTTGACTAATCAACACGGTACAAGCAATATATATATAGAAACTGATTTTTATCTAAATTATACCCAATGTGTAAATGGTTTCCAGTATAGGTGATCGTACAGGAAGACACATGAAAAAAGGCTTGAGAACAAATGGCTAATGAACAATGACAAACATTCCTATAGGCGATGTTGAGAAACTTCTTCTATCTATTGTCTTTCTTGATCTTCTTTTTGCCACACAAGAATGAGAAATACTGATATGAAACTTATTTTTCCTAGATCATCATCGTGACCAGATCTAACCATAACAAAAGCAAAGAAAAGATCAAAGAAAATTATTTCATGATGGCGACATATCTTCACCTTGATGTCGTCATCTAGAAATAAAAATCTTAATGTCATCATGTCGAAGTTATTGACGCCATAAGTATATATCACACCCTCATCTTAAACAAAGCCGCCATGGAGAAAACGATTTCATCATGTTTCCTCGCCGTCGCCGGAGAGGAGGAAGAAGAGATAAATCTCTAATAGCAAGAAACTTGACATGAAGAGACTAACCCTAAAGACTCAATCTACTAGAGAAACTTATTAAAAATGATGGATTCTCACTCCGGCCTCTGGCGAGATCCCGAAGGGGGAATGGAGGATGACCAGAGATGGTGAAAGGCGTGGGCGACCGCAACGGTGCTAGGCAAGTCGCAGAGTCATGGGAGGATTTCATTGTTTTTTGCTGTTACTAATAACATTTCCTTCGTACACATGTGGCACTCATGGTCAACAATATCAATGGTGACAACAAGTTTGCTCAATACATGGAAAAATTATAAAATTTTATTGCATATCGATTATCAATAACTTATATTAGATTTCATTATTTCTTGAAGGAATATTTTAACCGCATTATTACCATTTTTTCCTATATACCTCATCACACATATTTTTGTGGTATAGAGAGTTCACCATAGGCAACAAAAATTGGGGATCACCACTAGATGGAAGCAAAGGAAGCAGTTGTTGTGAGGTTGGCGAGGAGCACATTGAACAAGCAATCCTCCCAAAGGAGAAAGCCTTGCCTGATGCCCATGACTCAAAATTTGAA
This sequence comes from Microstegium vimineum, assembly GCA_022036555.1. Classification (NCBI taxonomy): domain Eukaryota; kingdom Viridiplantae; phylum Streptophyta; class Magnoliopsida; order Poales; family Poaceae; genus Microstegium; species Microstegium vimineum. Next base: position 6,891,417 of record CM039127.1, read on the forward strand.
GACATGTTGTGATCATCTACAATTACATCTTGAGGCGTGTAATTATGAAATAAAGGTGTCAAGGGTCTCAAAGACATATGACGGTTCAAGTTGCCAAAGTTCGAAGCATGAACGTTCGAGCGAAGGTCACCGTTGAATAGTAGCAAGAGATAGAGGAGTCGTCTGTCTCTGTATAGACAAAATTTGTGTGCCGAGTCTAAGTTCACATTGGACCACCGCTAGTTGTGTTCAACTATTAGGTATTATACGACTTTCAAACAAAATTGATATCCCATGTGCTATTGTTGGGGCTAGTATTTTATGTTAGGGGCTCCACTAGTGATCCCAATGTCCAATTATATGACTTTGGGGCTTGCAAAATAATATTTGAGGCACATTTTTTGCCCCTAATGTTTTTTTTCGTAAATACAAGCTTCACCAAGGGAAATGATGGAAACCTCTCATCCCACCTTCTCTATAAAATAGAGAGGGGGAAGGTGGCGAGGGAGGCTTTCCAATGGTTTGACTATTTACCTTCTACTCTCCTTTGCTCCTTATTTTATGTTAGGCAAGCCAACATCACTCATTTTGTTTGTTTAATTAAGGTTGTTGGAAAGAATCGAGAGTTCAACTTAGTAGTGTATACCTCATGCTTAGAGAGTCATATTTCATTTTGTTGGTTACACTCTTAATGATATTAACATCTAACCAATTTGGATCATTTTCAAAGATTGTACAATTCCATCATATTTAAAAGAGATCAAATTCCCTCAATACAATTGCTCGTATAAAGATATGTACGATAATAGATAATTGTATTTTTTTTGCTGAAATCCAGTTGGCTTACAGTTCCAAGATTCCATTTGGGCATTTTTGCCTAAATTATATCTTTTTTCGAAATTCACTCCACATAATATGTATTGGACTACAGATGAGCATAAACAAACACTGCAATGTCGTTGTTTTAATGTTAAACGAACCATCATGATCAGGGAACCACATTAAATCTCTGCTTAAGCCCAAGAGAAAGGAGTGTATTCCTCCGTTAGACATAAAAATTCATAGTTTGGGTAAACTTAGATGACATAGTTTTAGGCATGAATGCGATGAGGAGGATATTCTTGATGACTTCGTAAACATCATTCTTGTTTTATAACTAGAAAAAAGAAATGCTCAAATCTGAAAAGTGATTGATAGACAAAACTAAGGCTTCAATAAATCAAATTGATTGACAAAGACATGAGGAATGAATGTTAATTATAATATTTGATATCAATTTTACAACTCATTACTTTGTCCACAAAAAGGTGGTATATTTTTGTCTAAACCGTTAAATCAAAACTAAAATCCAACTTTAGGATTTAAAATCTAGGAATCAATGTGGTGTAACCTTTTTACATTAATGCATCATTGTAGATTGTCATTTATTTATTTGCTCCTGGACTATCTATAAGTAACAGTTTCATTTAACATCAGACTATTTAATTTACTTGAGTCCAATATTGGTCCTTGATCCAATAAATTTTTCGCATTCTTTAATCTCTTTAATCCTGCAATCATATATTCAAGGAACAATCTATCTTATAATTATTAACTGCCTTTTTTCATGGTTACCTCTCTGCTAAATAAAAAGAGAATACTAGCACTAGAATACTGGACTAATTTTTATAAAAAACATCAAAGGTAAATTTATACTTGTGAAATTTAGTGTAGGTAGAGTCCATCGGTATCCACATTATAGCATATTGGATTATCATTTCACTACTACATAAATGATTTTCCGTAATAGTTGAAATGGATTAACCGTGGCGGTTATTCCAACTGCCACGGATCAATGATCACGGTTAATCGGTGCAAAAAAGCCCAGACCTAGGCCGGAGGCCCAGATCCGGCGCCGATCCGCCGCCGCCCACACCCCCCCCGCGCCGTCGCGCCCCCTGGCACCTCGCGGTGGCGCCGCGGCCAGCCACTCGCCGTGGCGTCGCCCGCGCGCAGCCGCGCCGCCCGGCCCCGTCGTCGGTTCGGTGGGGAGGGGAGGGGTGAGGCTGAGAGAAAAAAATAGGGTTTGGTTATATTTATATTGTGGCTTGTTTCTGGGCTTATTGGGCTTCCTAGTGGGCTCAGTCATTCTACCGCCTCGGTAAATCTATTTTACGAGACGGTTGAATGTAACCGCCTCGGTTAATACAAAATGACCGCCATGGTTAATCTCGACATTAACCGTGGCGGTTTATGGGTTTAACCGTCACTGTTAATAATTTCTAAGTGTTATGCAAAATAAATTCTGTAGTAGTGTTTGTCGTAGTGTGTTGTTGTGACTTTGAGTAGCATTGGATGATTATTGGTCTCATGGGGAGATAATCTTTTTACTATTTTAATTTGTAACTCTTAGAAATGGACTAAAATTTGTTAATTTTGTTCTTAAATGCTATTTTCTACCAATAAACATATAGCGTGTGAAAAAAGAGACCCCATCGTTTCGGGCGAGGTTTTCAGCACAAGAGACCCCGTCGGCGTGCCTGCCTGCTGTGCCGTATCGTATTGGTGATTTGGCGTGTGCGCTCTTTTCGGTTCTCGTTCTTCTCCTAGCTAGAGGACACATGAGATGAACCTTAGGCAGGCAGGATCGCCGAACAGTCAGGACTCAGGAACGGCAGGTGCACCGTGCTTGGTTTTGTATTTCTTTCGGTTGTGGATGGATCACGCACACACGACCTCAAAGGAACTTTGGGTGGATTGATTGGTGTTTTGTTATTGTGGGCGTTTGGTGAAGTGGTGTGGTTCACTGGCCGGCCTACTACCAGTCCTAGGAGCATAATAGTGGAAAAGGAAAAAAAATTGATGACACAAAAAAATTATCCGTCTTTATATCAAAATACAGAATTTTTTTTAATACAACACATGGATTAGAAAAATATATTATATAAACACTCAGACTCACTCTATTATACTAATAGAGCATAATGTTTCAGAAAGAAAATGATAGAGCATGCATGTATCATGATATCGATGTTTAGGGTATTCCCAATGCAGAAACCAGTATAGTTTCAATCTTAATTACGTTGTCATATAGGTATTTTGCTGATGTGATAAATAATTTAATGAAGAGAGAAGAGCAAAACAATAGAAACCGAGTCTAAGTTAGACTCGACGTCTTCACGGGCGATGAGGCGGCAGAAACGATTTGATACGGCGTTGGGAGGAGAGAGATATCGGTTTCCATCTGCAACTGATCTTGTGCGCGCCACCGTTGAAGAACCGCTCGTGTGGCCTCCGCCGTCACGGACCTCTCGCGGTCGGCGCCCGGCGGGAGCTCGCGTAGCCGCCGCCGCACGCGTAGTCGCCGACGGGAGCTCACGCGCCGCTGCCGCGGAGCCAGTTTGCTTGCGCAGCCACCGATGTGATGTCACGCTCTGCCAAGCGCCGCTCCGAAGTCTCACGGCCGCCCGGTGTGCGTGGCTGCCGGTGGTCGTTCACTCGTTCGCCTACTGCCGCTCTGGAGTCACCTAGCTTACACGGCCACCAACAGAATCTCTCGTGCCCTCGCGTGGTAGCTGCCAGCCTCATCTGTGAGCGCCAACTGGCCAAGCTCCTTCTGGATTCATGGCGACACATGATCACATGACTGAGTTCATGGAACGGTGCACAACAGACTTGTCCACAGGAGACACATAGGATCCGGATACGTTACATATTTGCAAGGTATATGATTAGCCTGAATTGTATTTAATTTGGACTCTAAGTCCTAGATCATAGAAACTATCCAATAGTTTCTTTAGAAGAGTAGTGACAGTCTCATAGAAGGAGAGATAAAGCGGCGTGATTTTCAAGGATATAATCTTCTGGGCATTCTTTTTTTTTTTTTGCAAATGTTTTGCGCTTTTTTACTACGGTAGACTTGTCGTTGGCACTTTCGAGGTGGTGGGTGGGTGTGACTGTGACCGTAAATGTTATGTCGGCTACACTGCATCCAGTCTTGCCAGTACTCCCTCCGTCCAGTCTTTCTCGCTTATCAAAAAAATTACTTAGATTAATTTTATATAAAATAATATTAATATTTATAATGCATAATTGATATCATTGATAGATCTTTAGATCTTATTTTTAATGAATTTATTTAAAGATATAAATGTTCTTCGTATTTTCTACAAATCTAGTTAAAGTTGTGACAAAAAAAACCTAAAACGACACATAATAAGGGACAAAGGAGATACGTTGGTCTAGGTCTAGGATACCGGTCAAGTGTCACGTCTTCGTTACGAACTGGGCATAACTGAAAGAGTTTGCATTGCTCATCTCACGTGTATTAGTACAAGTAGTAACAGACTACGTAGAACAAGTTCGCGTGAACTTCGTTCATTACTTGTCTGCCATAAGTTTGGCAGCAACAATCAATCTACAGAAATGTTACCAGGTATGGAGCTGGTAGTTACATCTTCCTCCTCAACACACGCATACCCCATATCTGCCAACGCATAGAATGAAGAGACTAGGGATTTCAGCTCCTCTACCTGCCCTCTGGCCTTCAGTTCGAGCACAGAGAACTCCTTCAATGATAATTCTTGCTGGATCGTAAGGGCATCGATCAGTTTCGAAAATCAGATACGCAATGCCGAGGTTCAGAGCCGCTTGAACTCCCTCAAGGCACGCGATCACTTCTGCGGAGGGCAGATCGAGATGATCTATTCCCCCCCGGCCTGCTCGTCAGCACGACATCACCATCCCATCATAGATGATGAATCTCCATCTCCCCGTGTTCGATTCCTCTTTGAACGAAGCATTGCAATTCAGCTTCAGAACGCTCGTCGGTGACCAGCTGCCCCCACTCTTCTTTCCATCCTTATTTTCTCATGCACTTGAGTCTTAGTGGCTTCTTCATAGATTCTGATGATGCAGCGTGCGTGCACCATTGGCATGGAGAGCAGCGCGGTGAGCTCGATCGCTGCCGCTAGCGTCTCCATGGGGTTTATTTCTCCAGCCACTCCTCTAGTCAATCTCGTGGCTTCAACTCAATGAACCGCACGTCAGAATTGAGATCACTACGCGGATCGTGCCCTCGATCGCTTGCCAAGCCCGTCAAAGCCCCGTCACATCCACCTCGTGACTGCTCGCTCGCGACGAGACACGAGTGCCGCGGGCGCGAGAGGGTTAAATGCGGCGCGACGGCGCGGGGAAGCGCGTCCAAGTAGAGTATATTTTTTTTTTGTGAAAAACAAACAGATCCCTTGAACCTTACCTGAATGCTTCGATCGGAGTTGGACAGGACTATATATATGGGAGGGTTACGTGGTTTCGGTCCTCGTGGGTTTACCTGAATCTCGATCTCGGTCCTCGCAGGTTCCTCGGATCGACGCTGCCGTCACTTCTCTCCCGCGCCAACGCCGCCGTCGCGCCGGCCAGTCGCTCAGGTCTACGCCGACGCCGTTGTCGCACTCGCACGCCAGGAGCTCGTGTCTTCTTCGTCGGTCTCCGCCAGATCTTCATCGGTCACTTCACCGGCGACGAGCACCCAACAGGCCGGTATACCCCCGCCCTTTGTCTCCCCTAAATAGAGGTCCCCTGATCGATGCCCTGTCCACTTGAATTGAATGATGAAAGGGGTGCTGCCTAGTTTAGGTGTTGCTTGATTTGTATTGTTGTTATTGAAGTTTTTTTATATACTGTAGTTTGATCTCTAGTTGACAGCAGCTTGTTAATTGTCGCACTTTATGCATTGACATGGGATTTGTTACTAACCTTCATCATATATATTTGACAGAACACACAAGATTAAAAAAAAAAAGAAGGGGGGCAGAAGGCTGACGAAGAGTCCTATCCTATGATTAATAAGGCTAGTGACGAGAAGAGTCAAGAGGATGAGGAAATCGTCACTTACCGTCGCCACTGGGAAAACTGTTATGACGAGTGTTCAGGTTCCTTCGAGGACACAAGTAAGTTTTTTTTTAAAAAAAACATTTCGTCGTTTTTGTGTCCACAATAAATTTTATTTTCTTCCTTGGGTTACACAATATTGTTATCTCTTGTATTATGTATACATTTGTAAAACAGCAAATCTAAAAGCACATGTGAGATTTAATTCACCTCCTGTATATATTAATTAATGGAATCCTTATTTTAGCTGTTGTGCCACCCATGCGCTATACCTTTGGACCCATCCCAAAATCTGCTACCGTCGAGGAAGGATTGCAGATATTTTCTGTTAAGGTTTCCAAGCTCAAAGAGGAAGAAGGCGTCAACTGGCCACTGCACGTATTTGGTTTGATCGCTATCAGGGACTCTTTGGATCCTAGACGTAACTTCATTTTCCACCGTTCCAGGGATAACTGCCTAACCATAACTGAAGAGGTACCATGTAATTCTTTGATTTGTTGTGCTGTTGCAATGAAACAAGCCATTTTGCTAGTTAGTGTTGGAACAAGTCAGACACTTCTTGATTTTTGAAAAAAGAGTCAGTATGTAGATCCTTATTAAATCAACATGTGACTGATTACTTTCTAGTATTTTCCTTGGTAAGCGATTGTTTATATACATGTACCCAAGGGTGAAGCCAATCATGAAACTCACAGGGGTCGGCTCCATTATCATTAAACAAAAATGTACTAGCAAATAGTGAATTTATCTATATAGGATTTGCCAAAATTTGTATGGGTCGATCGGCTAACCCCAGTAAATACACATAGCTTCACCCCTGCATGTACCCTAGGGATTACTTTGTGTTATTGTGATAGAGGAAGAGTGATTGATTAATTATTGGTGATGCTTGCAGGATCCGCTTTTGTTGTTAACAGGCCCATCTCATGCAGTTGTGATACTTGATCCGGTTGCATTTGAAGTTCAACTGAAAACAAAGGGTGAAAGTGAGTCTGAAGATAAAGTGCTTGTCTTTGATGTCTTGAAAACACATCATTCTGTCAGTCATGTTGGGCGTCCTCCTCCTTATATAAATACAAGATACTTACGTGGCAAACGTGGCGACCTTGAGTTCACATTTGCAGTACTACGACAAACAGTTGAGGCTACTATAAGCGTTCAAGTTATTTATGGATCGTGGCCAGAAGATGTCCCTGGACGAATCTCTACCTGCACGGCCAGTATCCCTGCAATGGAGATCTCTCTTCTAGATTCCAGAGGTGCAAGAATGCCTACCAATGATGCGGGTGTGATTGAGCTTACAAGACAGGTTGTTTCTGTTGAAATTATTGGAGAACTCAAAGTTGAAGTGGAGGCTCTTTATGCTGGTGAAGTAATTAAGAAAGATGTTCTTTTCGAACCTGATATATCCTCCATAAGTTATGAGAGATGTGGAATGGTGTTCTGTACATTGGGTATCACCGTTGGTTGGTCCATCTTCAAAGATTCATATCGCGATCCGGCTCCTGATATCTAGCAGGATTGGAACTAGCTAGGGACAGCACTATGTTCCAGGAGGGAGAGGGGGAGGGAGAGGGAGAGGGAGAGAGAGAGAGATTGTTCGAGTCACTTCGTTAATTTAACTCTTATATGTCGACACTGTTTCTTGGGATTGAAATTCCAAATCTATGTAATATGTCTTAAATGTTACGACACAGTATGAAATTCCAAATCTTCAAAGGTCATGTTCGGTTGGAACTTACAGCCAGCCTCATCTCGTTTGTGTCTCTAATAAGGCTTGCAAACTGTTACTCCATCCGTCCCTAAATAAATATTCAAAATATCAGCAAGTATGTATTAAAATATATAAATAATTATGCTAAGTTTTGAAATAATTAATAATTATGCTAATTAATTAGTATCATCAGACAGATCTTTCAGTCTAGTCTTTTTAAGAAATTTATTTAGAGATATAAATGTTGCACGTATTTTTTATAAATTTAGTCAAAGTTGAGAAAATTTAACCTGCACCCTGCACGCATCTCATATCGTCATTTTTTTTGGGACAGAAGGAGTATCTACCGCTCTTTCTATTTCAAATTATAAGATGTTTTGGATTTTCTAGATATATAATTTTTGTTGTGCATTTAGATATAGGGAGAATTAGCTAGTGGACACCGCCAAAGCCAAATTTTGGCTGCTGCACACCATGAATGTTGATATTTGCTAGGACACACTATGGTTCCGTATTGTTTGCCCCGTGGACACCGCAGTCCGGTTGAACCCGTTTGAGAAGAGAGAAGTTTTTAGAAAGGACATTGTCCCTGAGCCACATTTGGTTTGGACCCAGCGACCTGGTCTGGTCGGAGCCACATCTCATTTTCAGCGCGAGGAGAGCATGCTGGCGATCATTAGATTCTTAGATTAGATTGCTATAGATAGATGGCCACATTCAACTTGCATAACATTTTTTCTGAGACACCATATATACAGTACTACTCCGGCCATCCGTAACTATTTTATTAACGAGGTAATTTACCTCGTTTTAAAAATGAGAGAGAGACAGTGCGCGCAAAGTATAGAGAGGGCAAATCTGGCAGTCTTTTCTAGTCTTTTCTTTCTTTGACACGATGGATGTGTTAGAGCAGCTCCAATGTGTATGTTAAGATGGTGCTAAAAAAAGAGAGAAAATAAAAGACGATGTGCAATATATTGGAGGGGTGGTGCTAGCTTGGCACCTCTTGGTACCTGTTGCATATTCTAGCACCTGGTGCTAGGAGAAGAGAGGAGAGAGAGAACTGATTGGGAAGAGATGTGAAGAGTGAGAAAGAATAATAGTTTACTTCTTGCGGATCCCATTTAACCGGTGCTAGTAGAGTTTATACATTGGAACAAAATAGAACAAGCAAACACCACCTGATGTGGCGGAGCTAAACATCACCAGAGGTGCGTGCTATATGTTAAAGTTGCTCTTAGGCATGCTCCGGATAAGAGGACCATGCTTGGCACGAGTCAGGATCATGCATGCACACACACCGTGCTCTTTGCACGGAGTAGGCGCTATATTGACTATGATAAGCAAGATATTATGGATCGGAGTACTCCGTCCGTATGCTTGATACACTGGGTTAGTCCGGTCACAGTCACAGGGCCGACGACGTAAGTGCAGTACGTAGATAGGTGCCACTGGGTTGGGTTGTTGGTCCGGTCACTACCACAGAGGCGTCAGCTGTGCAGCAGGGCTGGCACGTCAGCGCTAATGCGGCACGGCCACGTCGTGTTGGGCGCGTCTCCGGGGAATCATCCCGCATCCATCCATCCATCATCATGCGAGCAGAGCAGCAAGCACGGTGGGGATCCGACGGACGGTCGCGGCGCGCGTGCATGGTTGCTACACTGCACCAGTACCACCACGTTATCAACTGGTGACACGTACGGTGCTAGCTTTACCAACACAACAGCATAGTACTCCGGTATATAGCAGACTAGAGAGCCTCGATTCCGATCCAATCCAAGATGTCGATGTCTAGACGTTAATTAGGAGTATTAAATATAGACTATTAAAAAAACTAATTTGTCAGATGAAGTTTTGAAACAAATCCATTGATATAAAATAGTCTACGATTTGACAATATGGTGCTACAGTAAACATATGTTAATGGTAAATTAATTAGACTTAATAGATTCGTCTCGTGAAGTACTACATGACGCTGTAATTAGTTTTATAATATAAATTATATTTAATTTATAGTATCAAACATCTAATGTGACAAGCGAATAAAAAATACTAGGACATTCAAACACCCTCTAACTAGCCACTTCCTTCAACCCACCTCTGCTGGGTGGTCTCCATTCCTTTCAGATATAAAAAGGATACTCGGGATGTCTGACAAATGGTACTTCCTCGCTGGAGGTCAGATACATGTGTGGCAGACCCAATGTCAAGGAAAATACCTTTACGACCTCTTCTTTTTTGACTCGGATCTGCCACCGTCCGTTCCTTGCCTTTTCGATTTGCCTGATTCCTTGTGCTTCTCTTTCTTGTCTGCCTTTGTTTTGTTGGACTTCACACTGATGATGCCGCTTGCAGACACCTTGGTGTTCTGCAGGGCCTTATCGATCTCGTTGTCATCACCAATTGCATACTTCTGAAGAATCTTTGGGTCCACAGGAGCTTCATTTGCGGCTCTTCTCTGTTCCTGAGATTTTGCACATACGGCGTCGACAGAAGTGTCAATAAGGGGGGAAACCTACATGCTTGGTTTCATGAAATCAATGTCTATATAGACCAGACAAAAAAAACTAGCTGACATTATTGCCTCTTCATATGAGATGGATCAAAATCATATACACAATTGTAGCTATACTGAAGCTAGAATTCAATTTTGTGCACAAGACCGTCAAACTGGCTCTTCACTGGTTCTTGAAGAAAAGAAAGAAAATAATCTATCTCTTACCTATTATAGTAACAACTAAGTATTTGCATTTAATTAGGATCCCTGAAGGTATATGGAATTCTTTGATCGTCCTTGTTACTTAGTACCAAGCTCAGAATTATAAGTATTTATATTGATGCCAGTTTGAATTCTCACCTCAACTTCTCTGGCTGCTTCTGCAAGCTCCTCATCCATTGATTTGCTAAGAGGGGGCATTTCAATCTGGGTATAGCAATTTAGTATGAGCAAGTTAAAGAACGAAGCTTGCGGAAAAAAGAAAAAAAAAGTGTTCCAGAGTATGGTCATATGCAATGTTTTATGAATTGAAATTTACAGAAACTAAATATATTTTCCTACCTCTTTCAGTCGAGGTAAGGTTGCTTCAATTTCTTTTCCTGCAATGTTATGAAGATAACCATACAACTTCTTCATTGTCTTGATGAAGTTTGATAGAACCTGTTCCCTTTCTATCCCGAGTTCTTCCTGTGATTAAATAAATTAGAGAACAGCTGTGAGAAATCTTGATGAGAATGCCATGTACTTTGGACTTGCTTTAGATTAAACATGAGCTTACCTTTACAGTGCCTATGTCTTTGTCCTGCAGACCCATACAGAACAAAACAGCTGCTTGGGCACCATGCAATGACACTGGAAGCCTCTCTGAAAAATACTGGTGTGCAAGGAAGGGTACAAGGTCCAGAATCTGGAATACCAAACGCATTGAAATTTAGAGTGATGTTTTAGATGCAAAGACAGTTATTTTCACAGCACAGCAGAAAAATATACTCTGCAAATGCATCAAAACTACATACACCTTATCTTCTGGATTGGATGATTGTGTTTCTTACCAGATGATAATCGACTAAATTGTTCGAATACGCTTCTAGACGTTTCATGTCATGTGGTGATAGCATATCTCCCAATAACTTTGAGGTGCTATTATTATCGTATTCTGAAGGCTCATGGTTTGAGTAATCAATCTTCGAAGCCAAGACACTAGAAAACATGCAAAACAAAAAATTAGAATGTAGAAATTTTACTGTGTCAACGTAATTTGAAAGTTCGTACCTCATTGCAAGCTTAAAATTGAGATGCCGGAAAGAAGTTCCCAAAAGCCGCCTGAATCTTTGTCTGAAATCTGAATATAGCTTTCAAATTTAGCTAGAGCACCAAAAATAAGCCTTTTACACAAAAGAATGATGTAAGAAAAACAAAACACCATCTGTGCATCTAATTAGGAAGATTAAAACCCATTTTTGTACTGAACTTAAGGTAAAGCACACTAAGCAGCTTCAGCTAGAAATGTAAATGAGATCGAGCAAAACGCAAAAAAATAGTACCTTGATAAAATGGATCCAAAAATCCACACTTGTTTGACTCACTAACTTCAATGTCATTACTATTTAAGGGTCTCAACACCATGCAAGTATGCTCACCAGTAACAGCACTCTGGGAAAAAAAAAAAGAAATAGCAATAAGCACAACAGAAGGTGAAACACTTAGTTCTGTCAATCTGTTATGGCAAGTCTGGTTAGATATCATTTACTGGAATCTGGCCAACATAGAACGGATAGAAGTCGTGCTTCCGCCAAAAGCGGAAAAGCTCTTGTGTTAGTCCAAAAGATACACCAAGATAATGGAGCTTCTCAGGACGACGATCACAAAGACTAATAAGGAGTGGCGGAAGATTTGCTCTAGGTTTTATGTTCTCTTCTAGCAGTGAAGCCTGAAACAACACATACCAAGTTAAAAGTTGTTATACCAGTAAGGAAAAGTACTGTGCCAATGTATTATAGACTCAACTACTCAAGTGATAACATGTTTATTATATGTTAAATCCTTTTTATGCCTTTATTTGCCAGCAGAAGAATAATGTTATAGTTCGTAATACAATCAAACAGAAGGGCATATGTAATGCTAAATATCCAAAGGAAGCGCATATAAGAAGTTCACTATAAATCATAAACTTTCATGAGGCAAAATACAAAATTTTCAACATATAATTGAGATCATTCAACAAATGCATTACTTAACTCGAAATGGAGGATGAAACTTGCATAAAAATGGACAAAGTAAAGGAATGTGACTGAATAGTATGGACACAACCAAATATATCCTAAATAGAAAAGGCTGCATTGATAGCTATACGCCTGGACCACCTCGTAAACAATTGTATACTCCATATTATACAGTAGAAAACAAATGAAAACCTGTGTTATTTTTCTACCAAGTATTTTAGCTGTAATAGTAGTGGATATAACAATACAATTCTCCTTGGTTAGTGCCGTACGGTTTGCAAAAGTTAAAAATATTAGTAATAGTAATAGAAGGTATGTGAAATATATCCAAGTTCCTTTGTAAGCTTAGTTCCAGCCATTTTCAATTTCTGTAATAAAAGAATGAAAACATTTACGTGTAATATTGTGCACAAACAGCTTTGCATTCGAACCTTCTCTACAGCTTCAGCAATGTTCACTTCAGGCTCATCTGTTTCCTCCTCGTCCTTTGTAAGGTTTATGATCTCCCCTTCATAGTACCTTTAATTTTTTTTTAAAAAAAAGGTCACGGCCAAATAAAATAAAAACATCTATAGTTGAATTAAATGTGACGGATAAAAGAGAAATTATGAATATATCTCCAAGAAATACTTCAGTACAAAAGTTGCACATGGTGAACAAGTGCCACTATGGTTGGAAAACACTTAATACAGGAAATCAGGGGGCTTTAATATCACAGCAATGTTTAAGACTGTACGGGTTGTGTTTGCTTTAGAATCAAAAGCGAAGCACCAATAATCCCTATATATCAGGTGCAAAGTAAAGCAGTGTAAAGAAGAGTAAATTTTAGAATCAGAAGCAAAGCACCAGTAATCACTATATGCCATAAGGATACAAAAGCAGTGTAAAGAAGAGTACCTTGTTAGAAGGTCCACGGCAGCTGAACCATACCCAAGCTACATTAGGCAAAGAACATAGAATGATATATAGGATGATGTCAACATACGTAAACCAAGTCACATAAATGTAAAAAGAATGTACCCTCAAGGCGCTAGGATGGACAGCAATTCGCACTATACGAGCTCCCGAGAGACTTGGAAATACATTGTCTTGGAACTGTTCACAAAATTTCCATGGTATTTGATCGCCAGAAGGTGAACGGCCCTCACTTAGGCTTTTTATAGCTGACTTTTGAGATATTTGTCCTTCCAAACAAACCTGAAAATACAAATTAAGATCTTACATCTTATCTTGCATATATAATATTTCTGTATTACATGACGCATATTGTATGAAATAGCCTTAAAATAGACCACAGAAAAATCTAATGTCAAGAACAATATCAAACTGAACAGTGTAGATCATGGTGTTATATGAAACTTGTTAATGGCTTTGGCACTTGATTAGAATATCTTAGACTGAAGCCAACAGCTAAGAATGCTAGTTTTCATGGTGACAACAAAAGAATTAACTCAAACAAGCCATGTCTGTGCAACCAGTGCTGATTCTCTAAGACAACAACAAGAAGAACCAGGAGCAAATTTCAAAATAACATCCAAACAAATTAATTCAAGAAAGTTATCAGAACCTGGATTACACACAGGATATCAGGGAGATGGTTTTTGGACTCATCAACAGGGCCTATCAAACATGGAAACACAAGTGAGTACTGCACAATTATAGTATCTGGTTGAACATCTATAATGGCAAGAGGGTCAGTCCAATGTACCAAGCAATACAAACAAATGATGTGCTGGTGCATCCGCCATTAATTGCAAGTCATTAGGCGAATTTTTGTAGTGGGAAGCAACATAAAGTGCCATCATCCGCTGAAAATATTATTGAGATCAGTATACATTTAGGAAGATGAAATACATTATCCTTCAATTTATATAATCGTTTTAAATATTATAGCTGCCTAATTTTCCAAATATATGAACGCAGCATGCAAAAAGGAATCTTGTTGATCTGTACCTGTAGAAATATCTCAGTCTCCTTGTGATATGAGAAAAGTGTGTCCCGGTTGACATAATACAGATCACATTTTTCTGGGTGAGGTAGCCTAAGAAGAAACCATAGTTCTTTGTTTGAAATACTGCAATTTTGGACAGCAAAAAGTAGGTATTCGGATTATGCTCACCTGCTGATATTTGGAATGGAGCTTGCAAGGTCCAAACAAAGTAAGTTATTAAGCCAGGTCTCAATAGGGTCACCAGAGGCATATCTAATAGATTCGTTCAATTCAATTTTCTTAAAGAGCCTACCTACATGACAAAACAAAGTAGACTATAAATGCAAAACAAGAAACATGGATATTTCTTCCAAAAAGTTGTACACTGAAATTGAAAATTTAAATGACTCTTACTGGAATTAGATCTATTAGATTGAGCAGATGGCTGGCTTTGGGATTCTAGTTGCTGGAGAAGCTTCAGAGACAATGATCGACCTGTACCTTCATACCTACAACACAAAATCATCATGGTCGATTGCATCCATGACTGAATTATGATACCATATAAAGTAACTGAAAACATACCCATTGACGGTGGAAGAGAGGAAAACAAGGTATGGACCAAGCATGGACTTAACAATTGGCAATGGAATAGCAGCAGCTTCATCAATAACAAGGAGTTCAACTTGAGAAAGCTTTCCATGATCATGTGGTCTCAGATACTGCAGATGTTAGCAACTCTAAGAGCCAGGTAAACTCATATAAAACAAGGTGAGTAGTTGCACAGCAGTTTTCTTCATAAGTACATATATTCAAAGTAGATGGAGAAATATAAGCTTTGCAAGGATGATGCATTTTTCCATTGGATGAAATAAATTATAATTTACATTGCACAATAAAAAAACTCAGGAAAGACCGCCCCCACGGTTTCAGCCAAACCGACCGAGAAAACCCTCGAACCATAGCCTCACCCTATAGGACCGCACCATAACCTGGGCTGGCGACCACTGCCACTACCCCAGGTAGGACTGCCGTAACCACATGCCGGCACTGTCATGGGCAGCCAGGGGGCTGCCACCGGCCCAATAGGCCCAAGCGTCAGTAGTGGCCCAAGAGGCCCAAGAGTAATTAGCTTAGCCGCTAAGTTAGGGTTAGGGTTAGTCTCCTCTCTATATAAAGAGAGGCAAGGTCTGTCATTAGGATTAAGCAATGAATTATGAAACTATTCTAGTCCCCCTCAATCTCCTAAGCTCTAGGCAAAGCATAAGGCATCAAGCTCTAGGCAAAGCATAAGGCCTAATTATCCCCACAGTGGCCTATTGGGCCGGTGGCAGCCCCCTGGCTGCCCATGACAGGCACCCTGCCACTATTTTTCAGAGGCACAGCAAGGGGAATTTTTTTTTTTGGCAAGCCAGGATTTGAACCCTGGCTGGCTGTTACTACTACTCGGGGTCCAACCACCGTGTTACTAGTATTTTGATTTACGTAAATCTATTTTTTCGCCATTTACATTATTCGACGATAGGATACATATTTCTAAATTGATAACGAATTAGTGATCAATTGTTCAAGTTAGCACTCCACGTTTATATGAGGTGCGAAGATTTTTTTTTATCGAACACGCAGGAGAGCTGCGTATCTTTGTATTAAGAAGAAAAAAGGGCGAGAGCCCGTACAACACCAAAACACACCCATCCTCGCAAGCTTTTCATCTTAAAGGATAAACACACGCGCTAAACAGGGGGGGAGGAATCAGTTCCCAACCACAAAGCAGATAGCATAGTAAACCATAACCTGTAACACCCTAAAATTTGAATTAGAAATTAGGTTTGAATTTGAGTTTAATTTGATTTAATTTAAGTATTTTTGTGAAGCATAGAATTAAATATATAAAACTAAATTAAATATCATGCTAGGGTTAACTTGTTTGTGCATCTCATGCCTCTGCATTTTTCTTGTGATTGTTTGGTTTTCAAAACCCTAGAAAATATATTCAAAATCTATTTCTGAAAATCAATTTGCAAAATCAAAAAGGAAAAAGAAAAAGAAAAGGAAAAATCCCTCTCACTCTTTCAGCCCGACAGCCCAATCCCGGCCTACTTCACCCCCCTCCCTTTCTGCTGCACTGGGCCGACTCCCTCTCCGCGGCCCAGTCCACACCCGCGGCCTTCTTCTCTCCCTCTCTCCCGCTGACTCCTGGGCCCAGGCCGTCAGCGCCTTTCTGCTCCCTCTTCTCTCTCCCTGCCGCACGGGCCCGCTTGTCAGCGCCCCGTCTTCTTCCTCCCGAGTCCGGAACGGACTCTGCCGCGACGTCGCGCCACGCCGCGTTCGCCCCGCGTCCGGTTTCCCCGCGCGCGTAACCGCCCCGGACTCCCCCACGGCCT
Source organism: Microstegium vimineum (assembly GCA_022036555.1). Classification (NCBI taxonomy): domain Eukaryota; kingdom Viridiplantae; phylum Streptophyta; class Magnoliopsida; order Poales; family Poaceae; genus Microstegium; species Microstegium vimineum. The sequence goes on from CM039127.1 coordinate 6,908,014, forward strand.
CCTTTATATAGCGCCGCCACCGCGCCGTTTGCTCCCATCGCAAGCGCCTCGCCTCGCAGACGCAACAGCACCGCCGCAGAGCTCCGCCGCGATCCGCCAGCGAGCCGCCGCCATTCCGCGCCTCTGGACGCTGCAAGCTCGCCACCGAGCCGCGCATCACCTTCGCGTAAGTGCCAAACGCGCCATCTCCCTCTTCTCCCTCTCGTTTGTGCTCGGGTGTGTCGGGTCGTCGTGCACCGAGGTTCCGCCGCCGCGGTCTCTCGTCGCCGGCCATCCTCGGGCTTTCCCACGCCTCGCAAGTCGCATAGAGTAGTTCACCGCGTCATCCTCTCGCTCCCCGAGTCTTTTCCCGGTCGGATTAGGGCGTCCGAGCCCCTAACCGCCGTGTGCAGAGCGTCCGCCGCCGCTGTGCTACGTCGGCGGCGTTTCCCGTCAGTCCCCGAGCCTCGCCATAGCCCTAGGCAAGTTCGCCGTGTTTCCCTCTCTCTCCCGGTGTGCTCAGATTCGAAAACGGGTCACCGTAGCCCCTGATCGGCTTACGCCGACGAGTTTTCGCCTCGGCCGGCCATGGCGCCGCTGAGCGCCGCTCTGTTCCGGCCGGAGCGCCGCCGGATCCCTCCCCCGATCTAATCTAAACCGCCCATCTCAGATCCAATGGGTCAGGAAGCCCCATACCCCTTCGTCTGGACATTTTGTTAAAGAGTCCCTCTGTTTTTCTGCCTCTGAACCCGCAGTCCAAAGCGCCTTTGACCTTTACACTTTCCCCTCGGGAAAACGTATTCCCTTTATCAGATCTGTTTTATTCGAAAATAAAAGGAAATTCCTATTTTCAGTTTTGCCACTGATATTCAAATGTCTATATTTTCTTCGTTTTAAATCCAAATCGATCCGTTCAAGTTGCGTTAGATCCGTAATTTTATGCTCTATCCAGTAGTATAGATTTCACCTATGTTAATTACTTTTGAAAATCAAAGAAAATTCATTTGCTAATGCTTTAATCCTGCCCTTTTCAAAATCCCGTTTAATCTATAACTTTTTCGTTTTAGATCCGATTAGCGTGATTCTCGCGTCTTTGTGATCGTAGTAAAGTATAGATCTGTTTTATAACCTTTTCAAAGTCTCTTTATTGTTTATGGCGTAATGTTCTGATCATGTCTTTATTGCTCCGTGTATGATTGCCGAGCTGGTTGTAGGGCATGTTCTAGGGTGGTTACCGCTTCGAAAGGTACCATCGAGTAGAGGCTTTACATACCCCTTGCCCTTGGGTCCGTAGGGTCTGGCAACATGTTAGGAAGACTTTTGAAAGACTTCATAGTGTTCCCTGCCCGCTCACCTTGGAAGTGTTATGGGAGTAATTAACCCGGGCATATGGTTAACATGGCTTGTGGGTAAAGTGTATAACCTCTGCAGAGTGTAAATCTATCATGATAGCCGTGCTCACGGTTACGAGCGGCCTGGAAAACTCAGTGTAGATGATCATGTTGTTTAATGTTTAATGGCTAATGTTGATTATTAATCTTATCATGTGGTTATCAACTGGGTATGCATAATTAAAGCTAAGTGTTGGTAAAACTTGACAAGTTAAAAGCAACCGCAGTACAGACAATGTCAACCTTTGAGCTTCATAACCCTATGTTACTCTTGCTGAGTACGTAAGTGCTCGCTCTTGCTTTCTCAACCCCTTCAGATGGCTATGAAGACTACCGTGAGGAGTACTAGGCTAGTGGTCAACCAGTTGGCGTTCCCTGTGAAGTGGAGCTTCGTCGCGAGAGTTATCTTTATTTCCGCTGTTATGTTTAATAAATATTATTCGTTATGTAATAGGCACTCAGTGATGGTACTATTTAAAGATTTGTCGGCTTATGTGTGTGATTGATCTCTGGGCACACATGAGTTATTCATATTCAATTTTATCCTTAAAATTGGGTGTGACATAACCTCAACCAGGCAGCAGGTAACCATAAAATATATATCTTGAGTAATTAAAATTGAATCGATTTGCTTTCTATTCTACACCCAACAATCTCAGTGTATGTTCACACCTAACTATCCGATCAATGGCATAGGCTTAATCTTGAACTGCCTTCTGCCTCTCTCTAACAATTAATAACAGAAACACCACTACTATGGTCCATAATGATCATCACAATAGTTAAAAGGGAAAATTGGCTACGGGCATTCAAAGTGGAGACCATTGGCTGAGGGGCACCGTTTAAAATACATTTTGCTGAGAGACACTACTTTTAGATGCTAATTTGCTGAAAGATACCAGCTTGATTAAAATAATATTATTCGGCTGGGAAGGAGAAAGGTGATGAATTGTCCAAATTGCCCTTGGTCTCACCGAATAATATTATTTTAATCGAGTCAGTTCCTTTCAGCAAATTGACATCAAAATGTAGTGTCTCCTAGCCGAACATGTTTTAAACGGTATCCCTGAGCAAATGGTCTCCACTTTGGATGTCCTGTAGCCAATTTCCCCTAGTTAAAAATGTGCATTGCACTTGCTTAAATAGTATCTAAACAAGTTAATACTTTACATCATCTTGAGAAGCAATTACTGTTTGCCCTCCCTGAGGAAGCTAAAGGCTAAGTAATAAATTTAAGCCCTCCAAAATGGGAACCAGCCCCAAAATTTCACAGGGAAGGCTAAGACTCTTCAGAACGCATGAGCTGAAGTCGGTTTCCAACTTATCTGAAGTGAGCTTCAGGATGGAGCATCATCCTGGTTGCTTTGGATAGGACTATCAAACACAAATGGTAGGCTTGGCAAGCAACCAAGTAATTACCTGGATTGTCTGACGATGTTGCTTATAGACATTTATTTGAATTGTTGCTTTCTTCAGTTCTGGATCGGCACTCTTCACCACATCATAATGCAAATGCTCCTGAAACAGGAAAGAAGATGCATTAGAATTTTAAAAGCACATGTAAAGAACAGAGCTACACTTTAACAACAAAACCAAATAGCAGAAAAGCACCTTGTACTCCAATGCATTTATTCCCTTGCACACAAAGTCAAACAGAGTTTTTAAGTTCTCTGGACTTGGAGCGGTGACAGATATATTTGAATACCTAAGAAATCAAACAATTAGCTCTAAGAAGATTAGCACATTCGACTAAATATTGACTTCCATTGGTTGAGCTTTACCCAGCTGCTACAGCTCCAGCAATGGCAAGACCAAGGGCTGCTGATTTACCACGTCCACGAGCAGCAAGCAAAGCAACCGTACTCCTCAGGGACTTATCCAAAATAGAGTCAAGAAAGTTGATGACAGCTTTACCCTGCAAATGACTTTAAGTTTCAACATATGGCACAAAAATCATTTTTTGTGAAAATATTGATGGAATTAGCATCGAACTGCACCTGATCCATTGTGCAGCACTTTCCAATTAAAGGGCCAACGGGAAAGTCTTCACGAAATTGATCCTTTAGGTCTTTCAACTCCTTCTCCCGTCCCGACAATCCCTCACAATCCTAGACACATGATAAAATTTGGACATTGCAGAGGAATCAAATGATATGAATTACAGAAACAAAATCTCCAAGAGATTCACCAGAACATGGAAAACTAAGCAGAGCCATTCGTCATAGGATAAAAGAGAAGGAGTCCTATTAGGAGGGGGGAGGAATGCTTAACATACCAATAAAGGAAATGGAATTAAGCACCCTTACCTCATTGTTTGTAACTGGTTGTATGAATTTCATGTGAGATGATATTGGCAAAATGTTAAGTTCATCATCCATCACAACACATGTTTTGCATGATGCTATAGACAGCAGGAACCTCTCATTGAACCTTGCGGCCGATTGAGTATGAGACTCTGTTCGAAACCTTTCATGGACATCCTGTTGGCAGTTGGCACAGAAAGAACCAAACTCAAAAATCTAATTCAGCACGAATGGGGCATGGGGCAGGTGGTATAGAGATTCTTCATAACTCACCATGACCATTGTATAGAGGCTCGTGAGCGAGGACAGCGAGCGGAGCAGCAGGATTATCAAACCACCACCCTCAACTGTCTCAATGGTCCGTGCAAGAAGGTTAGGCGTCAGTGCCTCAAAGTCCTGAAGTATCAAAAAAAAAATCAGCAACAAGGAAGCCGAGGATGGCAGCCTCAACCAAATAGAATAGAAGAGAAGTTTCAGGCAGAACCTGCAGTATGCACATGCCGAACGTGTTACCAAGGACCCGCTCAGAGTCTCTGTAGAGGCAGTATGTAATGTCCGAGGTCTCCATGAAAAGGGAGAACGGGTCAGCCTTCTCAGGGTCCAGGAGACCCCGCTGCATGAGCTTCTTGATCTGCTTGCCGCGCTTCTTCTTGTGGCTACGGTACAGGATGAAACAGAGAACAAGTAGGGAAGTAAGTAAATACAGCACTGCACAATGCAAGCTGCGTCCTTTCACAAATTCATTCACCAACCGAGCAGCAAGTTGAGGGTATCTTTGGATACACATTGCTAGTTACTAGCTGGGGCTAAAAATTAGCCCCAATTAGCTTTGGTTGGCTAGCTAAGTAGGTTGCTAACTAGTTGATGACTTGGCCCGCCTACTAGCTCTCCTGTTTGGATGCACTAGAGCTAATTCTGAGTAATTTTTTAGCTAGCTAGCAATTAGCCCTTTGTATCCAAACGTGCCCTAAGTGAAGCAAGCGTGCAGTGGAGGAAGGCGCGGCCAGTCGCAAGGGCACTATCATCACCTGCTGATCTCGAGCTTGTCGCGGTAGCACCAGAGGACGGAGGGGCGCGACTTGACGCGGGACTTGGTGAGCATGTAGTTGAGGTTGACGATCTGGTCGCGCGACTTGTCGCCGACGATGACGAACATGGAGCGCTGCCGCTGCCGCACGCCGTTCTCGATCAGCGTGCGGATGCGCTCGTCCACTTTCTTCCTCATCCTGCCGCCGCTCCTGCCTGCTGTCGCCGGCGGCGGTTGCTTCTGGGTGGGCGGTTGGGGGGGTTTAGCTAGGGTTTAGCCGCCTCGCAGACGCTGCCGTGAATCGGTGAAGGCGCAGGCGGGAGAACGGCGAAGGGGATGATGGGTGATGGGAGCGTGGACGGCGGGATGGAGGCGCGCGGGACTGCTTCCACGGTTGAGATTGCCCCCTAGTTTTTATTAAGGAGCGCGATAATGGGCTGGGCCTTTTTGAGAGCAGAGCAACTCTCCGTTCCTAGTTTTTCTTTCTTTATTAGGGTTTACATATGCTTGTTAAATAAATCTAAATAAATTTATAATAACGTATAAATGATCCAACGAGTATGAATTTTTCACTACAGTTCAGCATATAACACCATAGAAATTTCATAATTGAACCATAGAAACTGCAATTCTGAGTTATTCCGCTTAATTAAAAAAAGAATATATCTTAATCTACTAAAAAAAATTGTACTAAAACATATAATATTATACATTCACTATGTAGATCAACTTATGTAGAGTCAAAGAAAATTAGATTTTTCATTTTATAATTTTTTTATGATTTACTATAATTTTTTAAAGATTCATTTAAAATAAATAAATTAAAATAAAATAAAATCGCTTTCAAAACCGCTCATAACCGAACGAGGGAGGTAAAAGGTTCAAAAGTGAGGGAGATGGTTTGCTCGATTTTAGAGTTCAAGGAGGAAAATTATATTTTAGAGCTCATAACCCAACTGTTTTAGTCGCGTTTTTCCCCGATGTCCAGTCGCGCGTATTTCTTCGCCACCGCCAGTTCTCGTCGTTGCCAGTTCTTCGCCGCCGCTAGTTTTCGTTGTGTGCGAGGCCACCGACGTTTCCTACAGTAAACATGGCATTCAACAACAACTTTTCTGTCGGCCATGACCAAACACATCAGGCCTGGAGCTAGTCAGCAGGAGCAAATCTTTTCGGTCGATATAGTATCATGCACTCTGCCTGCATATACACAGTACCTATCCTGACAACCTCACAAGATGTCGATCGAGTGCTTCTGGAGTTTCGCGGGAAACAAACCCGGCGGCGGAGCGAGGGAGAAGTGCGCAGAAGTAGGGCGCGACCGTGAATGCATGAGTGGTGAAAGGTCTAGGAATGGTTAGAGGGGATGAATAGCCTAATTAAATTTTCTACAACAACACTTAACAAACTTGTTAGAATAAAACACGGCGATAAACAAGTTTGCTCTAGCACTACAAGGGTCGGCAAGCCTCCTATATCAAGTCTAGTTACTAGCAAGATATATCCTATGTCACACACAAGGGCTAGACAACTAGAGCTACTAAGCTAAGCTACATAACCTAAGCTAGAATCTCTACTTTGCAAGAATGAAAGAAAGCAATACAAAGCTAGAGATAGAAGGGTTATACCACCACGAAGGGATGAACCAATAGATAACCAATCAAAATATGAATCCTCGATAGAGACAAGTTGACACAATGATTTTTTACCGAGGTTCACTTGTTTGCCAACAAGCTAGTCCTCGTTGTAGCGATACACCCACTTGGAGGTTCACGCGCTAATTGGCAATCAAAGCCAAACCCGTTCAAGGGTGCCACACAACCAACACAAGATGGGGATCCCCAAGCTACGCGAAATCCACTAGAGATACCTTTCGTGAATCTCCCGCGGGGTAGGTTCAAGAACCCCTCACAATCCATCGGTCGGAGCCGGAGACAATCACCTTCCTCCGCTCAACGATCCTCGTCGCACCAAGCCGTCTAGGAGATGGCAATCTCCAAGAATAACAAGAGCTTCGCGATGACGACGATCACCAAGTGCCACTAGTATGCAATCAAAGAGCAATGCACTTGGATTCACTCTATCTCTCTAGAATATGTCATGTATGTTTAGAGGATGAGTGATGGAAGCTTCTCAAGCAAGCACAAATATGTGAGTGAGTAGAATGTGCAAGCGATGCCCCAAAGAGCCGGCCATATCACTTATATAGCTCTCACTTAACAACGAGCCGTTTTGCCCTTGAAAAACGCTTTATGCGCCCACTCCGGACGCACTTTTCACTGGGAGTCCGGACCATCAACAACGTCCGGACCCACCACTTGCCGAGAGCCAGCTGCCCTGTTTAGGCTTCGGTCGCAGGGTCCGGATGCACCCGAGGTGTCGTCCGGACCATCACTCTTGCGTCCGGTGCCCCTGCTGATTCAAACGACCATCTTCCCGCGCGCGCAGCTACATGCCACGTGCCCTCTGGTCGCTACTATTCATAGCGTCCGGTTCAACTGCTCATAGGGTCCGGAAATAAATTCCAGGGAACCCGAGAGCTCCTTCCACGTTTCTTCCACTCCGGACGCATGTCCGAGTCACAGTCCGGACTAACACCTTGCGTTCAGACCCTCTTTTACAGAGAGTTATAGAGAGCGCCAGGCTCCGGACGCGCATCCGGAGCTCTTCGTCCGGACTCACAACAGCGTCCGAACTACTCCAGCAGCTAGCCAGGCCTAGGATTACCCTCCAGACGCATGCGCCATGGTCCGGTCTGGCATACCCTAGCGTCCGGATCCTGCGTCCGGACTGCCTTTCTCTGCCCAAACATCTCCTCCAACTTCTCCAAGCTTCCAAGAGCCAACACTAAGTGATTCCAACACTTGTGCACGTGTGTTAGCTTTTAGTTCACAATTATCTTGGATTAAGTTGGTGTTTCACTTGGTCCAATTGATTTTAATGCAATGCATATGAACCTAGTGGCACATGATAATCGTAATCATGCTTAAGAGCTCCCTCCTTGATAGTACGGCTATCTATCCTAAACGTGATCACATCCTCTATGATGTCTTGATCACCAAACCGAAAATGGTTCCTAGCAATCACCTTTGCCTTCCACACCATTTTCCTTTCCACCACCATGCTAGAGCTTGTGTCATCCACACTTGATTCACCTTGCTCCATCATATGGTATGTACCAACCTATCTCATGATTCACACTTAGGGATCAAGGTTAGTACTTAGGTGGGTTTCATCAATTAATCAAAACCAAAACACATGGGAGACTCTCAAGCGGCCACTTGACGCGCATATATGGGCGCAAACACCTGGTGTTTGGGGTAAGATTTCTAGTCAGCCTAGGCACATTTTAACCGAAAACCGATAACCGAACCGAAACCGAACCGAAATGTCGGTTTTCGGTTTTTCGGTTCGGTTTCGGTTATCAATTCTGTAGTGTTCGGTGTTTGGTTTTGGCTTCAGTTTCTAGTCCAAATGGAACCGATATACCGAAAAACCGAACTCAGGTCTCAGATTAGATGCGAGTCCAGCCACCAGCCCATCAGTCACCCACTCATCCAGCCTAGTAAGCCGACCCACCACTCCACTCGCTGCACACTCACACTATCGCATAGCCTGAGCCCAACGCCTCATCTCTCCACTCGTCCTTTGTCTCTCTCTCCAAGTCTCCATGCCCATCCACTCCTAACCCTAACCCAGCTGCCGGCAGATCGGAGGAGGCGGCGTGGCGCGACGAATCGGCGGCGGCGCTGCCGGTGAGGCCCGACGCGAGGAGCTGCGCGTGGAGCCGTGGAGGATCTACGACTCGCCGACTCGGCCCGCAGCGGCAGCGGCGTATCGGCGGCGGCGCTGCCAATTAGGCCCGATGCGAGGAGCTGTGCGTGGAGCCGTGGAGGGTCTGCGACTCGCCGACTCGGCCCGCGGCGGTGGCACGCGTCGATGAGGCCCTACACCGTGGCCGCGAGCGCCGCGGCGGTGCGGAGGTGGTGTGGGATGCGCGGTGCCAGAGCCAGCGCACGGGTGAGTCGGGGCCCTGTTTCTATGAGCTGGCATGGAGGCTCGTCACCGGCGGCGAGCGTGGCGGCGTAGGGCAGCGGCGTACGGCGACAGTCAACACTCCCGCATCGGAGAAGCGGAGCAGCCGCGTCAGCTCTCGGCTGTGCTTGTGCAGTTGTGCTGTGTTGTATCTGTCATCAGTTTATTCGGGTTAAACCAAAAAACCGAACTAAAAACCAAAACCAAACACCTAGGCTGACTTTCTAGAATCTAATTGATCAAATTATTAACCTCACATCAAGGAAAATATTTTTCATGGGTTTAATAACACCCATTCATATGGTAACACACTAAGGCAAAGTCATCGATTGATTCAAGAGTACTCTGCAAACTCAAATGGAGCACACACAACTTAGCACCAGCACTGAATCTAAATGTGTTGCATCTAAACTGAATTTCGTTATTGTCTTTGATTAATATATATATACATGTCTACTAGAGGCGAGTGAGAGCGAATAGGTCTCGTGAATTATTGATTTGAGTATGAAAGCATCTAGGCCCCATGGTTTCGGTGATTAACGATAATACGATGTTATTATGGCTAACGTGTGTTTTGCAGAGGCAATTAGAATGTTAGGTCATAGTGACAAGTGTGAATGGGCAACTTATGGTATTCTAATGCCCTCAAGATGGATATCGTTTTTGGATTTCAAAAGAAGGAGATGAAGACCTGAAAGTGCAATCAAGCCCTAAGTGGGTTTTGGTGTTGATGACCGCTTAATTTAAGAACTAATGAGATCTATTGAGATGACAAGTAGGCACTAACAAAAAGAGGAAAGACATAGAGAAGGTGGAGGTACCACAACTACTATGGTGGCTACTCTACTCATCAAAGGTTTAAATTCATTTATGGTTTGAATTTGAGTATAGGTATGTCGTACTATTAATGGGGATTCTAGTGTTGTTTGGTCAGATGTGAATCACATGCTCAAATATATATCTCAGACATGCACTCAGCTAGCTCAGTGTCCAGGCCAAAACTCTCATCCAGCAGACACACTGAGCTAGGGCGGCAGTGCCGCCCTCTATTCCCAGCAAATTTCCTTGACTATAAAAAGCCGCTGGAAAGCTCTCCACCTCACCAGTCCAGTACCCCTTCGTCTTCCTCGCATTTCGACCATTTGAAACAGAGCTCTCTCTCTCGCTCTCTCTCACTCCATTGTTAATCTTCACCCTCCAAGCAATCCCACACTTCCAACCAAAAATTCTTAAGGGAAAAGGCAGCAAAACACTCCTAGAGAGCGGATCTACTACTTCCCAAAGTCTAAGAGCTTGTGGTTCACGTTTGGTCGGCGGTGCTAGGGTTTGTTACCTTTGGAGATTGCTCCTAGCCGGCTAGGCGTCGCCCTAGAGCTTGACCCTTGTTTGTGGCAGACTAGGGAGGTTTGTAATCGACTTGTGAAGCTAAGGTATTACCCCTCATCTCAAGGATTCACTTCCTTGACTTGAGATTGAGTTGGAGTTGCAAAGCTCCGAGCCTTTGTGGCACCTCAACAACGTGGACTTAGGCAAGCCTTGGTGCGAGCTGAACCACAGGATAAATCTTCTTGTCTTGTGTGTTGGTCCCCTAGGGTTTTATTCTTGCAATATATCTTGTGCTAGGGTTTGTGTTCTTGATTCAAGGAAAATGAGCATTTTTGTGGTAACCAGTCTTCGAACTGGTTCTTGTGTTGATTTTGCAGGGAAGGACTCACCTTGGTACCTAGTTACTCCCTGTCAAACCTCAGCTCTATCTGATTATTATTTGTAGGCCGATAATGCCGCCCTATAGAGGCCGACAGTGCCACCCTTGTGTTTGATATCTTCTTGAAGTGAATTTTTACAGGCCTATTCAACCCCCCTCTAGGCTATTTACCCTTCCTAAGATCCTACAAAACCCTAGAATGGATATGTCTAAGTGCCATAAGGTGATGAAGGGCACTTAGTATAGATAGGGCTTTATTTGACCTTTGATCGTACTATCAAGAGGGGTTAGAATGAGTAGCTTGACTTAGGAGAGCTTCATGGTATAAGTGTGGTGCACACTTGACATACATAGCCCTAAATAAGCCCTAATTGTCCCTAAGATAGCCTAGAACAACTTTCATTTTCATGGCTAAGTGATTTGGAGTTGATAGAGGTGTTTTGCAGGCGACGGACGCAGGCGTCGTGGGCGATGGACGCGTCCGTTGCAGTCTGACGCCTAGGGTTTGGCGCTGGACGCACCTCAGTGAAGGCATCGGAGCATCCGATGCCCTCTATTGTGCTGAGACTTCGGCGGACACGTGCAACGGACGCTGAGGTCGTAAGACGAGTGCGTTCGTTGGAGCGTTCGATGCATATGCAGAGAGGTTTCAGAGAGGGTCTCAAGCCAATGGATGCGTCTGATGACATGGCGACGGACACTAGGGTGCATCCGTTGATTTTTTTAGTGAGAAACAGAAAAGACCCGAGAGCACAGAGTTTGCGTCGGGCGTGCGTCGATGCGTCCGATGCTCTTACAGTTTGAACAACAACTAGTCGTTGGGCAGGACATCGGATCATCCAATGCAGGGCATCAGTGCATTCATTGCCAACTTAAAATGTGCAGTCTTGCAGCCTACGAGCTGGAGTTGTGCGTATTTATAGCCCATGGCTTGCTCTTCCCACTATCCTTTGCTCATTCCATTTGCTGAGAAACACCTAGAGAGGTTGGGAGAGAGAGAGCAAGAGCCCTAGTAAGAGAGATTTGAGAATCAATCCAAAGAAAGCCCTCATGAGTGAATCTAAGAGTTCAAGTGTGCATCCATCCATATCATGAGGCTTGAGTGAGTCAAGTGAGAGTTCGAACCTTGTTACTCTTGGTGATCGACATCACCTAGACGGTTCGGTGGCGATCGGAGGAAGGTGACCGTCGAGAGATTGTTGGTGGCTCTTCTCCACAAGTTGTGATCGTTTGTGGGCGATTCACCGAGTCGGAGCGGCGAAGAATCAGCCCGTAGAGAGCACTCGGTCCTTGCACGGATTGAAGGGGAGCGATACCCTTAAGCGGGTGCTCCAACGAGGACTACGGGGAGTGTCGACTCCTCGACAAAACATCGTCGTGTCAACCTCCTTCTCTCTAGCTCTTTACATTCCACACTTTCATTCTAGCAATTTCATACTGGTTCTTGATACTTGTTTATCATCATGATTGACTAGAGTTGCTAGGGTGTCTTACATTTCAATGGCCTTGCTACCGCTTTCTAGTTTAGAACCCACATTTGTAGGCACGTGGGGAATTGACATTTGATAGGTTTTACATTTTCACATTAGAAATTTAAAACAAACCCAATTCATCCCCCTCTTGAGCATCTTGATCCTTTCAATTGCTATCGAGCTTCGTGCTCTTGAATTAGGCTTCACCGCCTAGAGCAAGATGACCCAAGCGCATGGACCGCCATCGTTGTTTGATGGGGATGACTTTACTTATTGGAAAGTGTGGATGGAGGCCTATCTAGAGGTCGTGGATGTAGATGTTCTTAAGGTCGCGATCGATGGAACATCACCCTTTGGTCTCGACCCTAATCACGAGAAGCATAATGCCCAAGCGAAGAATATCATCTTTCATGTCATATGCAAGGATGTGTTCAACCATGTGCGTAACTCACAAGACACACATGAGCTTTGCACATCCATTTGTGCTCTTCATGAAGGCACAAAGAGTGAGAGAGAGGAATGCTATCATTTGGTTATGGCTAAAATGAACTCTTTCTCCATGAATGCTAATGAAAATGCTACTGAGATATATTCACGCTTGAATGTGCTTGTAGAGGAGTTGAATAGTCTTGGACTCACTCAAATGCAACCGGTCGATGTGGTGCGCAAGATTTTATGTGTGCTACCCATTGAGAAGTATGGCCACATCATCACGGTTCTTCATCAAGGCTGAAAAGTGCAATCAAGCCCTAAGTGGGTTTTGGTGTCATAACAACATAATTAGAGAACTAATGAGACTCTTCGAGATGACAAACAGGTTAAAGTTAATGAGTTTGATGAATAGGTTGGTGGACCCCTCCAATTACAAAAGTGCATGGCAACAAGCTCAAAGGACTTTATTTCTTTTTATATTTTGAATATTGAGTTAGGTATGTTGTACTATTAACAGAGATTCAACACGCATGCCAACAAGTGAACCAAATGCTACTTCTACCTATCATACACCTCCACATACACCTTTGTCTAAACAACCAGCAATTATGTTCCATCTTCTTTGTTGTTTCAGACAAGCCGACAGTGTCGCGCCTTAGGGCAGCAATGCTGCGGCCCGGCAGTGCCGGGCACTGCCACGACTTGAATTCTACCTCTTGGTAGAGAAGGGGTATTTCTTATCCCCTTCTCTCCCCCAACGGTCATCTCTGGCATTCCATTCACTCACTCAAATAGAACAGATTGAGAAGCTCTCCTCTTGCTCCCCTCTCTCTTGGAAGCTCCTCAAATCACCTCTCCTCCATTGATTTCCACTCAAATCTTTGAGAGTTTGAGCCTCCAAGCTTCAGTGGAAGCTTCTTCCTCGGATCTACTACTTCCTCAAGCATTTGGTTTGCGTGGTGGCTGACGGTTTGAGTTTGTTACTCTTGGAGCTTACTCCTAGCCGGCTAGTGCGTCGCCCTAGAGCTTGCCCTCACCTTGTGGCAGCCTAGGGGGGTTTGTAACAACACCATTGAGCTAGTAAATTACCCCTCATCTCAAGAGTTAGCTCTCTTGACTTGAGATCGAGAAAAAGTCAAGCCTTGGTCGTGAGCCCGAGCCTTGTGTGGCGTGCCTCAACAACATGGACGTAGGCAAGCCTTAGTGGTGAGCTGAACCACGGGATAAATCCTAGTGTCAACTTGTGCTTGTTCATTTGCTATGATATACTTTGCTTTCAAGTTGATTTCTAGGGTTTGGTCCCGATCTACTCGGTGGGAGTGTTTCTACCACATCCAAGTGTTGTTGTAGCTTCATAACACTCCTACGAAGGTTTTCATTCAAGTAGAATTTACATTTGCTTCTCAATTTTTGAATTCCATTTAGTTCTGTTTGACTGGGCAGCACTGCCGCTCCAGAGAGCAGCAGTGGCAGCACGACAGTGCCGGGCTTCAGAGCGGCAATGTCACGCCTGTGGACTAATAGCTTTTGCAAGTGAATTTTAAACATGCATATTCACCTCCCGTCTAGGCTTAGCAGGTCCTTACAAAGGCGATCTCTCCAAGGCAACTCCAACTCAAGTGTTGGGGAAGATCAATGCCCATGAGATGTATTGATCTTTCTTTACCCGTGGTTTTACCCACGTTGAGATGCAACGAAACTTATTCGTGGATTTACTTGTGCGCAAAAGAAATGGACATTAGAGATTTTCTTTCCACAGAGATAAACATTATGTTAGCCGCATAACGTATTTAATATCAATATTTAATTTCATATTTTTATTTTATTTTGTGTTGACATTTCTTAGCGACATACTAAAAATAGAGATAAATCTCCATCCTTAGCAAGGCACCAGAAATGCAGGAATCACCTTCTAACATCACTTAACACTAAGTTGTCATCCCTAGCATGATATCAGAAAATGTAGAATTAATTTATACTTGACAATTTATAAAATAATTCTCTAGAATATATCCGCGAGCGCACAGATAATTCTTTTATTGTAGCATTTCACATGGTGAGATTCTCCGAGTATCGTTGATTTGTTTATGCCAAAAGGAAAACTTTCAATTAATTGTAGGAATTAAACATAGATGAAAAAAAAGAAACCTAAATGCATATAATTTAGACTATAAATGTGCAGACCTAAGATTAGACTAACATTTCTAATGCTTTGGCATGGGTAAGTCATGTCAAGATAAATAAATATGATAATAAAGGTATAAGATAATTGATATTCCAGAGATAGAAATAGAGACTCACTAATAATATACTCAGGCAACTCGAGATTCGGTTAGAGTAAAAGAATCCTAAGTAATTACCAAATAAAAAGGAACTAAGCACACCCTATCTACATACTATCATCTATAACATAACTGAATCGGAAAACATCATAAGGAGCATCAACAAGGGAGGCTATTAAGACGGAACCGTCACCTCCGTCGCGACCACGCTCTGCTAAGCCTATGTGCCAAGGGTGGACTACAGAGAAATCAACACAACTATAAGAGTCACCTACGCGAACTACCATACGACACGACACATCAGAAGACATCTGTAGGTACATATAATATCTAGGCACCACGCCTACATAATACATACCACCTAACCCACTCGAGAATTGAATTAGGCGTTTTACGATCTTATATAGATAATCATCACCAATCTTAAGTATATCTAATATGCAAATAGGATAAACTAAGCACTCAATAAATTGCAATATAATAATGAAGTATAAAGTCATAATGAGATACAAGATAAATTACCGATCTCCAGACAAACGAATATGGAATCCCGAGCGTATCGCCCAACTCCACTTCAACCTTGCTAGCTACTGTTGACACCGTTTTTTGGCACATGTCAATATGATCTAAGGATTGTGCCGATCGGCAAAAGGCTAGTTGCCGTTCCTTATCGGCATTGGGATATTACCGGTCAGATTGCCGATAAAGGCAAGAGTGTTGCTGATGCAGACAGGGACTTGTTGCCGATTGAGGCAGGAAGACACTGTTGATGAAGGCAAGAGGATGTTGCCGACAGGAAGAACATTGCCAATGAGAATTGAGGCTCATTATCGATGTGATGAAGGCAACAGTGTTACTGATGGAAGCAAGAAAGCGTTGCCGATGGGAGCCAAAGCCTGTTGCTGATATGAGGAATATTGCCGATGAGGACGGAAAGCTGCCGATGAATGATGATGCCAATGGAAGCAGGATGAAGTGGCTAGCGTCAGCAGAGAACTGCCGATGGCAATAGAAGGAAAGTTGCGGATTGAATGAAGTCTGCCGATGGAAGGTTTCATCGTGAAGGAGATAGATATGGAAGCTGGTAATTTCATGTTAGTATTAATAGATTTATTTCGAGTCCGACTCTTGCATGAGTCGTTTGTTTCCTTTAGCATGAGTCATTTTATTTTCTTTAAAATGGGAGTTTTTTTTAGGAAAGGTACGAGTCGTGCCGGAGTATAAATATGTATCTAGAGGTCGTAAAAAATATATCCAAGCATATCAATACAAATCAATTACTTTTTTATCTACTTTACCAGTAATTTATCTTTACCGCATTAGGTTTAATTATCTACGAGTTCCTTCAATGCTTTGATGGGCTGCATCTCATCGACCTCCATCAACCTTGCAAGTTCTGTGTTTTGAGCAATCAGAGCTTTGACGTTCGGGCGCATTGCTGTCGTCTCGTTCTGCTATTGTTCTAGTTATCCTTGATCAATCTGAGCCTTGGCGTCCGGGCGTATCGTCGTCGTCTCATTCAACTTTGTTCTAGTTATCATCCTTGTCGATTAATTGGTCAAATCGACTGGCACACCCTCGGATATCGAATTCGGGTATAAGCCCGAGGTGTTCGCAGATCCTCGACGACTTTTTGCGTCAACAGCTACCTAGCTAATAACTTGAAGCACTAGAGTTCTAATCTAATCTCTAGAAACCCTAGATTTATTCTACTCTTGAACTGACTCAGACTTGATCTAGATCAGTTGAATTGATCTGATTTGATGATTCGTGGGGGGTACAAGGCTCTAATTATAGCCCGATGGGATGCGCGACAACTGTTGAATCAAACCGACTTAAGGTAGGGCTCAAATTAATCCTCAAAGGTGGTGGAGGAATCTTCCAGAAGACGGTGGCCAGTGGGCCCAGGGGGGTGCCACTCGGCCCCACCCCATGTCGGCCGGCCCCACATGGTGGGGTCCGGGGCTCCGCTTTGCTCTGATGTTTGCGGGATCCTCCGTGAGTTGATTGGCACGTGTTTCTCCGCGAGATTTGTTCGATATTTTCTCTGATTTGCTTTCCTGTATCCTCTTTTCTAGAATGGTCCCTAGAAAATAATGAAACTCCAAAACTCGTGGAATTTGTTAGATAAAGCCCTATATTTCTATTATTTTCATACGATTGATCCATTTATTCTATTTATAATTGCATTAAAAGTTGACGCTAACGACCGTAACATTTTGCGACTCTTATGTTTTTAGTGTAAAAATTTTATTGTCCCGTAGCAACGCAAGGGCATGATACTAGTTAGAGTCAAAGAAAGAGGAGCTCGCCCTGTTGTTAAAGAAATAGTAGGTCTCGCCATTCAGAAACAAAGCTTGACTCCTAGGTGTACAATGTACCGGGGAATGGTTGAAAGAGCAATCAAGCCTTAAGTGGGTTTCGGTGTTGATGACCGCTTAATTCAAGGACTAGTAAGAACTATTGAGATGACATGCAGGTAATAGCAAAAAGAGAAAGAGTTAGAGAATGTGGAGGTACCCCAATTCTTATGGAGGCTTCTCTACTCATCAAAGATTTAAATTCATTTATGGTTTGAATTTGAGTATATTATGTCGTACTATTAAGGGGGATTCTAGTACTGTTATGGTCAGATGTGAATCACATGCTCAATCTTTATCCATGACATACACTCAGCTAGCTCAGAGACATATCCAAACCTCACATCCAACAGGTTCTCTGTGCTAGGTCGGCAGTACCGACCTTTAAGGTCGGCAGTGCCCACCTCCCTTCCCAACAGTTTTTCGAGACTATAAATAGTGGCTAGAAAGGTCTCCACCTCACCAGTCCAGTACCCCTTCGTCTTCCTCGAAATCTAACCGTTGCAAACAGAGCTCACTCTCCCTTTCTCTCACTCCATTGTTGACCTTCACCCTCCAAGCAATCCCACACTTCCAACCATAGATTCTTGAGGGAAAAGGCGGCAAAACACTCCTAGAGAGCGGATCTACTACTTCCCAAAGTCTAAGAGCTTGTGGTTCTCGTTTGGCCGACGGTGCTAGGGTTTGTTACCCTTGGAGCTTGCTCCTAGCCGGCTAGGCGTTACCCTAGAGCTTGCCCCTCTCTTGTGGCAGCCTAGGGAGGTTTGTAATCGACGTGTGAAACTAAGAGATTACCCCTCATCTCAAGGATTAATTTCCTTGACTTGAGATTGAGTTGGAGTTGCAAAGCTCCGAGCCTTTGTGGCACCTCAACAACATGGACTTAGGCAAGCCTTGGTGGCGAGCTGAACCACAGGATAAATCTTCTTGTCTTGTGTGTTGGTCCCCTAGGGTTTTATTCTTGCAATATATCTTGTGCTAGGGTTTGTGTTCTTGATTCAAGGAAAATGAGCATTTCTGTGGTAACCAGTCTTCGAACTGGTTCTGGTGTTGATTTTGCAGGGAAGGACTCTTCTTGGTACCTAGCATCTCTCTGCAAAATCTCATAGCATTCTGTTTATTATTTGTAGGTCGGCAGTGCCGCCCTCTGTTCTCACATCTGCTCGAGTTGATTTTTGACATACCTATTCACCCCCCTCTAGGCTATTTACCCTTCCTGGGACCCTACAATGGTAAACATCGAATTGAATCTCATGGATCATCGCTCACGTGGTTCGCTCTACTCTGCAAATTTTTTTCATTGTCTCTTTCCAGATAGTTTGGGAAATAAGACGGAAAAAGGAAGGCGCACAGCGTGGGGAATTACTTCAAAAGTGAATAGGACTCAAGGGGTAGTTTCGGATAAGAATAGATATCTAGTGAAGAAAATAGATTCAATAATCTTATAATGGAAGTAAGAGCATCTCCAACAACTCCTTAAAATTAACGTGTCAAATCATGTTGTTTAGCAAGTTGCTAAAATATTTGGCAAGTAAAAAAAAGACATCTCTCCAACAATTTGGTATTTCAACTTGCGAAATTAAAAAAAATGCCATCCATCTTGACGCCGCGGGGGAGGGCTGAAAGATCTCTAGTGTTTTGGGTAATTGATGAAACCTAAGTACTAACCTAACTCTAAGTGGTTGTGTAGGTTAAGTACACAAGAGAAGAAAAGATGACAAGTGATGGAGCGTAGGAGGCTAAGGAGAAAGCTAGCAAAGGTTTCACACTTGGAGAAGAAGAGAAGAATGAGGAGACCCTAAAGCTTTACACGACAAAGGTATTGCTATTTGAGTGATCAAGACACCTAGTGGGTGTGATCACATTTAGGATAGGTAACCATACTATAAAGAGGAGAAAATAGTTAGTGGTTACAACTATCGAGTGCCATTAGGTTGATCATTATTGCATTGCATATAAAACCTAATGAACAACCCTTAAAAAACTTGTCAAAATATGCCACACACATGCACAAGTCAGTGAAACACTTGGTGGTGGCACATGAGATCAAGGGAAGAAAAGAGAAGAGAAATCATCTCAAGACAGAAGCGTCGGACCAGTCGGCTTAGGAGCGTCGGACCATAGCAAGTGGTCTGGTGGCTGCTCCTAGCACTGGCCTGGCAACTGAGAAACGTCGGACCAGTGGCAAAAGAGCCTCCAGACCATAGACGAGTGGTCCGGTGGTTCTATCACAGGCTCAGCAGAAGACTAAGACAGGCGTCGGACTAGTCTGCATGGTCCGACGGTCGAGTCTGACGGCCAGGTCCGAAGCTCGGGTGCTCCCTGCGTGTTTTTGGCAAGGTTCGAAGGAGGCGTCAGACTACTTGGCATGGTCCGGTGGTCCAGTCCAAAGGTGTAGTCCAAAGGTCGGGTGCTTATTGAGTTGTGATGGAAGCTGAGGCGAAGGCGTCGGACGAGGCGTCGGACCAGCCCTCCGGACCAAGGAAAGTGGTCCGACGGTGGGCAATTCCAACGCGCCAACGGTCAAATTCAAATTGGCAGGACACGTGGTGATCAACGGAGGTGTCGGACTAAAGCATCGGACTAGTCGCCATAGTCCGACGGTTGCGCAGAGTGGTTCGACGGTCTCCTTTTTCAACAGCCAAGTGCATAACGGCTAGTTCCTTTGAGGGGGCTATTTAAGGGTGTGTGGCGGTTCAAGGCAGCTCTCTTGCACTCCTGGCTATTGCATACTCTTGTGAGCATAACATACACACTCCCACTCATCTCTTAGTTGATTTGTTCATCCTTTAGAGAGATTAGAGTGATCAAGTGCATTGCATTGCATGAAGTGTGTTCATCCTAGTGGCACTTGGGAGTTGATACCGCTGTTGTGTTCTTGTTACTCTTGGTGATTGCCATCACCTAGACGATTTGGAGCAAGCGGTGTGGATTCGAGAAGCTTGGTGATTGTGCTTCGTCGACCACAAGTGGTGATTGTGAGGGGTTCTTGTGCCTTCCCCGCGGGAGATCGCAAAGGTAACTCTAGTGGATTGCCCATGTCTTGGAGTGCCCTCATCTTGTGTTGGTTGTGTGGCACCCGGTGACGGGTTTGGCGTGTGATGCCAATTAGCCCGTGAACCTCCAAGTGAGTGAGCCGACACAACGAGGACGTAGCTAGTTGGTAAGCTAGCGAACCTCGGGAGAAAAATCAAGTGTCAATCTTGTCTCCCTTTATGTGATTGATTGGTGACTTTGGAGCTATTCATTTGATTGGATCAATCCTCTACAAGTCGATATAATCACCTTCCTATCTCTTGCATTACCTTTCTTAATACTTGTTTTTAGTATATTAGGTTGTGTCTAGAGGGTTACTAGACTTGAGTAGGAATTGAGTGATCCTAGAGCTATTAGGATAGAAATTGTGGTTAGGAGGCTTCGCATCCCTTAGTTTGCTAGAGCAAGTCGAGTTTCACTTTATTGTTATCTAAATTTGTTGTTGAGTTTGTTTTAGAATTTCAGTTTAGGCTATTCACCCCCCCTCTAGCCTTGGATTAGGACCTTACAAGGGCGCACTATTTTTTCTGCTCGCCCCGCCGTCCGCGTCTCCTCCCCGCGCTGCTCGCTCGGTGGCCGGGTTTTGGCGTTCTTCTTCCTCCACGCGTAGGCTTGCCCCGGCGGCGCTTCCTCCCCACGCAGCTCGCCCCGACGCCGCTCCCCCCCCCCCCCCGCGTGCGCTTCGTCCTCCCCGTGCGCTCGCCCCGGCGGCGCGTCCTCCTCCCCGCGCGCTCGCCCCGACGACGCGTCCTCCTCCCCGCGCAGGCCAGGGCGTCTCGGCGGCCGGGTTCCGGCGGCGGCGCGTCCTCCTCCCCGCGCGCTCGCCCCGATGGCGCATCCTCCTCCCCGCGTAGGCCAGGGTGCCTCGGCGACCGGGTTCCGGCGGCAGCGCTTCGTCCTCCCCGCGCGCTCGCCCCGACGGCGCGTCCTCCTCCCTGCGCAGCTCGTCCCAGTGGTGGCGCGTCCTCCTCCCTGCACAGGCCAGGGCGCCTCGGCGGCCGGGTCCCCGCGCAGCTCGCGGTGTTTCCTCCTTCCCGCGTAGCTCGCCTCGCGATAGCAAGTCTCTTCCACGCGCGAGGCCCGTGAATAGCAAGTTGGCATAAATAGCAAGTTGGTTTGAGGAGTTATTGGAGAGAAAATTTTGTGTTTTTGTCAAATTAATAAGAATAGCAACCTCATTTAAGGAGTTGTTGGAGATGCTCTAAGTCATTACACAAGGATTGAAAGAGATAATCAAATCTACCTAGATGAGTAAAGAAGAACAAAGAGAAGCAAAGAAGCAAAGACTGAAGAGAAATGGCATCACGACTTGCAGCTCTTCTTGCTAAAACAGATGAAACTACTCCTCCGAAAATGAATACTCAATCTTCAACCAAAGCTTCAAATCTGATAACTGCAATTCAACTACCTGACTCGCATTCTTACTCTCACTGATAAAAGTATGTAGACGACAAGAAGGAACTATCCGTATTTCCACTTTCAACCAGCCTCATGTTCTTCAATTAATACCACGTAACCGAGCAATCAAGCCTACAATTCAAACTAGAAAACAACAGCTCGAATACGAAGATTTATAAGTGAAAGCAAGAGTTAACATCTTCCTTGAGCTATGAAAACAACTGCCTAACGAAAAACCTTATTCACTGACTTTATATCTGCTAAGAGGGATCGAATACTCAACTGCCAATCTCATTTATGCCTCTATGAAAATGAGGGGAGGGTGCTGGATCGTCCTAATGCACTAAGTGGCGCTTCGCCTCCTCCCTCTAGACTCACATCATTATTGATCCTCTGAAGAGCTTCCAATGCCAAACTTTGCCATTGAAGATGCACCAAATGATGGGTCAGCTTATTAGAGACATCCAAAACCAAGAGGTCATGGAAGAAGACCAACGATATGTTATTATAGTCCAAATGTCCAGCCAGACTGAGATAGTTGTTCAGGGCAATCAGGTGCCCAACTAGACTGAGTACAACTTGACCCAGGTGTTTACCAGTCAGAGTCATGATAACATGGCAGGTGACCCCATACTGACTGCCAACTCCCCTACAAGTCGAAATGACAGAATGCAAAGGAAGGCAATCATAAATTTTCTGGTGGATGGTCTAAACCAAATAATCAATAGTCAAAGTAATGTTGTTGGAAGCATTGCCATCCCAAACTGCATCATCAAAATTGATATTGCTGACCATGGAATTGAATCCCTCAACATAGTAATCAACATGCCAACCTCTCAGCAAAATGCTATCAAGACATCTGTTTTCTCAAACACCGCTTTGCTTGCTCAAGACAATGGTAACGGTCGGCCTCCCCAGAACCAACATTTCTCCTATACTAAGCCACAACCTAAAGCTACACATATCACCAAGGTACTACAGGAAAAGATTCAAAGGCCATGCAAGAAGTTTTGAAAAAACAAATTGTCACACTCCCAAATGCCAGAAATTGCTGGTGACGTCTTTCCTGATTCCCAAGAAGACTCTGCTCATCAACTCATGCAAGGGCAAAGGGAAGGAAACTGATTCCTAGGAAGACTCTGCTGCAATCAACACATTGATGAACTCATGCAAGGGCAAAGGGAAGAAAATCAAATAAAAAAGAGAATGTGTGCCACACCCACCTCACTCTGAAACTCTCATCAAGAGGACTAATGGGTTCAGACCGAAAATCATCTCTCCCAAAAAAAACTGCTGCTGCAAATAACAAGATTAAGGGCAAGAAGATCTAACCCCAGGATGACCTGCTAAGCAACATGCTTCTCCCCCCTTCTAGTCAAGCATCTAAATTTTCTGGCCTCTCTACAATTGAAAAGTGTGCCATTTATCCTAAAATTCCCATTGTTGATATTCAAAAGGTGGCTATTGATAACTATTGCATCCCTCCTTTAGAAGTGACTGCTAAACTCCTTGCTGCTGCTGGGCCTAAAGATGAGGCAGGCCCAAGTGGAAGTGGAGCCTACTTTACTTAACTTAATAGATTTGAACACAAATGATAATGTAGCAAGTGCTACTAGAGGTAGAGGTGGTTGTAGAAATTGGAATATCCTTAACTAGAACATGAGAGGAATCAATTTGGAAGATAAATGTAATGTTGTTAAGGAAAAATTGAGGAAAGCTTTGCATTCAGGAAACCAAAAGAGATCATTTCGAGCACTCCTTTATCAGGAAAACTTGCACCCAAACATTTTAATAAATTTGCTTTCTCCCCCTCTAATGGAGCTTCTGGTGGTATCCTTATGGGTTGGAATGGCTCAATCTTTAATGGTGAAGTTTCTCCCCCTCTAATGGAGCTTCTGGTGGTATCCTTATGGGTTGGAATGTCTCAATCTTTAATGAAGTTGCTCAGATAAACAAATTTTCAATAAAAGTCAATTTCTCCTCAGAATTGAATTTCTTCTCAATGCACAATGGATAGAAGCTTCCTATGGACCCTACCAAGGGCCAGATAGAGACATTTTTGTTCATTGGAATTTGCATATGATGAAGAGGATAGCTGGATGATAGTGGGTGATTTCAACTTCTATAGAGCTCTTTTTAAATAAGAAGTGGAGGCAACATGAATGATGTCATGATCCGTATTCTCATCAGATTTGACAAGATCAAGGAAGCCTACTCAAAAATGTCAAATCTAAACACTTGGACCTTGGGGATGGAGGTGTCGATTTGGATTTTGGAAATGATCAGATGTAGGCCTAGCCATAGGGAAAAGCAGTGTGTTTGGAAATTCTGAAATCCTTTTGATAGATGTGAAAACCCAGTCTATCTACTCTAAGAGAGGTTCATCTTGCATATTCCTCCATGTCAATTTCATGCCCTTTAGGGGAATCTCTAGTAGACCCAGGTTGCTCATGCCCTCAAGAAGTGGGGTAAAAAGCTTTCAAATCTTAGCAACATGCTCAAAAAATATAATTGCACTTTGGAAGTCATGGATACTTTAGAGGAGCAAACGTCACTCTTGACTAAGAATATAACTTCAGAAAAATTTTGAAGGCTCAGGCATGCGAGATAATAAACATTATTACTAGTCTAACACTAATGATGGAAGAACAAATTACTAGCCTACCTGATAGGTTAAGCTAGCACATGTATCTTAGTTTTCCGCACTTTACTTTCTTGCAAGTAGAGGTGCATTAGCTCTCAAGTTGATCATGAGTTGCCTCGGCTACCAAGGAGCCTAGAGAGCATCTTGCTTTATGCAAGAATATGCTCAGGTAGTAGATAGATGCCCTGCTCTATATAAGCAACAACCACCTCTTTTGTACAATAGCTTTTGCAATCCTAAAATCCAATACCAGCGACCCTTTGGTCAAGATGTCCTCTGTGCGTTCTCACCTTTGCTTGTGATGTTTGGGTAACACTAACATTAATGATGGAAGAACAACAATCTCAACCTAGAGTATTTATTTGCACCAATTAATATTTAATATATTTAATAATTAATGAAAAATAAACATACACACCTCTAGCTTTTGATTGGCCGCCGCAACCTCATCTTTAGCCGCTGTCAGCTTCTTATTTATTATTTGTATCTTATTTATTTGAGATAAGACTATTTTATATTTTATTAAAAATGTTAGTCACTATATAATAATAAGTAATAATCAAATTATCTAAACATAATAACACCAAATAAAATCTAAAGGGTATAAACTTTGGCTACCTTTCGATCTAGCTCCATAGCAATTTCTTGAGTCACTTTTGTGCAAATTTTAGAATTGTTCATTCTAAGACTTTCAACTTTATTTTGCAAAGCCTAAAATAACAAACATGAATATAATTCATAAATCAAAACCAACCACGACAAATTATCACCCACCTTATAGGCATACACACCTCTAGCTTTTCATGAGCCACTGCGACCTCTTTCTTAGCCAAAGCAACCTCTGCCAGCTTCTTTTGCATTGTCTGTATCTCATTCCTTTGAGATAAGACTATTTTCTATTTTATTAAAAAAATGTTAGCCACTATATAATAATAATTAAATTATCTAAACATAATAACACAAAAACATACCTGAAGGGTATGTACTTTTGCTACCTTTCGGTCTAATTCCATCGTAATTTCTTGAGATACTTTTATGCAAACTTCAGAATTGATAATTCTAAAACTTTCAGCTCTATTTTGCAAAGCCTAAAATAACAAACATGAATATAATTTATAAACCAAAACCAACCACGAATAACAAACATGAATATAAACCAAAACCACCGTGTAGTCTATATTTGGTGCCTGGAGCTTCCCGAGCCTCTCCATGGCTTCCTTGGGCTCTTCACCGGCTCCAATCCAGCCCTCCACAGCTACGCCCACGACCAGCGTCTCGCTGTCGCTGGTGAACTCAACCGGAGCCCTCGTCTCCGTGGCTTCTGCTCCAATTTAGCCGCGCCTGTGAACTAACTTAGTTTGCAAATGATTTTTAAACAGACATATTCATCCCCATGCCCCCTCTAGACTTAGCTACAGTAATGCATGTTCGTCGTCTAGAGGGAGATGACATGCGATGGTGTAAGGACGTCAATGAGTATCTACTTCATTAACTTAATTTCTCCATCTCAAATTATAAGATATCTCAAGTATCTTGAAAAGTCAAATTATCTCAAATTTGACCAAACTTATATGACAATATAATAACATTTATTATATCAATTAAGTATCATTAGATTCGTTATCAATTATATTTTTATAGTATGCTTATTTGATGTCATAAATCTTTATAGTTTTTTCTATAATAACTATTGGTCAAACTTAAGATGTTTTGATTCTTCAAGATTATTGGAGCGTCTTATCATTTAGGATGGAGGGACTATATAAAATTGATTGGTGACGTAGAGGTGGAAAAACATGGAGAACGAAAACGTCAAGGGATTGGTGCCCTTTTCTCTCTCTCCAGGACAATAGTCACCCTCTCACCCATCACCACTGTAGAACGGCGTGCTCAGCTCGTGCTCACGCCAGCGAGAAGCCGAGAACCTACGTTAACCGTAGGTTTCCTGTGCTTCGCAGGCTGCACTGCACGCGCCGATTGAGCCGTAGAAATCTGGACAGCCAGCCGCGCATGCGAACGACGTCCACAGAACGGAACGGAGATGCCTCTTCTGCACCAGCTTGGGCCAGGACGCCAGGTTCTACTCGTCGATCTCCAGCGCGCGCTAGCCAACCAAACGAAAACGATCGGACGTTGTTGCATGTATGGCGACGCCGAAATTCCATACCGCGACGGCGAACGGCTCTGTTCTTCGGCTGGAAGACATGGCAGCTGGGTCCGCCGGGCCCCACGGCCGCGACGTGTTTGGGGCGGAGCTAGAACAAATTCAAGGGGGTGCATTTGCCTCAATGAGTGTAAGAGTTTTCAATCTATAAGTACATATATGGTGAAAAATTAGTTCTTATTACTGTTTTAAAAAAAATTTGTAGGTACAGCTGTACCCACTATGCTCTACATAGCTCCGCCCCTGAACACGGTCCGTTTGCCCACGTCGGCCCTTCTCCCAGCACACGTTTCTGATTCATCCGCTCATGTTTGTCCACAGCGCTCCCGGCCGTGGCTACTGAACTGGTGTAGTATGCAATTTTGAAATGAAATGAACTCACGTTGTTGCTGTTTAGTCAAATGAATGAATTTAAGGTAGAGGTTTAGGCATAAACGGAGATAGTTTGAAGCCATCTACACCTGGTAGTGACTAGCTAGCGCGAAGATAGAAGAGTGGTGGAGGAAAAGACAGTTTCTTCCCCAGCAAATGACTTCACGCAAATCCCCGGATTCTATGGCCAGCATAGGTACACAAAGCCCCCTTTCTACCTTTCAAAAAAAAAAGTCCCCCCTTTCTCCTCCGCATACGGCATAGTACTCCATATAACGCAATCTTCAAATTTTCCCTATTTATAAATCCCGCAGTGCGTGCTCCGAGCTGTGCTGTTCCTCGAGCTCAGTCCGCCTACACCTCGAGAAGGAGACGAAGAAAAAAAAAATCCCAACCACCAGATTGATTCGTACACGAAATCAATCACAGTCGTATTATAGTCTCAAGGTCTCGCCTCGGGGGTCCAAAGATTTTGCCACTCTGGTATCCCTGGCCCTGGGAGCTCCAGCTCCAAGCGCTTTAGCTCGATTCAATTCCTTCCTCAATTAGCTGCGCGGTCGTATCTCTGCCTCCCTCCCCGAGATGCTGTCTCTGAGCTGCCCAGGGGTGTCGTCCATGAGCAAGACGGCGCTCGATTCGGGGCACCTGTTGGCCTCCTGCCTTAGCCGCAGCCCCGGCGCGCGGGCGGCGGCGCCCAGACGGCGGCGCGCGCCATGTGTTTGCTTCGTTGCCTTACCGGCCACCGCCCAGCCTGGTCTGCTCCTTCCCTCTCCCGTTTTCTGCTGCTCAAGCTTAATTGCCCTGCCGTTGTAAAATCCGAGTGCTTTGGCTCGGTTTCAGACTTTCAGTGGCAGTGCTGGAGTGATGTGCTTACTTACTTGCCGGTGACCGGTGTGTCCGCAGGAACTGCGGCTGTTGATGTGCCGGCACGGACACCTCCTGCTGTGGCAACAGCAAGCGCCACCCCTGAACGCATTTCTGTTTCTTCGCTGCTCGAGGTTGTCTCGAACGACTTGCTCAACCTCAACAATAATCTCAAATCGGTGAGCTTATTCTAGAATTCTAGAAGTCATATAGTTTTGGTCCCTTTTCCTTTTCAGAATTCAGAGAGCGCATGTTTAGGCTATTCACGTGACTGTCAAGTTTCACTTTTTTTTTGTGACTGCAATTGATAACCGTGTATAGTTATGATTGTGACTTATGGGGAACGGGAAGGCCATTAATGCATACTCATATTCTACATTTGGCTGCACATTTGCTTTGGTGTTTAGAATTTGTTTTCAAATCTATAGCCGTCATGTTAATTGGCTACATCATCTGAAAGCCTCTGTTTGTCTCATTGACATGTTCCTCAAGCGTCCCTAGTTCATGGAATTTCCTCATGGTAAAATATTCAATGAAACTCTAAAGTAAAATAAGTAACCATCATGGCTGCACCTGATCTTTGAAGTGCCCTGCAATATGAGAGGAATACAGAGATAACTAAAGGCATTAAAAGCTGCTTGCATCCCTTTCAAGGGGATATGTGTTTATTCATGTATTGGTCTCATATTTTTATGACTTGGAGCTTAGAACACCAAGAGTGGGCTGATGGATTTTGCAGTTCTGCTCAGCTCTAACTTGTCATTTTTTTGTGGCCTCCATAACTTTTACCACTGGGCTTTTTTGTCCTTTTCTGCAACCTTCAGTTTATTTCTTGAATTTGGCATGCTTCTAGAACTTTTTTTTTTAAGTTTCATGGAGCCATCAATTAAACTAAAATCTCAAATAGGTCTGATTTTTTTTCTTGAACACGTATAGAAGTGAAAGTAAGAAGTATAGTCAATACTTGAACACTTTCCTGGTCGTGATCCCAGGGCTCCACCAGGCCTCTGAAACTTTATCTTTGACATGTTCCTCAAGCGTTCCTAGTTCATGGAATTTCTTCAAGACAATATTCATGAAACTCCAAACTAAAATAAGTAACAATCATATAAGTGTCCATGGTTGCACCGGTTCTTTGAAAGTGGCCTGCAAATGACAGTGATACATATATGATAAATGACATAAATAGTTGCTTTCAGCCCTTTCATGGGGTCATGTATTTTCTTCATGTACTGGCCTCATATTTTGACGACTTGGAGCTCAGAACACCAGAAGTGACTGGTGGAGTTTGCACTTCTGCTTACTCTAACTTGTCATTTTTTGTGGCCTCCATAACATCTTCTGCTGCCCTTTTTGTCCTTTTCTTCAAGCTTTTAGTTTATTTTTTCAATTTTAACATGCTTCGAGAAACTTTTTGAAGTTCACTTTCATGCATCCATCTATTCAACCAAATCTCAAGTAGGGCTGAAAAATAAGAAGTACACTCATACTTCAGCACTTCCCCAGTCCTCCTCTTATCTAGGCTCTCCCAGGCCTATGACATTGACTCATAGAGTGAGTCACAAGTATTATTTTCTAAAACCGTGATGTCCAGTGGCGGAGCTTAGTTACAACCAAAGAAGGCCATGACCACCCTAACTCCCGAGCTAGACAAATTCTTAATGGAGTATTTATTTTCATTCCTTTCAGCGTTAACAAGATACTAATATGTCCCCCTCTACTTCCATTTCATGTTATATTGGCCCACACTCTTTTCCTTTCCAAGCTCCACCCCTGGTGATGTCCAAGTCTTGGACTACGACCTTGAGCTTTCACAACATTATAGTTTCATCCAGAAAGCAACTCTCCTGAAGGCTTAAGGTTTTGGGAAAGGTGGACAATATACTCATACTACACACATTTTTTGTCCGGGTTTCCAAAAATATTTTCCTTAAAAACTTATATCATAATACATCACAGCTTTATAGTCCATCTATAAATATTTTTTCTTCATATAATTAAGGCCTAAATTTTCAGAGCATTAAAATCAAATAAAATGCCTGCTCTAATTTGCAATCTGCAACAGGTACACATGACTATTGAAGATTCTTTTAGCAGTTCATGCTTAATGAACTTATCTGCCACAGTAATAACTGATATAACTTCAACAGCTTGTTGGTGCAGAAAATCCAGTTTTAGTTTCTGCAGCCGAACAAATTTTCGGTGCTGGTGGAAAGAGATTAAGACCAGCACTAGTGTTTCTAGTGTCCAGAGCAACTGCTGAGTTAGCTGCTTTGTCGTAAGTTCCTTTCTCTGCTATAGATTTACCACTTTGTATCAGGATTTTTAAAATTAAACACACAGATATTTTGGTTTTGCAATCCAGGGAGCTAACTACAGAGCATCAGCGTTTGGCTGAGATCATAGAGATGATTCATACTGCAAGTTTAATACATGATGATGTCATCGACGATAGTGGCATGCGAAGAGGTATGCACAATGGTTTTCTTTCCATGAACAAGGCAGCCATATTGTCAATAGAAAACCGTTCTTTCATCATGCTCTTTTCTATTTTGAGTTAAGATCCTGTTAGAAATATTTGTTTAATGTTTTTCTGGGCATGGCTGTGCATGGTTCTTCAACCTTCTATTGTTTTCTTTTTTTGCACTTGTACTCTGGAGAGTGGAGACATATGTTACATTGGAAATTCAAATGCCATTTTTACACCTCTCTTTGCTGTTCCTTGTTGCACCCGCAATACAGGAAACCTTTTTTTTTGTTTCGGAAATGAAGGAAGCATATTCCTTTACACACAGTGCCATTCACTTCATCATAACGTAATGGTTTCTTGAGGGTATCAATTAGTTGACCGTCTTATTCTAAATTAGATTGGATCGTTTGCAGGAAAGGAGACAATCCATCAGTTTTTCTATATCACAGGGTAGCTGTGCTTACTAGTGATTCTGTGTAGTGTTTTTTTCATCAGCAAATCAGCCATATTTTAATAAAAAAACATTCTTTCGTCATCTTATTTTTTATTTTTTATTTTAAACCTCTCGGAAACATTTGTTTAATGTTTCCTGGGCATGCTGTCCATGGTATTTCTAAATTCTGTTGATACTCTTGACCCTTG
Organism: Microstegium vimineum; assembly: GCA_022036555.1. Lineage (NCBI taxonomy): Eukaryota > Viridiplantae > Streptophyta > Magnoliopsida > Poales > Poaceae > Microstegium > Microstegium vimineum. The sequence continues at coordinate 6,938,587 of CM039127.1, forward strand.
TACTTTGGAGACATAGGTTAGTTTGGAAATCCATGTTTCACGTTTACCTCTCCTTGCTAATTACCTTGTTGCATTCATTCATGATACAGGAAGCTTCATCTTTGTTTCCTTAACGCTCAATGCTATTCATCATACAGTACTTCATAATGTAATGGTTTGGTGTGGGGACCGAGACCAATAAACCGACCAATTTATTCTAAAACTAGATATGATCGTTTGTAGGAAAAGAAACAATCCACCAGCTCTATGGCACACGGGTGGCTGTTCTCGCTGGTGATTTCATGTTTGCACAGTCTTCTTGGTATCTTGCAAACCTAGAAAACATCGAAGTAATCAAGCTCATCAGCCAGGTACGTACTAAAGGATCTAAGCAGAGGCTATATATGATCTCTCCATCATTTAAAAATGTTCGCGCTTTCTTTCATTACCTGAAGTGAGAAAAAAAAACCCCCCGATATGCTGCTAACTAACAGGTAATCAAGGATTTCGCCAGTGGTGAGATAAAGCAAGCATCAACGCTGTTCGACTGCGACGTCACCCTGGACGATTATCTGCTGAAGAGCTACTACAAAACGGCGTCTCTGATCGCGGCAAGCACAAGGTCGGCGGCCATATTCAGCGGCATGAACACCAGCATCTGCTCGCAGATGTTCGAGTACGGCAGGAACCTGGGGCTCTCGTTCCAGGTGGTGGACGACATCCTCGACTTCACGCAGTCAGCCGAGCAGCTCGGGAAGCCAGCGGGGAGCGACCTGGCGAAGGGGAACCTGACAGCCCCCGTGATCTTCGCGCTGCGAGACGAGCCACGGCGCCTAAGGGAGATCATCGACTCCGAGTTCAGTGAGCCCGGGTCACTGGAAGCCGCGGTCGAGATCGTCCACCGGAGCGAAGGGATTAGGAAGGCCCAGGAGCTCGCAGAGGAGAAAGGCGCGCTGGCATTGCAGTGCCTTCAGTGCCTTCCTAGGAGTGAGTTCAGAAACGCGCTTGAGAGGGTTGTGCTGTACAATCTCCAGCGGATTCAGTAGGTACCACCAGCTCCACTCGGTTTCTCTGAAAGATCCATGTGGATGTAGAACAAGCAACTCCTGCCGGAATCCATCCATCCATGTTGTTGTTTATATTAGTGGCAGCATGCATGTTGGCTCCGGCCGCGGAGATAATTGGCGCAGCAGCATCACATGCAAGTATGCAACCGACACTGACGCGTACCCACCAACCTCGTGGGAACTGGGGCATTTTGTTTAGGGAGCTGGTGTCATGTACTGTACGTATAATGTATCTGCAAGGTGAATAGAAAAAAAAAGGCAGGCAGCATATATTGTATACTTGGCACTAGCATAAAGATTGTTGTGCAGTAGTTCTAATGTTGTACTATTGCTGTTGTAACTACAAACAGAGAAACTATTCTCGGCGACCACGACGTTGTTGAGAATTCTATGTATATATGCAATACTTACATCCTGATCATGGAATATACTGCTGGGATATACTGCATGCATGACTGCACGAGTAAGGTTGGTTTCACCATCATCATCGTCTCTGATCGGTGATGCCAATTCTGTGGTGCCTGCTGCATGTGCGCGTTGCCTTTGCCTACCATTGCCATTTCCCCCTGTGTTCTGTGTCTTGTGTGGTGGTGGTGCGCTGCTGTCTTGGTCCGTCCGTGTGAATTAGGCGCCACGCCACTCGCCACTGACTCTCTATGCGGAGGAGTGGTTCTGCCGTTGGATTGGGTTCGGTTCGGTTGGGCTTCTTTTTCTGGTGGTCGGTGTTTCTAGCCATTCTTTTGTGATCGACTTTGTGAGTGGTGATGCAGTGACGGCGATTCCGACGCGACGTCCAACGGATTGTGTGACGGTCACGGCCGGTCGTCCTCTCCTTTTCGCACACGACGCCTCGGCACCGGGCCACCGGCAGCAGTCCGGCCCGGCCCGGTCCGGTCCGGCCAAGCACGGCGGTCAGTAAATAAAAATAAATAAATACGTCCACGACCCGTAGCTATTATCCTTGGGTCCGCCGTGAAATCTGAGCGCCCAGAGATCAGTGACGCGACACGCGAGGCGGACGGACACCGCATCACGTGCTGTAGCTGGAAGTACAGCGCTCGCAGGTCGGCGGCGCCCATGTGTCGCTGCACCTGCACGTCCTGCGTACGGCGTACCTGGCCCGTGCGTGTCCGATCCGGCGCAACAAACGCAGATCCTACTGCTTCTCGCTGGCGTCACGGCGTCATGCACGTACAAGAGCACCGACGACTGCTAGAAGGAGTGTGATTTGAAGGCAAGCTTGCTATTAGTTGGCGTTTCAATTCCTATGGCGCCCCGCCACCTAATCACACGACCACGGCGCAGGGGTGGGGGTAAGTGTAAACGCAAATGTCATGCGCCGACACTAACGCAACAGGGACTAGTTATCTGTTACAGCGACGGCCTCGCGGTGGTTGTGACGTGCCGTTAGGTTATACGTCACTGGATTCCAGTAGCTCTAAAATACACAATAATTATAATTACACTGTACAAATCATCAGTAGATAATAATGTCAAAGTGAAATTTGGACATGGTGTTTTCAAAACCCACTAGGCGTTGGCAAGCTCATCAGGGCGGTAGATGCATAGGCGGTGGATGGATGGATCCACACAACACAAAAGATGCAGATCGGACGGTGAGCAAGCGTCCAGCACGCCCCCCACCCGCACCCACTGCGCCGAGCGCCCGGGCCCCCATCATATAACGGCCAACAAGCCACGAGCAACACGAAAGAAATCTCCCCTCCTCCGCCTTTCCCTACCCCCGCCCCGCTCCGCTCCGCTCCGCCTTCCCTTCTCTCCTCTCCTCTCCTCTCCTCGAGAAGGGCGCGCGGCGAGATCGGGCGGAGGAGCCCTACTACCCCTCGCCGCGCGGCCGCTGTTGGGCCCTTGCTCGCTCTCTCGCTCGCCACCTGATCCCGCCCCCGCGCGCGCGGCGTCCTGAGGGCCGGTGGTGCCGCCGCAGGCCGCATCATCAGCAGCGTAGGCGGGTGCTGAGTGCGGCGGAAGCGAGTGCCGCGGGAGATCCGGCCAGCGGGGATGCAGCAGGACCAGCGGAAGAAGGTGGGCGCTTCTTCCTCTCCTCCCGCTTCCTGTTGGTGCTTGCTCCTAAATTTAGCCGTTGTTATGTCGCAGCGAACGTTTCAAAAACAACAGAAAAGTTATGTTGCTGTTTACGCGCTAGCGTTGATGCTTCATGTAGATTTCGGTTTCTGGGCTGCTGTTAGTTGGTACGTGAACCATCGGTTCCTAATTTTCGGACCCTTTACTTTACCTTTTGTTTTTTTAAAACAAAAAAAAAACATGTCTGTTTAAAAAAAAGTTTTGACAGGACTCGGACTCTACGCGACTCTTCTACGTATGCTCGTATCATTCATTGGTGGAGTTTAAATTCGATCTAGACAGACATCGCTTTGAATTGATGATGTAATGAACAGGTCAAATACCGCGTGATGAGTTGCAGTTGCAGACAGCTCTGATCTCACATGCAAAAGTTGACCATTTTCCGTGCCGCTTCGAGATGCCATCTGTCCCTCGGAAGGATTAAACACCACGGCGGCCTGTTGTCTTAGCCCTGTACTCCTGTCGGCGCGCATAGTTGTTGGTTGGTTCCCTTTGCTTGCGGTGTTAGTAGTACAGTAGTAAAAGAAAACTGTTACTTTTTGTGCCCACGGTTACTGCCTTATGACAGGTTCTGTCCGTTCCAAACCTATTAATTCCTGTATCTGCCTGCAATGGTTTGGTTTGGCAACCCCCTTCCATTTGCTATCCTGTTTCGTTTTCCCATATTGAGCATTCCAGTGGGGGTTTCGTGAAACAGTTCATTGATCCATTGTGCGCAATTCGTGTTGCAGCAGACTTCTGCAGATGCCGATTTCTTCACAGAGTATGGGGATGCAAACCGGTACAAGATCCAAGAAGTCATTGGTAAGGGAAGCTATGGGGTTGTCTGCTCTGCCATCGATCTTCACACCCGCCAGAGAGTGGCGATCAAGAAGATACACAATATCTTCGAGCACGTCTCCGATGCCGCGAGGATCCTCCGTGAGATCAAACTTCTCAGGCTCCTAAGGCACCCTGATATTGTTGAGATCAAGCACATTATGTTACCTCCCTCGCGAAAGGACTTCAAGGATATTTATGTTGTTTTTGAGCTTATGGAGTCTGATCTCCACCAAGTTATAAAGGCCAATGATGACTTGACCAAGGAGCATTACCAGTTCTTTCTCTATCAGTTACTTCGGGCCCTCAAATACATTCATACTGGTATGAAACCTCTCCCGCTGTATATGTCAGCCATTTCCCTGATCCCAAAAATGGGAGTGTGCATTTTAGTTTCAGTCATGTATGGTTGATTATAATTCCTTTCATCCCCTTTTGTGTTGCAACTCACATTGAGCATTTGATCGCAACATTCTGTAGCCATAGTTTATGCTGATTCTGAAATTACATAATTGCAGCTAGTGTTTATCACCGTGACCTGAAGCCCAAGAATATTTTAGCAAACTCTAACTGCAAACTGAAAATATGTGACTTTGGACTAGCCCGAGTCGCATTCAATGATACCCCAACAACAGTCTTCTGGACGGTATGTAAGAAACAAAGAGTCAGCTCTTTTTTCATTGGATTCAGATATAATGTATATCGTGTATTGATACATATGCCCTGCAGGATTATGTTGCAACAAGGTGGTACAGAGCTCCAGAGCTCTGTGGATCCTTCTTCTCCAAGGTGAGCTTTCTAGTTACATATCATTACCTATTATATTCACTAATAACCAATGTTTGATGGTCCCATAGTATGAATTATCAATTATGATTATTTGAGAATACTATTCACTTATGTTTTCCTCCTTGACATTGAATTCTGTCATGGTATGCTATTGTATTTTACTCTTATTATTGCCTTGTTACTTTTTGGTAGAAGTTGGTAGGAGCTCCAACTCATGGGCAGATGATCTTTAGTGTCTTGTTTGAACTGTTCTGTCCAAATCTGTTAATCTGGATAAAGATTCTCATAGTAATTTCACATGAGAGAGATTCATTAAACTCTGTCCTTTATAGGTACAGATATAAATTTTCTTTTCGGTTCTGTATGCCATTTTCATTATGTTGTTTATTTTTATACATGGATCAATCTGATTGATATGTACCTTTTTTTTGTCCCTATTATGCACAAATAGGAACCAATAATCTGCTGAATTGCAACTTTACAATAATCAAATGAGCATTTTTCGCTATTAAAAAATGCTTTGATTTTTTATATAAATTATTGCCAGACTGTCTATAATCTGAATGTGCTTTATGTTGTTGTTATCCCCAAAAAATGCAGTATACACCAGCTATTGACATTTGGAGCATTGGATGCATATTTGCTGAGGTGTTGACAGGGAAGCCTTTATTTCCTGGTAAAAATGTTGTTCATCAGCTAGATTTGATGACCGATCTTCTAGGCACACCGTCAATGGATACAATTTCTCGGGTATAGTGCTATAACCAAGGAAACTCTATTTTTAGTTTGCTCGTGGCTCAGTGACTCCAAAGTTGAGCATGTTCTTTGATTCCTTTTCAGGTTCGGAATGAGAAAGCAAGAAGGTACTTGAGCAGCATGAGAAAGAAGGACCCCGTTCCATTTTCTCAGAAGTTTCCCAGTGCAGATCCTTTGGCACTTAAGCTATTAGAAAAGCTATTAGCGTTTGATCCAAAGGACCGTCCAACAGCAGAAGAGGTACTCCTTTGCTGCTGTTTCATCTTAAAACCTTTTTTGTCTAATTTTTCTCTATGGGATTAGATCTGTGATGTTGCTTTCAACCTTACATTGTAATCCTAAGTATTTGTGACATTTGTTTCAATATGTATTGTTTCAGGCATTGCGTGATCCATACTTCAAAGGTCTTTCCCGGGTTGAAAGAGAACCATCCTGTCAGCCAATCAGAAAAGTGGAATTTGACTTTGAGCACAAAAGAATATCAAAGGAAGAGATACGAGAGTTGATATTCCGTGAGATACTGGAATATCACCCACAATTGCTGAATAGCTACACTAATGGCACAGAGAGGACAACCTTTCTCTACCCAAGGTTTTAGCTTTTCTGTGTTTGCACATGTATGTTGCTTTGCGCATGCATGCATTTACTCATGTATCCGTTCGTTTCAACCCTTTGATGGAAAACACTTGCTGGCTATTTTTATGCAGCGCTGTTGATCAATTTAAGAAGCAGTTTTCTCATCTTGAAGAGAGTGGTGGTAATGGCCCATCAGTTCCAACAGACAGGAAACACACATCCCTTCCCAGGTAATAGAGCATCATAGTCTTGATTTCATTTGCAGGCTGCTTTGAGGTGCATTTTCATGTACATGTTCATCTTAGTTTGTCTCCATATTAAGGTTCTCCCTTGTGGCCTGAGTGCCCAATGGTAAGAAGAGTCTATCTTCTGGGTTGGGTATGAGTTCTCTGTTAGGATGTTGATACCTGAGAGCAAAGTGACCAACTCTAGATGGTGATGGGAGTTGAAACTTCAAAGTTATGCTGGATAGTTTCAAAGTTCCTATACATGGTCTTGAATGCAAGATAAGACAAGAGGTGTTTTGAGCAGTACCCACTGGCGTCAATGTTCTAGGATTGAGGGTGCACATTGTTCTCGAATTCTGAAGTCAACTGGACAGTGCTTCGCCGGCATGGTACAAGTCATGTTTTTTCTTTTCTGAAATCAAAACTGACAGTTGATCAGTATGGGTTCAGAATGTTCATAAACAGTTGCTCCACTTTTCTGTGCTTCTGTCCTTTTGTCACTGTAATTTAGTTGAGTAAAAGCTTTTGCTTTTTGGTTTTGCTTATTGCAGCTTCATTTTGTAGGACTACTGTTGTTCATTCGAATCCAATTCCTGCCAAGGAACAACCTATTGCTGCCTCATCAAGGGTTAGACCAGTCTCTGACGGTTCATGTAAGAATCCTTGGGAGAAAGGAAGTGGTCCTGGAAATGTTCCGAGGGTATCTCTGGCTCCACAAGGGCTTCAAGCACAAGCAGGTATTTCTGTGTTCACTTACTATTAGTTACTCCCTCTGTTCCAAATTGTAAGTCGTTTTGGCTTTTCTAGGTACATAGTTTTTGCTATATGCATCTTGATATACACTATGTTTAGATACAAAGCAAAAAATATGTATGTATCTACAAAAGCCAAAACGGCTACAAATGATTTGTTGACATTTTTCGACTTACAATGGCTCTTTTCTGAGATTTTTTTTCTATCTGCCAGCAGGTTCAGTAAGAGTTAATGGCACAGTGATGAATTCAGGGTATCCTCCTCATCAACAAATCCCACAAGCATATGGTTACCGCCAAATGCCTGCAAGATTGGACGGTACCAACCCATCACAGGCCATGGGAGGTTACACACAGCAGTCGCAGACTAATGCTTTTGCAAACAGCAAAGGCTCGTCTGATGTGGCTGTGAACATGAGAGCATCCCTCTTCCATCTTCCAGCTGGACCGAAGAATAACCCATTAGATAGGATAACATCTGACACCGACATATACACAAGATCCCTTAACGGCATTGTTGCTGCCGCCGCGGCATCAGTAGGCGCTGGCGCCGGCGCTCACCGAAACGTCGGTGTTGTGCCATCTGGCATGTCAAGGATGTATTAGCTGCTGATATGATGGCCACAGCTTCTCCAGGACTAGCCTGCAAGAAAGTGGCATATGGTATAAGTAATTCATAAGAGGTGATCACATAGAGTCTTGGACTCTTCAACATGTTTTTATGCCATGTATTCAGGCGAAAATGGTGCCGGTTTGCGCACAACTGAATGATTGATCAATTCATTTAATTCAATGGAAATTGCGTATTTGTTAATAGTAAAAGGATGCTAATGCAAGGGAAAGGCTGGAGATATTCTGACATAAATGCAACATTTGTTATTGCCCATTGCAGACTTGCAGTGGTGAGCCCCTTTGCGACGTCGAATTTGTTGAAGGCTGGAGGGTCAGAGTTCCAGAGTTCCAAATTTCTTGAAAGTGAACCATGGGTAGTCTGAGTTCCAAGTTTCCAATTGCCATCGTCCAGCGCCATTAAGCTTGCAACTCCAGCACCAGCATGTGCATGTCGTCGATCACGGCCGTGATGGAATTAGGTGGTTCCCTAAAAAGTCAAAACACACACGCACACACACTGCCCCGGCAACGTAGCATAGTGGGCCTCGTAAAAGGTCGGCCCAGGCCCCAGGATTGCGACTAATAAACAAGGAAACAACCATACGGCCGTATCGCCGTTTTTTTTTTCTTTTGGAAAAATAGAACGGTTCACGATTTGTATGTTTTTGTTTCCTGACGCGAGAAAAGAAGTAGGACAAAAGTCTGTTCACTTTTCCTCGTATACATATACACATACCTGGCAAGAGCCAAGAAGGAACCAAAATTTTTTTTTAATAAGATTATTAAGAGAGAATCAAAATCGTAAAGGCTGTTTATTTTTCCATGTTTACATCACTAGTAGTACCTCATGCATGTGGCCTATATATAGACATACTAAAACCCAAGCAATCCTTATTTAGCTGTACTACAGTACAATTCACTTTTCCTTGTATACATATACACATACATGGCAAAAGCCAAGAAGGAACGAATCAAATCTTTTTTTAGTAAGATTATTAAGAGTGAATCAAAACCGTAAAGGCTTTTTATTTTTCCATGTATACACATCACTAGTACCTCATGCATATGGCCTATATATACATAACAAAAACCTCAAACAATCCTTGCTTAATTAGCTTTACTACACAGTACAAAGTACAATACAATACAATACAAACATTCTAATATATACGTCGCGCTAGCTAGCTCCCTATCTAAAGAATCGGATCCAATCCAATATGGCGGCTAGGAGCATCAGCGTCGGCCTGGCAGCGGCCGTGTTCTTGTTCGTCGTGCTCTTTGCTTCACCTGCACAATGTAAGCGTGTAGTAGATTACAACATTTGCCTGTCTCTGCATGTCATTTTTATGCCACATGTAATACAGATCTCGACATATGAATTTGTGATTTGCTGGTCGTCGAGGGCAGGTCGGAGGTTCAGTGAGGAGGTTCCCAAGAGAAAATGCTACCGCAACAACTAGCGCGGCCGTGAACAACGCAACGGCATTAGACGACGAGGGGAGCAGCAAGATCAAACTGATATTTTGTGTTCTGAGGTCCTGTAACAACCGAGACTGCTACTGCTGCGAGCCTCTAGAGTACTGTTACTACTCACGGAAAAAGTGCCAGGCCAATTGCGTCACCTGCGACCCCCAGTGCCCGCCACGCCCCTAACCCTGCAGTAATCAAATCCCATATCGGCGCAAAGGGTATATATGGCAGTCCGCCACACAACACCGTCTGATCCGGAGCATCGTCGATCGGCTCATGTCTATCTATCTACCTTCTCAAATCCATCATCATACTGAGACATCCTTATATATGTCTCCAAGATTTGATGGTTTTAGTATTTTTTAGTTTATCTATTATTAAGGGTAATTAGTGCTTAATTCAAATTACCCATGTACTTCTAATAGCTAAAACATTGATAGAGAGGTTATTATCGAAAGATTGTTGTTTGGGATCAAAGTATGGACACAAAACATACAAATAAAATAAAGACAAATGAGCAGGGAAGCATGCATTTTATTAATTCCTTGAACAACAAAAGATAAGTTTCCTTGTGGATTTGGATTTTTTTTTTTGCGCGCAATAGCCTCATCAGAGCATATTTATAGTTTTCTCTATAATTATTAGTCAAACTTGAGATGTTTTGACTTTTCAAGATTCTTAGAGTACTTCTGAACTATGGATACGTCAGTATATATCGTTACATGCCGTGCTGCCTACACTGCCAGCTATCTTTTTTTTATTTGCTGTAAAACATCAGGTTGCTTGTTCATCTGTTCCTCCTCACCAAGAACCTCTATCTGCGCACCCCTAGTCTCCGTCAAGCTGCTGCAAGCCAGCAATAACATAATGGATGGCATTGGACTCCTACTTCCACCACTTGCTACTGCACATTCTCCTCCTCCTTATTGCTGCTACTGTCATTGCCTTGCTTGTCAGAACATGTCTCCTTTTTCTGGACTCTGAATTTTCCAAGACCGCAGGTGCTTCTGATCTATTGTCAAAACCATATGCATAATCTACTACTAATATATAGCACCATATATGTCCATGGTTCTCTTTCTCTGCATAAATTTCTCTGACTAAAGCTTTCTTCTCTTGCAACTAAAATCCACCCACTGATGAGATGGCTTGTTAATCACATATATTCAAAACTTATAATCTACTAATTCGCGACTGCTCAGACTGCTACTTTTCCTTTTGATCTGCAACTGAACATCATAACAGTGGCTTCAACACACAACACACCTTCATGTTGTGATACATATACACCATGCCAAGGCTTTCTCCTTTGCATCTCAATCTACACCACAACACCAACTAATATGTAGCAGACATGCCCCTCACTCTTTTTCTTTACTGATTCTGATTTCACGACAAATCAATTCTACACTGCTGTGCCACTTCTTTGCACTACCTGTTGTACTATCCCTCATGATATCACTCTTTGCCAAAAAAAAAAAAATGAAGCTACATCCACCATTATCTCCTGCAATAGTGCTTCTTCAGTCAAAGCCTCCGTAATGAAAGTGGTCAACCAGCCTGTTCGCTTGGCTTATCAGCCACCGAAACAGTGTTTTTGTCTCACAGAAAAACAGCCAAAACAGCATCAGCCACGGCTTATGAGCCAAAAAAACGGTCAAGCGAACATGCTTCTGGGCGCTACTGAGGCCTCAATTGCCCTGCCTCTCTCTTACTGTTTTTTCTTTTTCTTTTTTCCCCACTCCAATCACATACTGATGTTCTGTACCGCAGAGTCTGGGGAAAAATGAATATTCGTTCATGTTTTTTAATCAATATAAGCATTAGAGTATGAGGCAAAGAAAATAGCCACATTATGTTACTCATTGTCAGACACAGCAACGAAATGAGAGTACACTTCTTCAGAAAATAGCCACATTATTTCACTCATTGTCAACACGGCAAAAGAGTTCACTTTTTCAGCAGCGAACACAATACATCTATTCAAGCTTGACGAACAAATAGAATGCCACGGCATCCCAGACCGCCTCTGCCACTTGCAGTATTGTCATTCTAACAACAGCAGCTTGTTATCGAGACACCAGAGAGAGAGAAAATACCAGAGTACAATTTCCAGCATTATCTAATATCCAGCATGGTAATGCAACAGAAATACTCAAAGTGCTATGCTCTAAGGGTTTAACTTCTAAGTGCTAACAGCAACATCTGCAAGCATCAATATGGACGTCGTCATACCCCTTCAGCTGTTGTTGCTATAACTATCAACTCCCCTCTGCCGCTTTCCACTAGAGTTGGATCCACCACTGCCACTGCTGCTACCACCACCGACTACGATGATCACCTCCTTCACAAAAGAAGGAAGAAAAACGAGTACGGTGACCACCTTGCTGTGGCATAGGCGAAGTCACATGCACAAAATGCTGCCCTGCAGGTTCTGCAGGCGTCTGGCAAAAGACTAAGGGAAAACATGAATAAAAGATGGAAATATCACTGGTACAGCTCAATATTCTTCCACTGCATTTATGAAACCATCATGTGTCCAATCATGGAGTACATTACCAACAAATGGCCTGTTCTTAGCCTGTGAGTAAGAGACTCTCTATTCCTGTAACAAGAACAAAAACTAATAGGGTCTAGATGTCTAGTCAGTATCAAAGCACAAGATATATATGAGTTAATCAAGTGTAACACATAGCCAGCACATGTATTCACGTTCTTTGGGAAATTAAGTTTGGATAATGTGGACAACAACAACAACAACAACAACAACAAAGGCATTTAGCCACATGCAAGTTGGGGTAGGTTCCTCGATAAATTATGAAAACATAAACCACCACCATCCACACTTGTGGTTTCTGGAAGTATAAATAAACACAAGGCTCTGCATTTTCAACTCAGCAGCGGAACCACTGCAAACTTTTTAAAATAGCAAGAGGATGTAAGTGTAATCAGATAACCTTGTACTTTGTAAGGTCTCAAACTGATCACAAGGTTGTATTTTAAATTCAACTAAGTTCAACAGTGCAATTACTGCAAAACTTCTTATAATAACAAGCGGATGTGAGTTTGCCATACATCCATGTACTTTGCTTGTCTAATAGTGATTCACAAAACTAAACAAAAAAAAAAGTATACAGGAACACAATTTTCAACATAGTTTCCTACTCCTATCTTGGGCAGATCTGTGCTATTAGATGCTTGTTTTATCACATTTATCCATCTTTTTGTAAAAAAAAAATCGATATAAAATAGCAATAAATCACTGGCATGGATTAACATGAAGATCAACTCTGAATTTAAGTGAATCAAAACTTTAGGTCTTTATTGCGCAACTCTGGATGGCCTTTGAAGGGCAGCTTTTTAATTCTAAAATTAACAAATGTATACAACCTGTTTCCCCCTTCCTTGCATTGGCACCTGCATAAAAACAAAGGAACAATAACTTGCAGAATAAAACAAACGCAAAAGCTATAAAACCAGAGAAAGGAAGCAGTACCCAGACTCACATCCAGGACATCTCCAACCGACTCAAAACGGTTTAATTTTTTGAGAACTTCAGAAGAGATATCAATCAAACTCAGCCCTAGGCCCCCAATATACACTTTGGCTCCATGAGCAGGAAGACCAAGAGGCTCAGAGTGCTTCACTTTTTCAATCTCATCTTTCTGGTCATGATCCACAAAAGAAAAACTCATGTTCTCATCTTACACTAGAAGATGAGATCGGACCAGGAATGATAACCAATGAACATGCAGGCATGCTGGATATGTACTTGGCGATGAGCCTGCAAATCATATATAGATATATACACCAGCCTGCGCTGTAGAAGCACTAACCATTTCTATCTACCTTGCAACCCGTCCAGAAGGAGCGAACACAGGGGTGAGGAGGTGGTTGAAGGCGGGGGTAGCCGTGACAGGGCCTGGCGTGGATGAGGAATTCGTCGAACAGCTGGCGCGCGGCACGGCCGCGGTGGCGCGACTCCAGCTGTTCGACGAATTGCTCCCGCACGGCAAGGCAGAGGTTGAAGGCGGGGTAGCCGTGACAGGACCTGGCGTGGAGGAGGAATTCGTCGAACAGCTGGCGTGCGGCACGGCCTCGGTGGCGCGCCTCAAGCTGTTCGACGAATTGCTCCCGCACGGCAGGGCAGAAGCTCCGAGAGCATCGGCCGCGTCGCCGGATGCTGAACGGACGGCGCGGAGGCGGAACAGCGTGCACAGCATCGGTGAGGGTACGAGGCGCTGGAATGGTGCGACCGGCGGCGGCGGAGGGTGTGTGCTAGGGTTGGCCTGGGCTGAGAGCCTGAGACAAAGCTGGACGGCGGCTGCTGCGGCGGAGACGAATGAATTGGGAATTTGGGATTAGATTTCGAGGAGACGGATGGACGGCTGACTGCCCCAGAAATGGGCCGTACGACAGTGTTGAAATATTTGGGCTGGGCCCAACCTAAACTGACGCCTAAGTTTGGTGGATTGTTTGTCAACCTGGATTATGGCCATTGCTCGGCCCGCGCTAAGTTTGGCCGGCCGTACAATTATTTTTTATAAGACGAATGATCAATTTTAGAGTTATAAAATAGTGAACTATATTGCCACGTGTCTAAAAGAAGAGTTGGGATATCAAGCTGATTTTAAATTTAATATTAAAGATCCGGTCGGATGCAATGCGGACATCCTGAAGAAATATTAAAAAAAAAACTAAAAAAAACTATCGTGGGGTTGAAAATAACTGTATTGTTGTGCAAAATTTTATCTCTAAACCTCAACTCCTCTACTTCGCAGGATGATAGTTTACTTGATTTAGGATATGTTTGGTTCTCACCTTCTAAATTTTATTGGACTAAAATATTTTAGTCATCTTTTAGTATCTCTTGAGTGACTAATAGAACCTGTTTGGATCTTTGAAATTGAATTCATTTTAATAATCATAATTTAAAGACATATTAATTAAGCTAATATGGTTGTATATGAATTATATTTGCATATTATTGTCCACTATGTGAGAGATATAATTATTTGTTGTATTTTTTATCGTAGGAGAGATAGTTTAGAGAACATGTTATAAGTTACAAAATAGAAACATAGAATGGTGCTATATAGAATCAATTTTCATCTCTCATCCTATGAATTTGAGATATGCTTATATGTGAATTTGGAAAGTGATGGAATGTTAGATTTTAAGCCTAATAGCTTAATTTATTAATGTAGATTTCAATTCCTCCAAATGAAGGGATCCAAACGGCCTCTAAAGAATTTTAGTCACTTTTTAGTCAATTTGTTTGACACTTTAGTCGCTAAAGTGACTAAAGTTTAGTCTACTAAAGTTTAGGCGATCGATAAAAAAAGGAGCTGGAAACCAAACAAGACCTTATATCCAATGAAGTGATCATATAAGCCATTATAACCGAGCATGTTGTCTTCAACGCGTCCGAGAGAAAAATGTGTCAAGCTGAACGTCAGACAACTAAGAGCATCTCCAATAATTTGCTATTTCTTACTTATCAAATCTTGTGTTTTAGCAAGTTGCTATAATAATTTACCAAGTTGCAAAGAGGTCATCTCAAATAATTTGCTATTTCTCACTTGCCAAACCAAAAAAAGAAGATTAAAAAGGAAGGAAACTTGCATGCGAAGAAAACTTGTATGCGGAAAACCGAGAGGAGGACTCGCGGGCGAGAGAATGGCAAACCGATGCGCGCTCACAAAAATGACAAACCGATGCAATCTTTTAGCAAGCGTGTAGAATTGACAAGTCCAATTGGCAAACTGTTGGAGAGTGTTTTTTGATTGATTTACCAAATTTTAAAGATGATAAATGATTTAGCAAACTGTTGGAGATGCTCTAACATTCTCTTGTACATAAGGGGCCGTTTGGTTGGAGACTTTTGATAGGTTAAGTTTTTGCTTTGCTTTAAAATTTTATTGCTAACTTAATTTCAGTCTTCGATTCAAGTCTGATGGGTTTCTGTCTTTTTACCTTTTGCAATATGTCTACTTACTTTCAGCTTTGTTTGCTTTCATACAACAAAACTAGAGAAAATATCTGAAACCCACAAAAATCTCCCGAGTTCAGGTACAGATCGAACAGGATGGAATTCCATATAAAAAAAGCGAGTGAACTATGTTCGCGCGTGTGTAAAGAAGAGTTAGGTTGCAATCACGTTGAGTAATTTGAAGACCTGGCGGATCCATTGTGGACACCATGAAGGTTTTTTAAAAGAAAAAAAAATCTATGGAGGATGAGAGTTCGACGGTGGTCGGATGAAGTGTATAGCTTGGATTGTCCTGAATGATTAAATGGCCGGTGTATTTCGTCAGTGCTTTTCCTGGGTGGTGTAAATATCTCGAGTGTTAAGCAAAATTTGATTTTTAAACCTACTTCCCAGAATGACAGTTTGCTTCGATTTACCGAATAAATTGAGGCTATAATCACAAACAGGAGCCGAAATAATTCATTATAATTTTATCCAAATTTGTTTGCCTACATGATAGGACATATTTATTGATTTTTTTTTTCCTTTACTAGAAGCTTATGTTTCATTATATTATATGTTTTGCTGAATGCGTACTTTAGCTAGCAATAACAATTCGGTGATCATCTTTTTTATTGTGATGAATCGTAGTACAAACGACACAGACACTATATTGTGATCACTTCTGAAATACTAAATCAGAATATTTCAAGATTCATGTGCCCTGTTGTCGACAAAATGTCGCCTACCACAGGTATGAACACTTTCAAAAATAATAAGCTGGTAGATTTCAAGATTCATGAGTCATTGTATTTGCCCTATTGTTCAAAGACACGGTCGTCTACCATGAAAAGAATAGCAAGCATGATTTAATTGTTAAATAATGAAATGAAACAGAAGAATAGGATGCTAACCCCGGTCTAAAAATCTAAACAAATAGACTACACTCAGTTCTCATCTACATTGAAACTCTTTGGCTGCACCCTCCGTCCCCTATGCGCAATATATATTCCTGCCCCGCCGCTGTCTGAGCGTCTGCCTATGCAAAAACAATTTTTTTTGCAGTGCCAGCACAATTATTTTTCTACACCTTTTCACAAAGTAAAAAAGGGATTTTTTTTTCTTCTGCTGATTAAGTCGGGGTCTATTTATTATCAACATCCTGGCAGTGGCAGTTCCCTTGCTCGAACGAACATTCTGGATTTCTAGTCTCAGCATCTTCTCTTTCTCCTTGTATACGTGTCCGAGAAAAATCTGTCAAGCTAACACTGGACGGCCGAAGCACCTAATCAATCATCAGCCCAGCCCAGCCAGGCCCAGCCCAGCCCATTCATTCACTCTACTCGGTCGCCAAAAACATTTATAACCCGCGCCACTAGCATTATTGCAGCAACCACCGCCCACCACCACCAGGCAGTCCCGACTTCCGAGCTACTAGCTGAAGCTTCCGCCGGTTGCCTCTCACGCCTAGCTCATCTACAAGCCAAAGCCTCGGCCTCGGCCTTTGTCTTTCTCCTCCCGTGCTCGTCCCTCGGCTCCAGTGCGGTGCTCCACCGTACCACAGCAATCACCAATGGAGGCTCCGCTCCTCCTCCCCATCTCCACCGCCTCATCCTGCATCGACATCACCACCGCCGACGCCGCGCCATCAGGCCACCCAGCGCCCTCCTCCTCCTCCTCTTCATCCTCCCCATCCACGCAGTTCATCGTCCTCCGTCTAGCGGCCGTGATCACCGTCGCGTGCGCGTCCCTGTTCGCGCAGCACGAGGCCGGCAAGGGCTTCGCCGTCGCCGTCGCGAACGACGCGCCGCGTGGCAGCGCCGCGGCGCGGCGGTTCGACCTGCTGTTCGTGTCCAACGGCCGCGCCGAGCGCGCCCTGCTGCACGCCAGCCGCGCGTGGAGCGCGCGCTGTTCCCGGACCCGTCGTTCCCGCGCAGGCACGTCCGCCGCGTCACCGTCCGGATGGCCGGGACCAACCTCACCGTCACCTCCGGCGCCACGGTGCACGCCTCGGCGGCTCCAGGGGAGTACGTCGTCACCCTGAGCCCCAGTCTCCTTTCGTCGTCCTCCTCCGCCGCTGGAGACGCCGTGGCCGCCGCGCTGCGCCGCGCCGTCGCTCGCATGTGGCTCTGGGACGGCCGTGGCGCCGCCCCCGCGCGCGTCACCGAGTCCGTGGTCGAGTACCTCGCCTCCGTCGCGGTGGCCGGCAGCGGCGACAGCGCCAAGGACGAGGCAGCGGCGGCGACGGCGCCTCTGTCGGCCGCCGAGGACGGGCACGGGTGCAGCAGCATGTCGGCGCGGGTGCTGAGGCACCTGGAGGCGCGGCGCGAGGGCTTCGTGGCGCGGCTGAACCGCGCGATGAAGGACCGGTGGAGCGACGCCGCCGTGGACGCGGCGCTCGGCGCGCCGGCCCGGCTCGCCTGCGCAGGTGCGACGACGACGACGACGCCATTGACCGGTCGACAGGACGACCCCGCCGCCGCGTCGGCGCTGGCTGGCTCCGGCTCCACGTCGGACGACAACGCCCGTGGGTCCAGCGTGGCAATGTGATGTGAGGCTGGGAGGGGCAAGGGCAGTTCTGATATTGTACACGCCCATGCCCGCCACGCGCTCGGTGTATGAATCTGTATAGTATTAAAGTAAACCCCGCCATTAACGCCGGCTAATCTCGGCGAGTGGGCCATGGCCGCGGCGCTAATGGTGGCTGGAGGTGAGTGAGTGGTCGCTGTCATGCATGGTACCCTCTGTAGTTTCATTTCACATGCGCCATTGTAGAGATGTTGTTGTTCATATCGATCCAGTGTTGCTTGTACATGGTAGTACGAATCATAAAAAAACTGTGGTTACATGTCATACCAAACGTGATATGAGAAGTAGAATTTTGTTGGTGACGTGGATGATCGTGGTGGTTGATAATGGTACGAAGAAGGTTCTTTTTTTTAGAGAGTAGTACGAAGAAGGTTCTAGGGCTCCTCATCTATGGCTGAGCAGAACGCAGCGGCCCCAGGTGGCGGTGATGATCTCGCGATATAATTTGTAATTATACTCCCTCCATACTCAAATTGATGGTCATTTTGGCCTCCTAGGCTAGTTTCACAAAGTTGGACGTCGTACCGCAGCGGGGTGTTGTTTGGACGCGTTTGCCCTTGGCTTCGGCTCCCGAACGTTGCCCTTGGCTTCGGCTACCGAACGTACTAGCCAGTTGAACTAGATAACTTTCTTGTATGGAGAGCACCCGCCTCCCTATTTAATAAGGGCAAACATGGAAGATTACCTCCTAATTAATGACTCCTTGGTATTCACAATCCTGTCCTAAACGACCACCTTTGTGAGTATGGAGGGAGTATATCGCTAGTGGTTATGGTTGAAGATGGAGATGATATTTTCCAGCACGTAGGATTGCAGTTGAGCAGTGATCCCATGTGTTGGGTTTAGTCCCACATCGGTAATTGATGGTGGGGGAGCACAACATATAAGGCGGGGGCAGCCCTCACCTATCAGGCTAGTCTTTTGGGTTGAGTTAGGCCTGAGGCCTGGATATGTTGTGGGCTCCGGTGGACCTGGGCCCGAGGGGTGCCGGCTCGTGGGTATAGCGAGCTGGGCCGAATTCCGCTGCGCACTCTAACAAGTGGTATCTAGAGCCTGGTTAATAGAAGAAGATCGTGGGAGATGCGATGGATATGTTCTACACCGCGCAAGGCTCGCACGGGTGTGTCTGGGGAAGGACATGGCGCAAGGTGGAGCATAACGGCGATCGACGACTCGATCGGTGGAGTTGGAAACTTCAAGCGGGTGGCTTGAACCGTCCAATGGGCTGCAATCAACAGGGATCCGTCCAGACGTGATCGGTGGAGTTGGAAACTTCAAGCGGGTGGCTTGAACCGTCCAATGGGCTGCAATCAACAGGGATCCGTCCAGACGTGGAGATCGGGTTGATGGCGGCTGCTGAGCTGCTGTTTGATAGGGGTCAGTCAGACGTGATGGCCAGGTTCGACGGTGCGGCTGGAAGATGTCGTGGATAAAGACGACGGCTTCGACGCGTGATCATGTCATGAGTTTGACTATGATCAGCGTGATCGTTGCGGTAAGCAACGATGGTGGAGAAAACCATAGTGGGCTCGTCGTGTTTTGTTGGAGGTGTCATGGACCAGCGATGTTGTGAGCGTTCAGTATGGCCAAGTAAAGGCGTGCGGCAGGTGATCTCCTTGGAGGAAGATTTCAGTATCTGCATGGTTGTTCGGTCAAGAAAAATAGAAGGAAAAAAATACTGAACACATACTATGTGCATGCAAGGAATCCTCCGTGTGTTTAGGAAAGGAGTGTTTCGCCTGGGGACCTGTGCTTGGCCAGCTGGTTGGATTTGTCTCAGGTGATCAAGGTTCAAGACGAGACGTTGGTTTCCACGTGGAGACGTTTTGGTACATTGCGAGACCAATCCAGGAGCACAAAGACTTACAGAATATTGCGTGTCGTGAAAAATTAGTACGCACAGTGCTGAGATGGACACGAGCGGAGACGTAACCGACTTGGTTTCCATCGTGTGCTAAGGCAGAGGTACGTGCGGAACAGGAAAGGGCCTCTAGAGTCCGAGTTGATCTGGACGACGGCTCTGTTCCGACCTCCATAAAACCAAGGGAGTACTATGTCCACGAGATTGCAGATCAAAGGAATTTGCAGCTCGTGAACCGGAGTTTCTGGAGTTGTGGTGATCTGCAGGTGGCGCTCAAGCGAGTTGATTTCGCCGTGTGTGAGCGGCGGGATAATCGACGAGGCTTGCAAGCGGCGTGGCTGTGCACAAGCGGTGTACGGAGGCAGCGGCGACATACGACGGATCACAGCACGTGTGGGAGGCGTGTGCTGCGGTGCGGTTGTACTGCGGCAAGGAACAAGCGCGTGGGTGACGTTCTTGGTGCGCGTGGAGCGAATACGCGGGCGTACATAAGGTACGTGTTTTTCGGCGATCTGTGGCAACAGGCAGATGGTGTCGATGTCGTCCAAGTTTAAGGTGGCGAGTGTTGGTGTTATGACCCGGGGGTCAAGACCACCAACTAGTAAATTTGTATATTGCGTGCTCCCTCTCCCAGATGTGATGCAAGATGGACACAAGGTTTATCCTGGTTCGGGCAAAGAAGACCCTACGTCCAGCGGGGGAGGATGACTTGTATTATCTCGCACCCGAACGTGCTCGTACAGGGGGGGGTACGAGCTGAGTTACACGGGATCGCTCAGAGCGATCTGGAGCCTAAGGCTAGCGATGTTGCCCTAGGAGGTGGGTTGGCTGCTCGAGGGCTCGATCAAGCAGCGGTGTGTGTTTTGTGTGGTATGAATATGGGGTCGTCCGAAGAGTGGAGTCTGAAAACAGTCTCCCTAGAGTCCAGAGATCCCCTTCCTTCTACCTCGACGTCCCCTTTTATAGACCAAGGAGAGGTCCGAGGGTACAGGATCGTAACTGTCGTAGTATGGGCGGCGTGTCTGTGGCATAGTGCCGGCGAAGGGACGTTGAGCACTGTGCCGGCATGGCCTTCCCGTCCTTTTGGCGCCCCGGGTCGTGGTGGCAGTGGAAGTCGCCGCGGCACGTCGCGGCACAGCTTCCGCAGACGGGCGCGAATCCCACAGCCGAAGCGAGACGGGGCGGATGGGACGGGCCCCATACTAGAGTTGTTAGAGGGAGGGGTCGAGCCCCTCGGTCGAGGGGGGGGGGTTCGAGCCCTGCGTGGCTCTGCCGTATCCCCGAAGTCGTCGTCGAGGGCCGTACTGTTCACGTTCCAAGGGGTGCCGCTGGAGTCCGTACTCGCGTCGTGGCGACAATGGCAACACAGTTAACAGGAATCAGGGACATGACGGAGAGTTGTTGGATTTGACTGCGGACGCGGGCGCCCATGGCGTTAGGCGGATTTACTTTAACCCATGCCGAGAGCAGTTGGGCTGATCGAGCCTCCTGTCCAGGGGTCGTTCGTTCGACCCCTCGTCCGTCATTCGGCGTCGAGGTGGAGGCCGAGGGGTCGTTCGTTCGACCCCTCATCCGTCATTCGGCGTCGAGGTGGAGGCCAAGGGGTCGTTCGTTCGACCCCTCGTCCGTCATTCAGCGTTGAGGTGGAGGCCGAGGGGTCGTTCATTCGACCCCTCGTCCGTCATTCGGCGTCGAGGTGGATACGGAGGGGTCGTTCGTTCGACCCTTCGTTCGTCTCTTTCCGTCGAGGTGGGCCGGCCCGCGACTTGTTGCCATAGCCGGTGCAGGGGGCCTTCACGTGATGAGCCTTTCCTTACTGACTTGAGCAGTGGGCTGGTCCCTGTCTTAAAAATGGTTGCTATGTTTAGCATTAATTTATCCAAGGGTTTAGGATACCCCTTACCTTCGTACCCGACAGTAGCCCCCGAGGCCTCAGAGGAGTGATTGAGAACTCCTCTAGGGGCTATGATATATGTTTTCTCGGAGGGAGTAAGGATTACCCGGAGGTTTTGTCCTTGACCTGCAGGGTTAGTGAGAGGTTCGATTCTCCGTGGGGTGCGCGCGAGCGCACCCGCCGGGGTAGCCCCCGAGGCCCCAGAGGAGTGATTAAGAACTCCTTTGGGGGCTATGATATGTTGTATCGATGGGTTTTTTAAGGATACCTGGACACGTGGCGCCCTATCGAGGGGTCGATTCCGTTCCTTTCCCTGAAAAGACAAGTGTTCGAGGGCGGCTGTCAAACCCTACCGAGGGCCAACCTTCGCTCCCTCGAGCACAACTGGAGTCAGAGCGCCCCACCCGAGAGGTCGACTCTGTCTGCCAGGTCACGAGTGTTGTCCTCGGTGAGCTGTTGTCGGGCATGATTCCATTAAAAATGGTGCCCAGTACGGGTAATAATCCGAGTGAGAACTCGTGCCCCATTTGATAGGGGTCGACTAATGGCCCGGAGGCGTTCTCATTTAAGTAAGACCGTATGGCTTACTAAGCACGACCATATGGATTACCAAGGTGCCAACCCCATTCGATAGGAGTTGGTGGCTTGATGCCTCCCAGCGTAGGGATCCTTAGGTATTCCTTGGTTATGCCTCGGATATGTCCCAGGGGACCTCGAGAGTTTGTTCTTGAGCTAGGGGCACGCGCCTGGCCCCCCCGGGACATCCCTGACTCGCGTACTCGAGGGCGGCTGTCGAACTCCATTCGTGGAGCCAGCCTTCGCTCCCTCAAGATTTGGGGGTGGACCGGAGTCTGTTAACCATGGGTCCTTCCTGACCTCACGTACTCGAGGGCGACTGTCGAACCCTATGTAAGGGCCAGCCTTCGCTCCCTCAAGATTTGACGGATGGTTCGTCATCCGACGCTATCCTCAGGAGGAGGAGTCCTGCCTTGTGGAACGCCGAGGGGGAAGAATGGGTAATTATATTGAACTTGGGGACATACATGTGCCTTTGCCCATTGGGCTGGAGCTCTCGAGGGAGGCTGTTGAACCCCACGAAAGGGCCAGCCTTTATCCCTTCGAGGCTAGGGAGTGAACTGGAGTCGACGACCCGAGGTCTCCTCAGACCTCGGGTACTCGAGGGGGGCTATCGAGCCCGTTCGTAGGCCGGCCTTTGTCCCCTTGAGATTTTTGGGGGTGGACCGAAGTCCTAACCCGAGGTCATTTCTGGCCTCGGGTACTTGAGGGTAGCTGTCGAACCCTCTTTCGAGGGCCAGCTCTCGCTGCCTCAAGATTCCTTACCTCCGAAGATAGCGCTTCCGGCCGCGCGCCTTTTTTGGCGATGTCCGTTCGGTGCAACAGTGGCAGTTGCAGGGCGGAGTGCGGTGCGGAGCCCGACGATGGGACAGAACGCCTTATCCTGGAGGAAGACGTGGAAGGGGAGTACAGGCACATTAAATGCAGAGATTCTCTTGCCTGTTCTGCCGGATCCGTCCGTTGGCTCCCGTTTATAAATAGCGAAGATGAGGAGTCGGGTGCTTTTTCCGCGCACTTGCACTCCCTGCCTCCTTGCCATCGCCTTCCCTGTCTCCTTCTCCCCACCATTGCCTTAGACGCCCCGCGAGCCGGACCCCTGCGCACGTGAGAGAAAGAGAGGGGAGATTGGGAACGTACCTTCCGCCCCCAAGCCCAAGCGCACCAACCTCCTTGATCCCATGGCCAAGTACAGCCTCGTCGGTCCCGATGACTGGCTCGCGTCCTCGATGACCGCCTCACGCCTGGAGGATTTGGTGGAGAGCGGTCTCCTCTGGCCTGTTACCTCAACCGACCGACCGGAGTGGATGGTGCCGCCGCCGGAGCATGTCGAGCCCAATCCGCCGGAGGGATATGTGGTGAGCTTCGAGATCTTCCACCGGGCGGGACTAGGCGCCCCAGCCAGCCGTCTCCTACGCACGATCCTCTATCACTACGGTGTGGAGCTTCAACACCTCACCCCCAACGGCGTCTGCCATGCGGCGGTCTTTGCCGCCGTGTGTGAAGGCTACCTCGGGATCGAGCCCCACTGGGAGTTATGGCTCCATCTCTTCGAGGCGAACATCTTCCATGCGTTGGCCGGCAAGGGTACTCGCAAGTTGGTCAGGGCCGGGTGCTGCTGCATCGCCCTCAAGCGATCGGATTCCTGGATCCCGGCGAAGCTTTCGTCGAGCCACTCCGGATGGCACTCCGGGTGGTTCTACTTGAGGAACGACGACAACCTGCTTCCCACCTACACCGGGAGGACGATCGACGCGTAGCCCGACTGCTGGAGGTACGACGTCGTGCAGAGCAAGCAACGCCGCCTCGACAACCCGCTGGACGCGATTGAGCGTTTGAAGAAGGAGGGACTCACAGCGGCGATCGTCGCGTCGGCGTTCCATCAGCGGCGGGTCGTGCCGCTGATGGCTCGACCCCTCCGCTTCGACGAGATGCGTCCGGGGGTCGACCTCTCGGGGTGTCGCCTCCTGGGAGACGAACTGCCCCCTGAGAGGGTGGTCCGCCGCGTCCGCCACTTCTTTGCGGGCTTGTTCGACGCCAAGAACGTCGCCAGGATCCCCATGAGGCCGGATGAGGGGTACATCGAGCTGGTGAAGTCCTCTTCCTCTGTTAGAGTTCTTGTGTTTGCCTTATCCGCCTTTTTTGCTTGCGTTCTGACTGCCTTGCGTTCCGCAGGGGAACGTTCCATTCCGGAAGTCGCTCCCGCCGGTGAAGGAGGACCGGGCCGATTCCCAGGCGAGGCGCCTCCAGGCCGAGAAGGACAAGGAGGCCAAGGACAAGGCCAAGAAGGCCAAGGCTAAGAGGGCCCGGGAGAAAGAGGCGAGGGATCAGCGCCGGGCCCGATAGAGGCGGGAGGGCCTTCCCGAGGAGGAATGGCCCTCGGAAGAGGAGGACGAGGAGGAGGAGGATAGCGACAGCGATGTCGAGGTGGACTGAAGCGAGGAGGAAGAACAGGCGGCGCCCGAACAGAGGGCGGCCGTCGGAGCCGGAGGGGGAGAGGGGTCGACGTCGCGGTTGGCCCCTGCCGTTGAAGCCGAGCCACGGGGGGAGCGCCCTGTGGCTTGTCAAGACGAAGTGTTGCGGCAGACGCAGGGGCAGTCGTTGCGATCCCTGTCGGGGGGTCGATCGAGCGAGCCTTCGGCGCCTGCCGCGTCGAGCGCACGGGCATTGGGCCCGTCGGCATAGGAGGAAGTCAGCAGGGGGACGATGGGGGCGTCGTCGGCTCATGCCCAGGAGACGGTGCCGAAGGCGGGCTCGACCCCCGCCCCGCGGCGGGTTGTGTTCAGGACCTCGATCGGCCCGAAGGCCGCCGGCCAGAAACGCCTGGCCCCGAAGGGGTAAGTTGCCTTTCGGTTGATCGAGGGTGTTGTTCACATTTCTCCTTTTGTTACTAACGACCGGTGCTTATCGTCGTGCACGAGTTTCTTTCTCAGGTCAAAGCGCCCGCAGGAGGATGCGTCTCTCGCCCCTGCCAAGAAGTTGAGGGTGGGGGCTGTAGTCGAGGCGGTCGTCGAGGCCGGCCCTGCTGGTCCGCCCCCTTCAACGCTCACCCCCGAGGCGGCGTGGGCAGCCAAGGCCCGGGAGGCGATGGAGCGAGGGGCGACACAGGGTGCCTCGGCATCTTCCCAGGCGGGAGAGGAGACGGGCCTGCCCGCCCCACCGGCGAGGGCCGCCGAAGTGACGGGCGTCGCCGCGCCCATGCAGCTGTCGGAGGGAGTCGCACCCGGCGCCTCGGAAGGCGCGGGACCTCCGTCGACGGCGGTTGTGGTCGAGGGGGGCGAGCCCCAAGCCGCCGCTGAGATGGAGGTGGTCGGGCCCCAAGTTGCTGCGAACGAGGGGGAGGCCCCGGCTCACCCAACGCCGGGGCGGTGGCCCGAGGGTCTAGCCTCGCTGGAGGCGCGACTGCGGCTCGAGCGCGAGGGCACGGCCGCTGTCGCGTCTGGGGGCCCTTCGCCGACACCGGAGGTCGAGGAGGGGGGTCGAGTCGAGCGGCCCGAGGCGATACCCGTGCCGGAGAAGGGCGGGATGCTGATGGAGTCCACCGCCGAAGAGGTGGCTGAGATGGTGGCCGAGCTAGTGGGCTCGGCGGAGACGACCGCCGTCGCAGCCCCTCGTGCGGAACCGGAGGTGGCTCGGCCTCGCCTCGAGGCTGGGGGGTCGTTGTCTCGAGGTAATTTGCGCTTCGACTTGGTCGAGCCGTAGTGGGTCTGCATTGCTGGGTGTTAATTTCTTCGTGTCTTTCACTGTGCAGGGCCGTTCTGCTGGCCGAGACTTCCTCTGCCCGGTGGTGATGGCTCGACGGGACCGTCGACGTCCTCGTGGGGTGGCCCCGAGGCCGGGAGAGGCCAGGCAGAGGGGTCTTCCCCCTTCTTCGCTTGGCAAGAGGAGGTGGAGCGCCACGGGGGTGCCGCCGCAGTGCGCCAGGGCGTCATGCGGGAGGTTCAAGAGAGGATCGCCACCCGCAGCGCGTACTGGGGACAAGAAGTCCTTGAGCTGGCGGACCCTCAAGACCCTGAGCAACTCTTCCTCACGCTCGACGACCAGGCCGAGCTTCGGCAGTGGGAGCATCTCGAGGAGTACCGGGCCTGGTTCGAGCACTCGGTACACCTCGCCGTGAATGTCGCCGCCGTGGACATATGCCGGGGGATGGAGGTAGGTTTCGTTCTCCCTTAGACTTTGCTTGGGTGGCCTGACTGCTGCTTTTCTAACGATCTTCCTTTTCATCCTTGTTAGACGCTGCGGGTGAGGTCCTACGAGAAGTCTCAGTTCATCCTCTGGGCGCAGGAGCAACTCCCGGCCCTCCGCGCCTCGCTAGAGAGGGCCGAGGCTGATGCTGCCCAAGCGAGGGCCGAGGCGGTAACCGCTCGGGAAGATGCTGAGTCGAAGGTCGCCCACGTGAGGGCCGGCTTTACGACCGTGCAGGAGCAAGCCCGGGTCGCCCTAGAGACGGCGCAGTCGAAGCTCGATGACGCCCTTCAGTCGACCATCAAGGTCGGGCATGAGTGGGACGCTGCCCTCGAGGTCAAGCGCAAGGCCGAGGAAGAGGCCGCCCGGCTGAAGGAGTAGTTGGCCCGGGCGACGGAGGGCATCCGGGGGCTCCGGGGCGACCTCGACGCCGTCTCCCGCGAGCGCGACACGCTGGCCGCCGCGGAGGAGAACCAAAAGAGGGCCCTCGATGATGCTGGCAAAGTCATCGAGGGCCTCGAGGCTAAAGTCAGTGGCCAAGCCACCGAGCTTATCGACGTCCACCGCCAACTCGAGGAGACCGCGCGAGGCTACGCCACCCTGGAGGCGCATGCCCAAGGTGAGTTTCTTGAGAGTGTTGCTGAATCTTCCCGGCCTCGACCCTTTTTTGGTTTTGACCGGGTTGTGTGTTTGTTTTGGCAGAGCTTGCGACGGACAAGGCTCGTGCCCACGAGGACCTGAACAGTCTTCAGGGCCTCCTCAGGATGGAGGCGAGCCTTAACGCGAGGCTCTCGGGCGTCATCAACACCTTCTGTGACGACCTCTCGGTCAAGCCGGAGCCGGAGGTCGAGGGCGACGCTCGAGAGGACTCCCTGCTGCGCCGCTTCTACTCCATGACGCAGGAGGTGACGGAGCACGTCCGTGCTGCCCTGCATGTGGGCATGAAGCGGGCCCTTGTGGTCGTCAATTCGGCCTACAACTATGACCTCAACATCGTCGCCAACGGGTTTGCCACCGACCCGAGGCTGACCGACGAAGAGAACGACGCGAGGTGCCAGAAGCTGATGGATCTTGCGGAGGTGCCCGGAGGCGAGCTGGGGATGCTCTTCGAGCCCGAGGTGATCCCCTCGGTGGACGGAGGTGGCGCCGAGTAGCCCTCGGATGCTACCGATGAGCTTCTGCAGACTCTTCACCTTCTGATGTGGCCAACGTGCGATGCCCAACTTCCTGCATTGCTTCTTGAGGACGGTGACGCCCTCGATGAGTAGTCCCAGTCCTGTGAGCCATATCTGGACAGGAAGGTCCTTGTAACAGTTAGGTTTTTGTAACGATACAATGCCGAGCCCCCGAGGGCTTCTTATATCTACTGCATTTTGTTCGAGATGCATATTGTTATTTCTACTTCTCGAGCTCTCTCTGCTTTTCTTTGCCTGAGTCAACGCTTGTGAACTAAGTGTTCGACGTACGCTCGTATCCCTGGAAGGGGGGGAGCGAATGTGGATACCGTAGCCCTGGGGCATAGGAGAGTCCCTGGCTCGACGACACCCGCGACCCTTAGGGAGTTCGAGGCGCCTTTACTTAGTAGTGAAGCGTGCTCGAGGGAAAGATCGAGAGGGAAAGCCGAGTTTTGAACAAACGTTCGAGTTTTTCGGGGACTTGGGAGGGGGGTGCCCCCCCTGCTAGCCTCCGAGGGAGGCTCGACTTTGCCGGTGCAGAGTCGATGCTACCTTTGAGTTACGAACGAATGTGAAATGTGTTTCGAGAACATTTTATTCGTTCGTAACACGATAAGTGTACATAATGCGGAAATGTACGAGGCGTCGAGGCCTCAGGGATAGAAACGACGTAGTTGTTCGATGTTCCACGCGTTGGTGAGGATCTCGCCCTTCTCGTTCTTCAGTTTGTAAGTGCCGGGCTTCAGCACCTCTGCCACGATGAATGGTCCCTCCCAAGGTGGCGTCAGCTTGTGACGCCCCTTGTTGCTTTGTTGACGGCACAGAACGAGGTCGCCGACGTCGAGGTCCCTTTTGCGCACGTTTTTGTCGTGGTAGCGCCGTAGCGTTTGCTGGTACTTTGCCGATTTGAAGAGGGCCACGTCTCGGGCTTCCTCGAGCTGGTCGAGGGAGTCCTCTCAGGCTGTTGTGTTGGCTTGCTGGCTGTAGGCTTTCAGTCGAGGGGACCTGTACTCGAGGTCAGTGGGGAGGACGGCCTCGGACCCATAGACCAAGAAGAACGGAGAGAACCCCGTGGCTCGACTTGGTGTCGTTCGGAGACTCCATAGCACAGCGGGCAGCTCGTCGACCCATCTCCTACCATGTTTGTTCAGCCGATCGAAGATCCTCGGCTTGAGGCCCTGCAAAACCATACCATTGGCACGCTCGACCTGACCGTTAGTTCGAGGGTGGGCGACTGCAGACCAATTCACCCTGATGTGGTGATGGTCACAGAAGTCCAGGAACTTTTGGCCGGTGAACTGCGTGCCGTTGTCGGTGATGATGACGTTGGGGACCCCAAAGCGGTGGATGATGTTGGTGAAGAATAGCACGGCTTGTCGAGACTGGATGTTGGCGATGGGTCGAGCCTCGATCCACTTCGAGAACTTGTCGATAGCCACAAGGAGGTGGGTGTGGCCACCCTTGGTTCTTTTCAGGGGGCCGACCATGTCGAGCCCCCATACTGCGAACGGCCAGGTTATGGGTATCATCTGAAGAGCTTGGGCGGGGAGGTGGGTCTGCCTGGCGTAGAATTGGCATCCCTCGCAAGATCGGACGAGTTTCGCGTCTCTGACGGCTGTCGGCCAGTAGAAGCCTTGTCGAAAGGCACTTCCTACCAGCGTTCTCGGCATCGCGTGGTGGCCACAAGCCCCCGAGTGTAGATCCTTCAGCAATGCCCTCCCCTCCTCGAGGGTGAGGCAGCATTGAAGTACACCAGACGGGCTACGTCGATATAGCTCGCGGCTGTCCCCGTACAAGACGTAGGTTTTGGCACGTCAGGCTACACGACGGGCCTCCGTGCGGTCCTCTGGGAGTTCGCCCGTGTTAGGTACTTGAGGTAGGGTGCACGCCAATCCATCGGAAGGGTTGGCGCTGCGGCAGCCCCATCGATCTCCATGGTCTCTTCCCTGCTCGAGGGGGGATCGGTCGAGGGGGGTCGATCGACCCCTTGCTCGAGGGCGGGAGCCCCCGAGTCCAGGTCGACGGACGGTTTGTGAAGATCCCTCGAGAAGATGTCGGGAGGGACCGTACCTCGAGTAGACGCGATTTTGGCCAGCTCATCGGCAGCTTCGTTGTACCGACGGGCGATGTGGTTGAGTTCGAGGCCGTAGAATTTGTCCTCGAGTTTTCGGACCTCCTTGCAGTAGGCTTCCATCTTAGGGTCGTGGCAGCTCGAATCTTTCATTACTTGGTCGATCACCAACTGTGAATCCCCCCGCACATCGAGGCGTCAAACCCCAAGCTCGACGGCGATGCGCAGGCCATTGACGAGGGCCTCGTACTCGGCGACGTTGTTGGAGGCGGGGAAGTGGAGCCGGATGATGTAGCGCATGTGGACCCCTGAGGGTGATATGAACAGCAATCCAGCTCCTGCTCCCATCTTCATCAACGATCCGTCGAAGTACATGGTCCAGAGTTCGTTCTGAACCTGCGTTGGGGGTAGTTGGGTGTCGGTCCATTCTGCAACGAAGTCTGCCAGTACCTGAGACATGATGGCCTTCCGAGGGGCGTAGGAGAGAGTCTCCCCCATGAGCTCGGCCGACCACTTGGCGATCCTTCCAGACGCCTCCCGGTTCTGGATTATCTCTCCGAGGGGGAAAGATGAGACCACAGTGACCGGGTGGCCAGGAAATAGTGTTGGAGCTTACGCCGAGTGAGGACGATCGCGTACAACAGCTTCTGGATGTGGGGGTACCTCGTCTTGGTCTCGAAAAGCACCTCGCTCACGAAGTAGACAGGCCTCTGAACCGGCAGGGCGTGTACTTCCTCCTCCCTCTTGACTACTACAACCGCGCTGACTACCTGGGGAGTTGCTGCGACGTAGAGCAAGAGGGGCTCGGCCGGACTCGGGGGTACCAAGACCGGGGGCGAGGTGAGCAAGGCCTTGAGCTTCGAGAGTGACTCCTCGGCTTCGGCGGTCCACGCGAAGTGTTCCGTCTTCTTCAGGAGGCGGTAAAGGGGCAGGGCCTTCTCTCCGAGCCTCGAGATGAAGCGACTGAGGGTGGCGAGGCACCCCGTGACCCTTTGTACGCTCTTGAGGTCGTTGATCGGGCCCATCCTTTCGATTGCGGTTACCTTCTCGGGATTGGCCTCGATTCCACGTTGGGAAACTATGTACCCCAAGAGCATGCCTCGAGGGACCCCGAAGACACACTTTTCAGGGTTTAGTTTTATGCGATTCGCCCGGAGGCACCCAAATGCGATCTCGAGGTCTCCGACTAGGTTTCCGACTGTCTTGGACTTGACCACGATGTCGTCGACGTATGCCTCGACGGTCGGCCCTATGTGTTTCCCGAAGACGTGGAGCATGCATCGCTGGTAGGTGGTGCCGGTGTTTCGGAGACCGAAGGGCATGGTGAGGTAGCAAAACATGTTGAAGGGGGTGATCAAGGAAGTCGCGAGATGATCAGACTCCTTCATCTTTATTTGGTGGTAGCCGGAGTATGCATCAAGGAAGCAGAGGGTTTTGCATCCCGCGGTGGAATCCACTATCTGATTGATACGCGGTAGCGGGAAAGGAACCTTGGGACAGGCTTTATTTAAACCAGTGTAGTCTACACACATCCTATCCTTCCCGTTCTTTTTTTAACAAGTACGGGATTAGCTAACCACTCGGGATGATGTACCTCCTTGATGAATCCGGCCTTCAAAAGCTTGTCGACCTCCTTTCCGATGATCCTGCGCTTCCCCTTGTCGAAGCGGCGCAGGCGTTGCTTCACCGGTTTGGACCCGACTCGGATGTCCAAGGAGTGCTCGGCGACCTCCCTCGGAATGCCCGGCATATCCGAGGGACTCTATGCAAACACATCGACATTCGCACGGAGAAAGTCGACGAGCACTGCTTCCTATTTGGGCTCGAGGGTGGCGCTGATCATCAGCACCTTCCCATCCGCGAGGCCGGGGTCGAGCGGGACGGTCTTGGTGTCTTCCGCCGGCTTGAAGTTACCGGCATGTCGCTTGGGGTCGGGGATCTCGCCGGACAAATCGTCGAGGGCCGCGAGGATGTCCGAATCCTCGGTAGCTTCAGCTTTTTCCACGCACTCGACGTCGCAGTCGTATGCGTGCTCGTAGGAGGTGTCGACGGTGATGACCCCCGAGGGCCCTGGCATCTTGAGCTTGAGGTAGGTGTAGTTCGGGACTGCCATGAACTTGGCGTACCCCGGCCGACCGATGATAGCGTGGTAGGTGCCTCGGAACGCGACCACCTCGAAGGTCAGCTCTTCCTTTCGGAAGTTTGAGGGTACGCTGAAGCAAACGGGTAGCTTGACGCGGCCGATTGGAAGTGCCTTCTTCCCCGGGACGATCCCATGGAACCCCCCCGCACTGGGCAGGAGCATGGTCCTCGGGATTCCCAGGAGGTCGAGGGTCTCGGCGTAGATGACGTTGAGGCTGCTCCCCCCATCCATGAGTACCTTTGTGAGGCGGGTGTTGAGGATGATTGGATCGACGACGAGCGGGTAGACCCCTGCGTTGGGGATGTGCTCAGGGTGGTCGTCCTGGTCGAAGGTGATCGGCGTGTGTGACCAGTCGAGGTACCGAGGAGCCTGGGCTCGGACGGAGAAAACCTCTCGACGCTCCCTCTTGCGCTGGCGCGTGGTGAGTCGAGTCGAGGGTCCCCTGTAGATCATGTAGCAGTCGTGGATTTCGGGGAAGCCTCCTTTTTTGGCATCGCCCTTGACGTGGACGTCACAGGGCGGGTCTTCTTTGCCGTCGTCTCTCCTAAAGCCAGGAGGGATAAAGTGTTTTCGAAGCATGCGACAGTCCTCGAGATGGTGGTTGGCCGACCCCATATGATAGGGACAAGGCTCCTTCAGCATCTTATCGAAGACGCCCCCGTCGGGAGGGGGCCCTCGAGGCTTCTTCTTGTTTGCCGCAGTGACAAGGTCGTCGGGCTCGTCGTCGGGCTCGACTTTGCGTCAGCCCGGTTGGTTCTTTTTCTTCTTCTTCCTGCCGCCGTTGCCATTGTTGTTGTTCCTTCTGGGCCCATTGTTCTTCTTGGGCTCGTTCTCCGAGCCCCCGGGCTCATCCGCCTTGCCCTTCCCTTCTCTGGAGGTATCTGGAAGAACGCGCCGACAGCCTCTTCGCCAGCTGCGTAGTTGGCGATGATGTCCATGAGCTCGTTGGCGGTCTTGGGGGTGTTTCGCCCCAGCTCCCACACCAACTCCTTGCAGGTCGTTCCGACGATGAACGCCATAATGACCTCATGGTCGGAGATGTGGGTTAGTGCGGTACGCTGCCTCGAGAATCGGCGGGTGAAGGCACGGAGGGTCTCCCCTTGCTTCTGCTTGCAGCTGCGGAGGTCCCAAGGATTGCCCGGCCGCTCGTAGGTGCCTTTGAAGTTGCCCTCGAAGATCCTGACCAGGTCGGGCCAGTCTTGGATAAAGTCCGGGGGCAGCTCCTCGAGCCATCTGCGAGCGGTGTCAGAGAGGAACAGTGGGAGTTGCCGAATGATGACGTGGTCGTTGTCGGCTCCAACCAGCTGACATGCCAGCCTGAAGTCGGCAAGCCAGAGCTCTGGCTTGGTTTTGTCGTTGTACTTGACCAGGCTGGTGGGTGGACGGAAACGGACGGGCAGGGGGGTCCGCCGGATGGTTCTGCCGAAGACTCGGGGCCCCGGTGGCTCCGGAGACCGACATCGGTCTTCGTCGCTGTCGTAGCGCCCACCTCGGTGAGCGTTGTAGCCTCGAGCCTCGGCGTTGCCGTACCGGCGTCGATTGTTCACCCGAGGGGGTCGATCGTCGACGAGGCGTTCCCGAACTGGTCGTCGGTCGAGTGGGCCCTGGGGCGCTTTGTCCTGGTGGACGGATACCTCTCGATTTTGTCGAGGGGGTACTTCCTGTCGCTCGGAGGCAGCCCCTCGACACCTCGAGGCCGAGCTCTCCGCCTGCTGCACGGCCGCAGTTTGGAGAAGCCCCTGGATCTCGTTCCTGATACGCCGTGCTTGGAGGGTCGATGGCTGTAACAGAACCTCTTAAGATAGGGCCCACTTGTCAGGATTAACCAACTTAATCTCCAACAGATGATCCAAATCTTAATTAGCCCATCAGGTGTCGCCACTTTGCAGCGGGTCATCCACCTCTTTCCGAACAGGATCACCTCATTACAATCATGACAGAAGTAATACGAAATTTTTATATTACATCAAAGTAGCGGAAATTTAAAGTCGTATTACAAACCATAAGTTTTGAAACATAACTTAGTGTCATACGATAAAGATACATCAAGCTGCTGATAGAGCAAGAACAAAGAACCGAGGTACTCTTGCCCAAGAGTCAAGCAAAGACAGTTTATTCTTCATCTTCATCTATACTGACCACGGTCATGCAGCAAGGAGCCACACAAACCGGGTTGTGATCCTCATCTGCAACAGGGGTTAACAAACCCTGAGTACGGGAGTACTCCACAAGACTTATCCGACAAAGAAAAGTATTTGGTGGACAAAGCAGTATGCAAGTCATAGGATTCAAGGTGTGGTTTGCAAGAATCAAGTATTTTGCATAAATGAGCATTTATAAAAAGAATTGAAATCATTTATGTTATCCATAAGATTACTCAAGTATCGACCTGGAGGTATGATCGATAACAAGGTAATAAACATCCATGAAGGGATCCAACAAGTATCCAGTTAAAGTGTATTACTATGCGGTAGAGGACAGGGTCATGTTTCCATATCCGAGGAACACGAGATTCGAACCGGTTTATCCCAGCTGGGGCTTCCCTATCACACGACATATACAGCCGCTTAAAGCACGCATATGACTACCTTTCCCTGGATCCTCTCGCCAAGACCGGGGTTCCGCCACCCGAGAGCACAGTACACCTCCATCCAGTTCGCTAACTTGGAGGGTACACACTACTCTCGCCATCTCTCCACTCCCAGTGCGGGTTAACCGTTCTTCAAGCGAGAATAGCCAGAGTCCAGCTTCCCGGAGTATGTGATAAGTACTCCAAAGTCACAACCCTTGGACGTCTACAACGGACGGTTCCTAATCGACACAGGCGGAAAGAACCCGCTCACCAGATATCCATATCTGGTGGCTCTCCAACACCGTGTCCGCCCGGTCTCAGATTATTACTTCCATCAAGAGGACATAGCCATTTGCCGCAGCAATCCGCTATTCATCTCGAAAACAGAACCATTGCCGAAGCAAACAGGTTACCACCTATTCTCGCAGATGACAGGAAATCATCTGACTCTATCGGTTTAAGCATTGCTAAGCAGCAACAAGCAACATTCATATTTTTAAAACGGTATCAAGGTACAGGAATAAATAATTCAAGGTAAGGCTATGCATCAAGTAGGAATTTGATTGAATACCATAATGCAATAGTATAAACATAAGTGTATTTTCTAAAACTCTGGGAAATTTTCTAAAAGATAATTTTCATATTCCCAAGTAGCTTCTTCTTCTGAGTGCTGATCCCATTGCACCTTATAGAACTTGATGGTCTTGCGACGAGTAATTCGATCCTTTTGATCGAGAACCTTTACAGGATACTCAGAGTAGGTCACATCAGGTTCTAACTGCACTCCTTCAACTTCCACTGTTGTATCTTTAATTTGAAGACACTTCTTCAATTGTGATACGTGAAACATATCATGAACGGCGGATAGAATGTCAGGCAATTTCAAACGATAAGCCACCTTGCCAATACGTTCCAAAACTGGGAATGGACCGACATAACGAGGTGCTAACTTGCCTTTCACTCCAAAACGAGAGACTCCTTTCATAGGTGTGACTTTCAAATACACATGATCTCCCGGTTGATATTGGAGTGGCCTTCTTCTTTTGTCAGCATAGCTCTTTTGCCTTGACTGAGCTATTTCAAGGTTGATGCGAATCTGTTTAACTTTATCTTCAGCTTCCTTAACTAGGTCAACACCAAAGAACTCACGTTCTCCGGGTTCCGACCAATTAAGAGGAGTTCTGCAACCACGACCATACAAAGCTTCGAATGGTGACATTTTTATGCTCTGTTGGTAACTATTGTTGTAAGAGAACTCTGCCAAAGGTAAGCATTCATCCCACTTTTCTGCAAAGTTAAGGACACAACATCGCAACAAATCTTCAAGAACTTGATTGACTCGCTCAGTCTAACCATCTGTTTGTGGATGGTACGCAGTACTGTACAAAAGTTTAGTGCCCAAAGATTCATGGAGATGCCTCCAGAAAGCTGAGACAAACTGAGTTCCACGATCAGATACGATGGTCTTAGGAATACCATGCAGACTCACTATTCTTGCCAAAAACAACTTGGCATAAGCAACCGTAGGATGTTTTGTTTTCACAGGTAGAAAATGTGCAGATTTAGTGAGCCGATCAACAATGACCCAGATAGAATCATAGCCACTCGAGGTTTTTGGCAAACCTACTATGAAATCCATATTGATGTCTTCCCACTTCCAAACTAGAACTGGCAAAGGTTGAAGTTGACCTCCTGGCTTCAAACGTACTGCTTTCACTTTCTGACAAGTGTCACACTTAGCCACATAGCCTGCTATCTCAATCTTCATCTTTGTCCACCAAAACTTCCTTTTCAGATCCTGGTACATTTTGTTGCTTCCAGGGTGAATGGACAAACAAGAAGTATGAGCTTCCTCAAGAATAGCTTGTCGTAACTCTGGAACTTTAGGTACCACGAGACGGTCCTTGAACCAAAGTACATCAGACTCATCTAACTTAAAACAAGTGGGCATCCCAGATTTCACCTTTGCTTTAAGATGTGTGATGCCTATATTGGTTCGTTGAGCCTTGATAATTTGATCACGAATGCTGGGTTCCACAGATATGTAAGCTAGACTGCCATGCCGAACCATGGATATGCTTAGATTTTCTAACTCATAACAGAGTGTGGAATTTACCGTCTTTAGGCTCAGACAATTGCAACTACCTTTACGGCTCAAGGCATCAGCTACAACATTTGCCTTACCTGGATGGTAATGCACTTCAAGATCATAATCTTTGATAAGCTCTAACCATCGTCTTTGTCTCATATTCAACTCAGACTGAGTGAATATATACTTCAAACTCTTATGATCAATATAGATATGACAAAGGTTGCCCAGAAGATAATACCGTCAAATCTTCAAAGAGTGGACAACTGCCGCTAATTCCAGATCATGAGTTGGATAGTTCTCTTCGTGCTTCTTCAACTGTCTTGAAGCATAAGCAATGACCCTTCCTTCTTGCATCAAGACACACCCAATACCAATACCGGATGCATCGCAATATACATCAAAGGGTTTCTCGATATTAGGTTGAGCTAATACGGGAGCTGTGGTCATTAACTTCTTCAAAGCATGAAAAGACTCTTCGCACTCCGCAGACCACACGAACTTGGTCTGGTTCTTCAGTAGACTGGTAATTGGCTTCGAGACTCGAGAAAAGTCTGGAATAAACCGACGATAATAACCAGCCATACCGAGGAAACTTCGAACTTGATGAACTGTTGTTGGTGGCTTCCAATCCAGAATGTCCTTCACCTTACTAGGATCAACTGCCACACCTCCATTGGACAAAACATGTCCCAGAAATTGCACTTCCTTCAGCCACAACTCACATTTGCTGAACTTAGCATAAAGCTGGTGCTCCCGCAATCGAGTTAAGACGATTCGGAGATGACGGGCATGCTCCTCTTCATTCTTGGAATAGACGAGAATATCATCTATGAAGACAACAACGAACTTGTCCAGCTCCGGCATGAACACTGAGTTCATCAGATACATGAAGTATGCCGGTGCATTTGTCAAACCAAACGAAATTACTAGATATTCATAAAGCCCATATCTAGTGGTAAACGCCGTCTTTGGGACATCTTCAGGTCGAATCTTGATCTGGTGGTACCCTGATCGCAAGTCGATTTTGGAAAACACCGAAGCTCCAGCGAGTTGATCAAAGAGAAGATCAATCCGCGGCAAGGGATACTTGTTTTTGATGGTCACCTCGTTCAAAGGACGATAGTCAACGCACATGCGAAGGGTGTGATCCTTCTTCTTCACGAAAATTGCCGGACAACCCCATGGCGATGAACTAGGTCAAATGAAACCCTTCTCGAGCAACTCATTTAACTGAGTCTTCAACTCGGCTAGCTCTTTAGGAGGCATCCGATAGGCCCTTCTAGAGATAGGTGCGGTACCAGGCTTTTTAGCTTTATAGAAAACTTAACATCTCTATCAGGAGGTAAGCCAGGTAAATCATCAGGAAAGACGTCTGGAAACTCGCGTACTATTGGAATATCATGTACCCCAACTGCAACTGTAGCACAGACTCTCCCTACTTCCCTCTTTGGCACCGAAAGTTGACTCAAGAGCTGAGATTTACTATTTGGCACATCTACCTTGATAGTTCTATTTAACACATCGATCACAGCTTTGTGCTGCTGCAACCAATTCATCTCCAGGATCACATCTAAACCCTGGTTAGGAAGCATTACCAAAGTCGTGGGAAAGATATGCCCACCCAGACTCAAAGATACTTGATACACCAATTCTTTAGTTGAGATTCGACCACCAGGTGTTTGCACATGAAAATCCATGTTTAACTCAGACAAAGGAATACTATGCTTGAGCACAAATGACTTATCAATGAATGAATGTGATGCACCAGAATCAAAGAGAATAACTGCAGGTTGATTGTTGATAGGAAACATACCCTGCAATACAGGTTCTCCTTCTGGCATCCCTTCACCCTGGGTATGAAACACCCGCCCAGTCTTTTGCTTATTCTTGTTCTTCTGAACTCCAACATTCCCATTCTGCTTCTGCTGTTGCTGATTTCCAGCAAACTTCTGATTGTACTCCTTCAGAAGAGGACATACATTAGAATAATGTCCCGGTTTTCCACAGTTGAAACAGGCATTGCTGGTTTGCTTAGCAACCATTTGATTGTTTGGACCGGCATTCTGCCTAGGATACTGAGGACCCCCAGAGAACTGCTGTCCAAACTTCTGCTGCTGCTGAGGAGGACGATACTGAAAACGATTGTGGTTCTGAGGGTGGTAGAGAATCTTCTGCCTCTTTTGATTACCACTAGAAGATCCAGCAAACGATTTCTTCTTCTTTGCCTCCCTATGGATGCGCAAAGAATTCTCAGCAGAGATAGCCATGCTCACAACCTCATGATAGGTAGCATTAGGATTGTGATGAAGCATGGTGTTCAGCTTAGTTGAGAGCCCCCTGAGAAACCATCTCTTCTTCTTAGCATCAGTATTGACATGCTCCACAGCATACTGGGAAAGATGGTTGAACTTGCCCACGTATTGCATCACAGTGGACTCCCCTTGCTTCAAACTTAAGAACTCTTCCAACTTAGCTTCCATGACACCATCAGGAATATAGTGTGCACGGAAAGCCTCACGAAACTCCCTCTAGGTGGCACGATGACCTGCTGGCTGCATAGCTGTAAAGGTCGACCACCAGGCTCCTGCTGCCCCGCGAAGTTGTTGAGCTGCAAAGATGGGCTTCTTCACCTCTGTGCAATTAATCAGCTCAAACTTCTGCTCCATGGTGCGAAGCCAATCATCAGCTTCCAAAGGCTCATCCGCCTTGGTGAACACCGGAGGACGCATGTCGGTGAAATCGACATAAGTCGTCTCCTGGTTATTGCGACCAGACGTTCATTGCCGCCTTGCTGGTGATGTTGAGTTAACTCATTCAAAAGACAAGCATTGTCTACTGAAACACTGATCAATGCTGCCAAAGCTTGTGTTAAGGTTGGTGGATCAGGAAGTTCCCCATCATGAGCCCCAACATTGTTATGTTCAGCCATCTGTTTGCACAAACATACTTTTATTGAGACAAGCATAAAAGTACCAAAGTGCACAACATATATTACATGACATCATAACATCACAGTGCTGATAACTAAAGAGTTCTGAAAGCGATAAAGGTAGATTATGTTACACAAGATCAACTACTCACATCGAACTAGGTAGCTAGGCGAAACATGATCTACTCGTCGTCACTAAGGACTACAACTTCCTGCTCATCCTCGACGATCACCACTGGTTCTGGCTCTAGTGCAGCTCCACCCTGACCCTCAGGTGTAGGTGCAACGAACTGGTCTGTCTGAACAAGCTCCCCAAGGTCCTCTGCCATAGCCTGCTGTTGGTACTCGGGGTTGTTCATCATGTGGTGAAGGTGATACACCTCCTCATGAAGAGCATTGTTGTATGCCTCAAGATTGCCCACATAGAGACCCAAGTTATGGTACATCTCGGATAGAACGTGTTCTCATTCCCAGGCTTCATTCCTTTCTCCCATCACCTCGTACATGTGACCCTCAGCGATGGACACTTCTATTGCCTTGGCTGCCAGCTGCGCCTGATATGCCTGCAACTCAGCCTCCTTCTCCCCCATCTTAGTCTTAAGATCATCAGCACTGCTAGCCAAGTCAAGCTCCAAGTGCTCAATCTTTGCCCTGTGGCGAGCACAACAACTAGCACCCTGCTGACTGCTCTCAGCACAGTCTCCACGCGTTGCCAGCCGGTGGCGAGGAACGCCCCGAGGTCCGGAAGACTTGCGAGTTGTTCGCTTAGTTCTGGCCATCCTATAGACAAGATTTCAAAGGAGGTAAGTAAGTAACAGGTCAAAATTTTAGTAGCTTAAGAACAAAATTTTAAACCCATCCCAAGTTGTATGATATGATGCATGAAACGTCCTTACGTATACGATAATATTTACATAACATATATATAGGGCATATATACGTAACCATATTCATACCATCAGCTTGATATCCTAAAGTCTACTCTCCTAAACTTGGAAAGAGAGAAAAGATGAGTTAAAGAAGTTTTTAGACTCAAATCACATTTTAATTTAAGATCCAAAAATATTTTTGAAAACTTTTACAACTGTAAGATTGGTAATAAGGTGAGCTTTGATACCAGCTGTGACAGAACCTCTTAAGATAGGGCCCACTTGTCAGGATTAACCAACTTAATCTCCAACAGATGATCCAAATCTTAATTAGCCCATCAGGTGTCGCCACTTTGCAGCGGGT
The DNA here is from genome assembly GCA_022036555.1 of Microstegium vimineum. NCBI lineage: Eukaryota > Viridiplantae > Streptophyta > Magnoliopsida > Poales > Poaceae > Microstegium > Microstegium vimineum. The sequence goes on from CM039127.1 coordinate 6,979,025, forward strand.
CATCCACCTCTTTCCGAACAGGATCACCTCATTACAATCATGACAGAAGTAATACGAAATTTTTATATTACATCAAAGTAGCGGAAATTTAAAGTCGTATTACAAACCATAAGTTTTGAAACATAACTTAGTGTCATACGATAAAGATACATCAAGCTGCTGATAGAGCAAGAACAAAGAACCGAGGTACTCTTGCCCAAGAGTCAAGCAAAGACAGTTTATTCTTCATCTTCATCTATACTGACCACGGTCATGCAGCAAGGAGCCACACAAACCGGGTTGTGATCCTCATCTGCAACAGGGGTTAACAAACCCTGAGTACGGGAGTACTCCACAAGACTTATCCGACAAAGAAAAGTATTTGGTGGACAAAGAAGTATGCAAGTCATAGGATTCAAGATGTGGTTTGTAAGAATCAAGTATTTTGCATAAATGAGCATTTATAAAAAGAATTGAAATCATTTATGTTATCCATAAGATTACTCAAGTATCGACCCGGAGGTATGATCGATAACAAGGTAATAAACATCCACGAAGGGATCCAACAAGTATCCAGTTAAAGTGTATTACTACGCGGTAGAGGACAGGGTCATGTTTCCATATCCGAGGAACACGACGATTCGAACCGGTTTATCCCAGCTGGGGCTTCCCTATCACACGACATATACAGCCGCTTAAAGCACGCATATGACTACCTTTCCCTGGATCCTCTCGCCAAGATCGGGGTTCCGCCACCCGAGAGCACAGTACACCTCCATCCAGTTCGCTAACTTGGAGAGTACACACTACTCTCGCCATCTCTCCACTCCCAGTGCGGGTTAACCGTTCTTCAAGCGAGAATAGCCAGAGTCCAGCTTCCCGGAGTATGTGATAAGTACTCCAAAGTCACAACCCTTGGACGTCTACAACGGACGGTTCCTAATCGACACAGGCGGAAAGAACCCGCTCACCAGATATCCATATCTGGTGGCTCTCCAACACCGTGTCCGCCCGGTCTCAGATTATTACTTCCATCAAGAGGACATAGCCATTTGCCGCAGCAATCCGCTATTCATCTCGAAAACAGAACCATTGCCGAAGCAAACAGGTTACCACCTATTCTCGCAGATGACAGGAAATCATCTGACTCTATCGGTCTAAGCATTGCTAAGCAGCAACAAGCAACATTCGTATTTTTAAAACGGTATCAAGGTACAGGAATAAATAATTCAAGGTAAGGCTATGCATCAAGTAGGAATTTGATTGAATACCGTAATGCAATAGTATAAACATAAGTGTATTTAAAGCAATCATTTTAAATACAAGGAAGTGTTTGAATGCACCGGGGCTTGCCTTGGTTGGAGGGATAAACGAACTCGGGCTCAGATTCAAGAGAGAAAACCCCTTCACTGGAAGTATCCAACCCAACCAACGAACAATCTACATGATACAATGACATGTCTTAGATGATGCTCGAATAGTAAACATGATGCTCAACACAAACAAACAGGCTCTTAAAAGAAAACTAAAACAGATAGCCCTCAAGTACCACTTCCCTTCAAGAAGGAAAGCAACACTAGGCTAGGAAGCAAATTAATTAGGCCCTATTTATCTTGATTATCTAAGTTAATAATTACAACCAAAAGAACTGAGTAAACATCATCTCATCAAGCATGTCCAACTTGTGTTTGTCACTGGACAATTGACCATTTGCATCAAATAATCCAAAATCACTCAAAGCCTAAAGTTATTGGGGTTTCTAAACATTTTATAATTAAACAGGGCATTGTTACAGAACTAAAAATAGGAAAACAGGAAGAACTCTGCTCAAGACCCTCGGACGGCTGAGACTCGACCATCAGCGGCACAGAGGCTCGAGCGACGGCGTCGAGAACCACAAAACACGGCGGCGAGTCGCCGTCGATGACCAAACCGAACGGCTACCCCTCGAACCTGCTTCAGCTTGCCGAGCCGAACCCAACAAGGTACGCCACGACTCAAACAACCCTTCAGAGACACCTCATCGAGGGTGCTGACGATCGGATAGGGCTCGACCGATCGCACACCATCGAGAACAGACCTTGATCGAAGAAGCGAGGCCTCGATCGGGAAACTAGGCCTCGATCGACGAAGACAGACCTCGATCGAAAGAAACGAGGCCTCGATCGACGAAGGAAGACCTTGCTCGATGAAACTGGGCCTCGACCGACCCTCGATCAGAGAAGCTAGGCCTCGGTCGACGAAACTAGGCCTCGAACAGAGACGCTAGGCCTCGATCGATACTCGATCAAAGAAGATAGGCCTCGATCGCGACTCAGAAGACATCCGTGAGCAAGACGCCCACAGAAACGAGGCTAAAACCTACACAGCCAACCTCGTCGACGACCATGGCGGTGAACTGAGCTCGACGGCACACACATGCCGACGGACACAGGCCTCGATCAAAGGAGCTAGGCCTCGAGCAGAGACACTAGGCCTCGATCAGACCTCGATCGGAACAACCAACAACTCTAGCAAGCTAAGCGGCCCCCAAACAAAGCGAAGCGCAAGCCAAACGAACACAGAGCTACAAGCGACACCCTCGACGACGGCACTAGCGGTCGACGAAGATCTGCGCGACGCGCGCCAAAGAGAACACGCACGCGCTCGAGGGCAACTGCCCCTCGAACCAGACTCAGGACGACTAGGCGAAGCTAGCGCAAGACTTGGATCTCGAAAAGATCAACTACAACGACAAGGCGACGAACACACTGACGCGCCGAACAAGAACAGCGGCGGCGCTCGAGGACAGAGCTCGAAGGCACGATACAAGGATAAACGAGAAGAGCGGAGAGGTCGAGGGGCTCACCTTGGTCACGGAGCACAAGCAAGCGTGGCCGGAGGTGAAGCAGAGGTGACCGTCGATGGAGATCGTGTCGGCGGAGACGACGAACTGCGCGGCAACGAAGATGTTCCCGGAGCTGTGGTCCACCATTTGCAAAACGGAGAACCGACAAGCATCAGAGATGAACAAAGAGCAAGAAACATAAGGCAAAAAGATAATGCGGCTCCTGCGTAGCCCAGTCGAAGATGGACCAGAGCGGCGGCGGTTTCGGCGGAGCTGAGGAAGACGGATCCGCACTGCACGAATGCGGGCTCGACGACTTCAACCAACTTACCTGAGGATGCGCAAGGTCAAGGCAAAGGTAATGACGAAAGATTGAGTGATTGGCAGCAGCTAACGAGCTCGGACGAGTTCGTCAACGATGGAGGTGGAGCGCTCGGCGAAGCAAGGCAGAGCAGAGCGAAGTAGAGTGGAGAAGAGTGGAGTAGTGGCGTGGAAAGGAAAGAAGAGAGAACGGCGTCCCGCTTTTTAAGACGGCAACGGGCTCCGCAAGATCGCCACGTACACTCGACAAGACGGGAGTCCCTGGACAGGTGTCGGCGTCGGGCACCATCGAGAGCGACCCTGCCCTGCAGCTGCTCGATGAAAGGACAGAACTGACCCTGCGGCTACTTTGCAAAAATGCACAAGCTTCCAGGGGTTTTCAAGAAAAACTTTGAACACGAAAGATGTTCAAAATTTTGAGATCTATAACTCTACTTAAACAACCACAAGCAAAAACTTTATAGATTTTGAAAATTATGTTTATGGTTTAATCCACCCCTTCTGGGAAAAGGGTTTGGATTTCAAAATTTTAAATTTTGAGAATTTGAAATAATGACCTGCACTCAACAATTGATCAAACACAACCAAGTAAACTCATTTTAGTTCAATGCATATCCGGGTTTTCAAACAAATGAATGATGCTTAATGCATATGATGACATGATCAAATTTTAATTAAGAGATTAACAAGATTAACACCCGGGGTGTTACAATGGCGCCAGCATGTCGCGGAGCAGCATTGCGGCCGCTACGACATTCTAGCTGGCGCGGGTTGAAGACTCGGGGCTCGTTCGCCCCCTCCTCGACGATTTGCCGGTGGACCTCCCTGGCCCGCTCGCGAGCCCCTCCACCCTGTGGGCGCCCTCGATCCCGCTCGAGGGCGTGCTCGAGTTGCTGAAGTCGCAGGCGTTCCTCCTCGAGCTTGCTAAGAAGCTCTCGGACTTGCGTGATCTGGACGTCTGGGGGTGGATCGACTCTATCAGGACTCGGTGGGTTGGCATCTCGTGCTGGTGTAGCGTTGCCCCCTCCTCCTTCTGTGGCCGCGGTGTCGTCGACGTCATCCTGGGGGTCGGCCTGCTCGTCGAGGTGGAAGCACTCCCGGGTGGAATCGTAACCCTCATCGAGAGAGTCCGAGTCGGGGTCGGCGTGGTAGAAGTGGGGGAAGGATCCCCTGCGCTCCTCCGCCAGGCGTCGCCGCAACGTGCCCCATGTTCGGGGTAGTCTCGGCTCGCCCGGTGAAGAGGTGGTGATGGGGTTGACCGTCGCACGTGGCGAGGTCCCTAGAGACCCACGACGTGTCTGTATCTGCCAACCTGCGAGGGCAGAGCAGAGTCTCGCGCTGTTGTGGAGCCTGTACGGGAATGGGTCGCACGGTGGTGGCGGGGCCGAGTGTGTCGGAGAGGCCACGGGGACCCCCGGGGACGATGATACGGTAGAGCCAGAGTCCCGCTCAGAGGGGTGCCCCCCCCTCGACCCACAAGCATGGGTCAAACAGGCCCCTGCAGGGAGGGACTGTGTCGCCAGCCGGGGCCGGAGGAACGGCATCCGGCGTCTCGGGACCCGCACGGTGACGAGCGCGTCGGAGTCGCTCGCGCCTCCTCCTGATCGCAGGCCAGAGGCGCAAGCGGAGGGACCGTCGCCTGACCCTGCTTAGCCCCGACGTACCGATGCTGCTGCCGTCCAGGCCACGAGCAAAGGGAAAGACTATGAAGTGGCCCTGGCCCGTGGATACGAACCCTAGACTGCCGAACCAGACGACGGTGGTGAATGGAAATGGTGGGATTGTAGAATCCATCTGAGAGAGTAGTTCGGAGTTGATCGACACGCAAAGCCCCCTACCTGGCGCGCCAACTGTCGGTGTTATGACCCGGGGGTCAAGGCCACCAACTAGTAAATTTGTATATTGCATGCTCCCTCTCCCAGATGTGATGCAAGATGGACACAAGGTTTATCCTGGTTCGGGCAAAGAGGCCCTACGTCCAGCGGGGGAGGATGACTTGTATTATCTCGCACCCGAACGTGCTCGTACAGGGGGGGTACGAGCTGAGTTACACGGGATCGCTCAAAGCGATCTGGAGCCTAAGGCTAGCGATGTTGCCCTAGGAGGTGGGTTGGCTGCTCGAGGGGTCGATCAAGCAGCGGTGTGTGTGTGTGTGTGTGGTATGAGTTTGGGGTCGTCCGAAGAGTGGAGTCTGAAAACAGTCTCCCTAGAGTCCAGAGATCCCCTTCCTTCTACCTCGGCGTCCCCTTTTATAGACCAAGGAGAGGTCCGAGGGTACAGGATCCTAACTGTCGTAGTATGGGCGACATGTCCGTGGCATAGTGCCGGCGAAGGGACGTTGAGCACCGTGCCGGCATGGCCTTCCCGTCCTTTTGGCGCCCCGGGTTGTGGTGGCAGTGGAAGTCGCCGCGGCACGTCGCGGCACAGCTTCCGCAGACGGGCGCGAATCCCACAGCCGAAGCGAGACGGGGCGGATGGGACCGGCCCCATACTGGAGTTGTTAGAGGGAGGGGTCGAGCCCCTCGGTCGAGGGGGGGGGTCGAGCCCTGCGTGGCTCTGTCGTATCCCCGAAGTCGTCGTCGAGGGCCGTACTGTTCACGTTTCGAGGGGTGCCGCTGGAGTCCGTACTCGCGTCGTGGCGACAGTGGCAGCACAGTTAACAGGAATCAGGGACATGACGGAGAGTTGTTGGATTTAACTGCGGACGCGGGCGCCCATGGCGTTAGGTGGATTTACTTTAACCCATGCCGGGAGCAGTTGGGCTGATCGAGCCTCCCGTCCAGGGGTCGTTCGTTCGACCCCTCGTTCGTCATTCGGCATCGAGGTGGAGACCGAGGGGTCGTTCGTTCGACCCCTCGTCCGTCATTCGGCGTCGAGGTGGAGGTCGAGGGGTCGTTCCTTCGACCCCTCGTCCGTCATTCGGCGTCGAGGTGGAGGCCGAGGGGTCGTTCGTTCGACCCCTCGTCCGTCATTCGGCGTCGAGGTGGAGACGGAGGGGTCGTTCGTTCGGCCCTTCGTTCGTCTCTTTCCGTCGAGGTGGGCCGGCCCGCGACTTGTTGCCATAGCCGGTGCAGGGGGTCTTCACGTGATGGGCCTTTCCTTACTGACTTGAGCAGTGGGTTGGTCCCTGTCTTAAAAATGGTTGCTATGTTTAGCGTTAATTTATCCAAGGGTTTAGGGTACCCCTTACCTTCGTACCCGACAGTGAGGTTCAATGGCACCGGGAACTTCGGGCTGTGGCAGACGAGGGTGAAGGATCTGTTGGCTCAACAGAGTATCTCGAAGGTGCTCAGCGGGATTAAGCCGGAGAAGGTAGATGATGATAAGTGGGAGGAGATGCAGGCGCAGGCATGCGCGACTATCAGGTTGAGTCTCTCTAGTCAGATCATGTACCATGTCATGGAGAAAAATTCGCCGAAGAAAATTTGGGAGAAGTTGGCCAGTCAGTTCATGTCCAAGACAGTGACTCAGAAGTTGTATCTGAAGCAAAAATTGTTTGGCTTGAAGATGCAGGAGGGGTCAGATCTTATAGAGCACATCAATGTCTTCAATCAATTGGTTGTTGATCTTGTGAAGGTTGAGGTCAAGATTGATGATGAAGACAGGGCTATTATTCTTTTGTGTTCGTTGCCGAGGTCTTATGAGCACTTGGTTACTACGCTGACGTATGGGAAGGAAGACATCAAGGTGGAGGACATTGTTGCTGCGTTGCTTGCTCATGATCAACGAAGGAAGAACAATGCAACGGAAGATTCTTCTGGTGATGCTTTCCTAGTCAGAGGTGATCGTAGTGTGGAAGATAAGAGGGGCAACAAGAAGAAGGGTCCGCGGTGCTAAAAGTGTGGCGACTTTGGACATGTGAAGAGGAACTGTCCAGAACTAAAGAAGGATGGAGGATCCGTAAGTGTTGTGATTGCCAATAAGAAAGATGACTCGGATAGCGATGGTGAACTTCTCACGGTGTCAAGTAAAAAGTCTTGTGAAGCGTGGTTGTTAGATTCTGCTAGCTTGTTTCATGCAACATCAAAGGAGTTATTCTCGTCATACACTGAGAAAGAAAGTGGTTTTGCTTACTTAGGAGATGGTTCAAGCTATCTTGCTGAAGGAGTGGGCGACATCAAGTTCAAGTTGTATGATGGTGAAGAGATGTTGCTTAAAGGTGTGAAGCATGTGTCGGGGCTTACGAGAAATTTAATTTTTGCTTGATTTATTGCATGAAGAAGGCTGGTTGTATCAGACGGTTCCTGATAAGAAGACCTTGAGAGACATTCATGGAGACAAGACGATCATGATTGGTGAGAAGTCAGGTGCGCACCAGTACAAGCTGAAAGGGAGCGTTGTCGAAGGTGGAGTCATGGATGGCAATGCAAATATGGCGGTGTTCTATCCTGGTGGTGATACGGCTGTGCGATCAGCCTCATCAAATCGTTCGAAGTGAGCGGCGAACGGAGACGACTCAAGTCCGGGTACACGGAGGTTCGCGCATGACGACTTCAAGATGGCGTGCATATTCGTCAAGGTGGAGTTTGTTGGATATGTGTCGAATATGTGTACAGTTTTTGTTACGTTGGACTTGAGTTGTATTAGGGGCTAAGATAGAGTTGGAGTCGAACTCTGTATCCTAGGGGGCCATAAATATGAGGCAACCCCTGTAGTAACCAAGAGACGACTTGGCGGCTGGTTAGGGTGGCGGCGAGGCCGCGGGATCGCCCGGATGCCGGTGTAGCTGCTGTTTATTATGGGGAGGAGCGCCCGTAGTCATTGTCCCGAGGATTAGGCACATCGCCGAACCTCGTTAAAAAACATCGTGCCTCGGTGTCGTTCTCGTTTGCGTATCTTCTTCTATGATGGTTATACTTCCGCGTTCATCGGTCAGTAGATTCGTTTGAGTCTGGAATTAACCGAGCACTCTAACAAGGTGCACAGCGGAATCCGGCCCATGGTTGGAAAAACCTAAATCTCAAGGGTCACATGTGACGGGGGAGCCCGTTAACGCTTGGAGGTCACACGGGTTGTGTGATGAGCGTTGAATTCAGGGCCTGGATAACGTCTTCGGAGATCACATGGTGTAGTGTGATGGAAGAGTTGGGTCCGATGTGTGACGGGGGAGATTGTTGGGTTTAGTCCCACATCGGTAATTGATGGTGGGGGAGCACAACATATAAGGCGGGGGCAGCCCTCACCTATCAGACTAGTCTTTTGGGTTGAGTTAGGGCTGAGGCCTGGATATGTTGTGGGCTTCGGTGGACCTGGGCCCGAGGGATGCCGGCTCGTGAGTATAGCGAGTTGGGTCGAATTCCGCTACGCACTTAACACCATGAACAGAAGGTTCTCGTCTCAGCTGTGAACTTGTGATCACAAAAGCACCGACCGTACCAAGCCCTCCAGATTGCTCCCCACCACCACCCAAAAAAAAGGAAAAAAACTTTGAGTTTCATGTTGAAGCTAAGATTTTAAACCAATTTCAAAAGGTGGACAATTGAAATTCAACGCTCTCCCCGCGAGCAACAAAGTTTTGCACAAACTTGTGTTGCCTTGCCAGTTGCCATGGAGAGAGGATGCTGGTCGCAGTCTGCACTTGGCTGGTTTCTACTCACTCATCATGCATGATGCATGTCTTCAGTTCCCAATTTTCTTTATAGCAACTTGCAGCATTTCTTGCGAAGGCTGCACACTGCACTTTAACGATTGGTTGTGGGCACGGAATGGAGCTGAGTCAGCCGCCATGTGGAATTCTGGATCAGAAAGGAACGGCTATAATAATACCCCCTTCATCTCAATTTATAATTCATTCCAACAATTTTAAAGCATCTTAAGTTTAATCAAAATTATAAAAAATCATGACATTAAATAGATATACTTTGAAAATATAATTAATAAAGAAACTAATGATATCTTATTGAGATCATAAAGTTATTACCTTATCGTATAAATTTGATTTTAAATTTGAAGTATTTGACTCTCTACAAATTTTAGAATGACTTATAATTTATAATTTGGGACCAAATGAGGGACTCTTTTCTTAGACGTGCTCGCGTTTTTTAGTTAGACAGTTATTTTATGCGTCTGCAGCAAGTACAAGGTGAAATACTTTGAAATACACAGTGAAGTAAATATGGGTTCCATGCGCTGGCCATTCAGCTAGCTTTCCTACTGCATGACAACTTGTATGCATTTAATGATTGTATGTTTCTTGGTGCCGCATGTATTGAGCCACGAGTTGTATAAGGACACTCCCAATACAGATTCTATCATAGAGTTTAAACTTATTTATTACCTCGAATATTATGGACTTGGAGTCTAAATAAGACTTAGAGTCTTGTTTTTTCATTATCTCTCTTCAATAAATACATTGTCACATCAGTAAAATATAATAAATAAGTGGTAATAAATAGTCTTAGACTCTATTATTGCTATTTTTCTTGGTATATGAGATTTTGCTGATAAAAGGGTCTGGAGAGAGTACTACATAATTTACATTATTGCTGAATCCAACCACTGTTTACGAGGAGTACATTACTGAACAGAGCAAGAGAAACATTCATCGCTCAGGGAACTTTTTGGGATAGGGGTGACAGCGTGGCAGTTAGTGTGGTCCCAAAAGGAAATTAAGGAGGCTCCTGCTCACCTCGCTAGAAAAAGTTCAGAGCTCTGAACGTGACTGCCGATCCATTCTGTTCCGTTTCTTCAGAAACGAGTGCTGAACTTATCGCACCTTCGACGTCAAAGAAGGCCGATGTGGCGATGTGCGTCGTAATCTGAAGAACGTGCAGCTAACTTTGCAGCCTTCCGACGCTGAACTCTCTGAAAACAACGGCCAAGTGGACTCTATGTACAGTATTATTTATCTCACTTTGTCTTCTCTCTGTGTGTTTGACTTGGACAGCATTAGTCTACTGTTTGTATGAACTTCTTTGAGTTGTTCGTGGTTCCTTCATCCTCCATCTTCGTCAGTTTCTTATACGGCAACCAACTTCGTGCTTCGCCATTCTCCATTGCTCTTCAGCTTATCTGTTCTTATTATACAGAGCAACTCGTGTGTCTTACTTTCTACATCCCAAATTATAAGACATTTTGTTGAATCGTCTTCTCCGATTCTTCGGCAATGGTGAAGGAGAAAGATGAAATCGTCTTTTTTATGGCGGTTTCGTTGAAGACAAGGGCAACAACTTCGGCGTCATCATCTTCATCGACATGACGACATGGAGATTTGTGTTTCCGGACAGCGGCATCGAGACGGAGATGATATCACCGCTGTAGAATAATTTTCTTCAGTCTTTTCTTCGTTTTTTTTTGTTAGAGATAATATTTTTCAGATCAATTTTCCTCGTTCTTCGGTGGCAGAAAGAAGAAGAAGAAGGAAGACAACAGAAAGAAGAAAAAGATCTTCAATTCCACCTACATGAATGTTGGTCGTCGTTCGTTGAGCAGTTGTTCACATCAGCGTGGGTACTACTTTCTATTACAAAGTGCTTGTAATGTATTGATGTACCCAGATTTTATATAATATAATTATTTTTTCGTCGTAAAAAAATCATAAAACGTTTGAGTTTTTTAACCTCGAGTTTGATCACTCGTCTTATTCAAAAAAAAGTATATGTAAATATAGTAAAATCTAAGATGATTTTGAAGAACTTTTATTAATAAAGTAAGTCGAGACAAAAGAAATAGTATTTTATACAAATTTTTGAATAAGAAGAATGATTAAATTTGGTGTAAAAAAATTAAACGTCTTATGATTTGGTGTTAGCCGGCTCGCCTGCGTACGCCATTGACCGGTCAGAACGACCCCGCCGCCGCCGCGGCGCTGGCCGGCTCCGGGGCTACACCTCGGATGCCGCCCGTGGGTGATGGGTCCAGCGTGGCAATGTGAGGCTGGGAGAGCCGGAGAACCGGAGAGGCAAGGGCAGTTCTCTGGTACACGCCCATTCGCGCCACGCGCTCGGTGTGTACGCCATTAGCGCCGGCTAATCTCGCCGGGTGGGCCATGGCCGCGGCCCTAATTGTGGGCTGGAGGTGAGCGAGTGCTCGCTGTCATGCATGGTACCTCGTAGTTTCATTTCATATGCGCTATTGTATAGATGCTTGAACTCCAGAGTTGCTTGTAAATGGTGGTAGTTGTAGTACTACAAAAATATGATTATTACATGTCATACCAAACGTGATGTGAGGAGGAGATTTTTGTTGGTGACGTGGATGAACATGGTAGTTGATCATGATACGAAGAAGGTTCTAGGCTCCTGAGTCCTGGTCTGTGGCTGAGCAAAACGCAGGGGCCGGTCCCAGATGATCCGTCCATGGCTAGTGGTTATAGGTGAAGAAGGACATGCTATTTTCCAGCATGTAGGATTGCAGTTGAGCAGTGATTGATCCCAGAAACTGATCAGGTCCTGATCTGTGGTTGGAGTCGCCTCAGCTGTGAATTTGTGATCCATAGAAACACCGATCAAACCAACCCAGATTGACCAAAAAAGACAAACTTTGAGTTTCATGTTCAGCCTAAAATTGAAACTTATCTCAAAAGGTGGGAAATTGAAGTTCAGCGCTCCCCCTCGAGCGACAAGATTTTGCACAAACCTGGGTTGCCTTTCCATGGAGACAGCATGCAGGCAGGTCGGAGTCTGCGCTTGGCTGGGTCATGCATGTCTTCAGTTCCCAAGTTTCTTTAGAGCAATTTGCAGCATTTCTTGCGCCGGCTGCGCACTGCGCTTTAACGATTAGATGTGGGCACGGAATGGATCCGAGTCAGCTGCCATGTGGAATTCTGGATCAGAAAGGAACAGCGACAATAATACTTGTACATACAAAAATAAGCCGCATTGTATTATTGAACAAGAAAAAAGGGAACCTTTTGGGATATATATAGGGGTGACAGCGTGGCAGTTAGGGTGGTCCCAAAAGGGGGAGGTTCCTGCTCATCCCGCTACAAAAGTTCAGAGCTCTGAACGTGACTGCCGACCCATTCTGTTCCGTTTCTTCAGAAACGAGTGCTGAACTTATCGCAACTTCGACGTCAAATATGCCCCCTTTTTCTCTTTCTTTCCAAGAACGCCGATGTACGTCGTAATCTGAGGAACGTGCAGCCTTCCGACGTTGAACTCTCTGAAAACCACGGCCAAGTGGACTCTATGTATTATGTGTGTCACTTTGTCTTCTCTCTGTGTGTTTGATTTCGACATCATTAGCTTGCTTGCTGTATGTATGAACTTCATATGAGCTGTTGTGGTGGTTCCTTCATCCTCCATCTTCGTCAGTTTCTTATACGGCAACCAACTTCGTGATTCTGCATTCTCCATTGCTCTTCAGTTTCTCTGTTCTTATTATACAGAGCAACTTGCGTGTCTTGTATTGTATTGTACAGAGAGCAAACGGAATACAGACATGCGGTCAATGGCTCCCATACATGTCACGCGAAAGGAATCTTAACGAGAATAAACAACAGCAATAATACAAGTACACACTGGAGGACATGATTGGAGCAAAATACATACATTTAAACAATAGTCCATTTTCATATTGAAAATCGAAACAGAAGGACGAGGTGTGCAAGTGCAAAATAGATAGATGTTTTGATACTATACTACTTGTAATAGTATTTTGATACTATTAAAATTGACACCGTGGCATAGTGTGGTCCCAAAAGGGCAGTTACTGTGGTCCATCTTCATATTGAAAATTGACACCGTGTGCGAGTGGTGTGGTCCCAAAAGGAAAGAAAGGAGGCTCCTGCTCACCTCGCTAGAAAAAGTTCAGAGCTCTGAACGTGACTCCCGATCCATTCTGCTCCGTTTCTTCAGAAACGAGTGCTGAACTTATCGCAGCTCCGACGTCAAATACGCGGCCCCTTCTTTTGTTTCCAAGAACGCCGATGTACTACGTCGTAATCTGAAGCACGTGCAGATAGCTTTGCAGCCTTCTGTTCTGACGTTGAACTCCCTGAAAACCACGGCGAAGTGGCATATTTAAAAAAAAACATTGGCCAAGTGGCATATGAATGTATATCTTCTCTCTGTTTGTTTGACTTGGGACAGCATTGCATTGGTTTGCTGTCTGTAACTCTGTATGAACGAACCCCATATGAGCTGTTCGTGGTTTTTTCGTCCTCCATCTTCGTCAGTTTCTTATACGGCAACCAACTTCCGTGCTTCTCCATTCCTACATTCATCTTCAGTTTTCTTTTTAAACAGACCAACTTGCGTTTCTTGTATTGTATACAGAGCAAATGGAGTACAGACATGTGGTCTATGGCCCTATACATGTAACATGTTACGCACAAGGAATCTGAATAGAGAATAAACAACAGCAATAATGCAAGCACGCCGGAGGACAGCACCGGAGCAAAATACATAGTACATTTAAACGAGAGTCTATTTCCATACTGAAAAAAAAAGATAAAGGAATAGATGTGCAAGATTCAAACAAAGGAAAAGGTGTGCAAGATAGATGTTGAGGCGAAGAAAAAGTGCACTACTTGCGCCGAGTAGTCTACCATCCTGTCAGATTCAGGCCCTCGTTCCTCGCATTGCATCCAATAATGCCAAGTTTCGCCGCTATCTGTTGTAGATCCTAGAATTTTGCAGACCTGGCCGCGAAGTCTCTGAAAACTGCTTGTAAGAGGCTGTGAGCCTTTGGAAAAAAACTGCCGTGCACTTTTTTCTCCCCAGTCATCACTCATCAGTGTTGCCCACGCTGGTACGCAAGAGTTCTTGGTGATTCAGCAAACAGCGAGTGCGATGAGCTCCTCATCACTGCAGCACATGACATGTAGTAGGGGTAGTAGTAGCCGGGGTCCCTAGTGTTAAGCATGCTGTCAATCAGAGATCGGCAGCGCAACAAGTGGACTGATGATGACCACCCTCGCTCCAATCCCTGTCTGCCAACTCTGCAATTTTGTCCTGAATGAAACCAGCGTCACCTGCTGCTAACACCAACCGATCGAACCGCCGCTTGTGTGGTTGCAATTGCAAGATGGTTGGCCATGAGTGCTCAAGAGGCAACAGTATAATAAACCAAATCATGAAGCACTAATGTAAAAAAAACAAAAAAAACTTACTGAAATAGGGTAATATAAGTAGTTAAGTACTACTATCCTATTAGCAGGCGGCAGCAAACACCTGAAGCAATGCAGAGCTCAACATCTCTTCCTCGCTGTAAGCACATGGCTTGTCAGTTGCATTCCTACAAGCACCCACCATAGTGTATGTCCTAACTGCATTCTCGGAGCCACGTAGATTATGTCCTTATTTTTGGATGTCATAGTTTGTAATATAAAAAATGTTGAATGAGAAGCCAAAGCTTCAGAATCAGAAAGAAAAAGGGATTATTTCAGAGTGGAGTTTCCAATCTTTCAGACACTACATCAATAGCAATATTATACTACTTTTTAAATTATACTACAGGGACCAGATTTGACACCAAGCAGACATTGAAACCCAAATTTATTGACAAAACTGTAGTATTTTTTTCTATACTAATAAGAAACTTATCTAGGCAGTTCTGTCTTGGTTGGGCGTGAATGGCCTTCTGTCTTCTCCTGTAGCAAACATGACTGGGATGCGCCGAGGTAAGGATGAATTATTGGCTCGTGCAGTTGCTCGCTGAGCCTGAAGCCGACAGATGCACGATCGAAAGACCGGAGGTAGTAGGGCCGATACGAACACTGGCATGTTCATTCTACTCCTTCGCAAGTTCAGGGTCAAAAAGTGCAATAATGTATTGTAGCACATATGTGCTCAGCACGGGCTATCTTCACCATTCATTTCTGCTTCAAGATTCGTGCTACAACACTCTTTTTTCTACGGAGTATGATACAACTCACGCGTAGGGTTGAGCGTGATCGCGAAAAAAAACACACTCTCTCTTCTACTCTCTATGCACTCCATCCTAGTGTTTCAAACTTTCTCTCTCTTAATGCACACATCTCGATGCAAAATGAGCGGCTAAAATAGATGGTGCTTATGATCCAAAAAATGCATTCCAAAAAGCGCTATTTTTTTTCTTCCCGAAGCCGGGGATGGCTATCTGTTCCTCTGCAGGGCCCGTGCCAAACTCCTGTCATGGTGTCATGGTCGCCGGTACCGGCACAAGCTTGCTTTCTGCTCTAGCTTACTCCCTCCGTCCCTAAATAAGTGTTGTTTTGAGTTTTCGTGTCACGAGTTTGACTCGATTTATAGAAAATACGTATAATATTTATATTTTCAAATAAATTTATTAAAAAACCAGACAAAAAAATCTTTTCGATGATACTAGTTATTTAACATAAATATTTATATATTTTAAATATAACTATCGAAAGTTATTTCTCAAAAAGCAAGAAAGACAGTTATTTATGGACTGAGAGAGTACCTTAAAAGTTTGACAGAGTCGAGGCTGACTAGCTGTCGAGTGAGTGACACTGTGACAGTCAGTTCTCCAGAGCAAAAGTTTCACTTGCCATTGCCATGCTTGTTTTGCTACTACTGGTTTTTGCTTCCCGTTTTCAGAATACCAGGAGCAAGCAAGGGGCGACATCGCCAGCAGATGGTTTTGCTTTTTCGCATTGCGTGTGGATTGCAGTCCAAGTCGTAGCGACGGGTCCCCTGTTGATGGAATGGACCGGGAGAGTATGGGCACGGTGTCAATCAGTAAGTGGCTTTATGTACGCCCAAGTCGCTGGGCCCTTGGACTCTCATCTGCCGACTGCCGTCATCTCCAACAGTTTTTTTTTTTTTTGATAATTATCTCTGATGCAACCACGGGCCACGGCTCTCACTTGGCATGCGCCGAGTTCATGCTCCTCTTTCTTTAGAATCGTCATCAGGCTGACATGTCACATGCGCAATTAAGAAATCATAATCTCTAATTTTAAAATGTAATCTCTAGATGAGCAGTCTTCAGCTAGCACTCAGCTCTTGGTATATATACTTTCTTTATTCCTTCTTATAGTAATGCAAAAAGGCATGCTCGTGCCTATTCGAGAAAGAAAAAAAAAACAATCGTATAACGATTGTTTTGGGCCTATATGCCTTCTTTAGGGGATTGGGCCCAAATGGCGAGTAGCCCCGTTCAATCTTCGACGAACTTGCAACACGTGGGCCGTGACGCATGCACCTACCATTGTAGGCCGAGGAGAAAGTACCAGCACACCGGTGGAGCCCAATAATTGTCGTGTTCAATTTTTCTCATCTGGCCCAGCTCTGCTTAGCACAGGAGGATGCGGCGGCAGCAGCTTTTAGAGCACAAGAGAATATCTCTAGGAGCTTCCATAAATTTGATTTAGCTCGAGGAAAATGGAAACAATATGCATCGATACATTCTAATCGCTGTATCGATGCCTTTTAAAAAACTTTGCACAGCAAAAACATAAAATGCAACCAACAAGAATGCAACATATGTATTTAATGGTGAATCTGTTCATGATGGTTCCATATTATGTTTATGTTGTAAAATGTTATCAAAACATATTCGACATTGTTTATTTAAGAATTTTCTATATTTTTAGATATTTTTCTTGTTTTTCTTGAGCTATAACTAATTTTTAGAAGCTTCTAAAGAGCACTAGATTTTTTTTTTGATTAGCCGTGTACCAACCTATATTTAATTTTTTTCGAAATTCTTAGAAGATCAAAAACATTTTCATGATTTAAAATTATGATAATATTTTTCAGATATTTTTAACAAAAAGTAAAAATAGATGACAACCATCTTCTAACTGTGCCAGAGGATAATTTAAACGGTTAAAAGAAAAGTCGAGTAGAGAAATCATATGCCACACCAATAGTTGAAGAAGATAAAATGAACTCTCTTTTTTCACCTAAGTAATTATCGTGCTAGTGGTCCTCCCTTTTCTCTCACTAGCCCAGTTCAGCATCAGGCGGTAAAGCAGTCAGCACAAACTTTTTGATCAAGATGCGGGCCACAATCATCCATTGTTCAGTGTGGCCTAGTACCTTTCTTCCAGCTGTTAGAGTGTTTTAGTGTTCAAATTAGCAGCAATCCCGAGATCGAACAGCAGGCAGGAGGATGCGGCGGCAGCGGCTTTTGTTCGCCTGCCTCTAGACGTGGACCGGAATTTTCAAACTTCCCTTTCTCACCCTCCAAAAAAAACTCTCCTTTCTGCAATTTTTGTAAAAAAACTCGAAACAAGTTGCTAGTCTTGTCACTAGTGATTGACTTGGACCCCCCTGAGCTACTAAGAATGACTGCCCACTAACTACACCATCATTACTACTCTTTTTCTTGCTTGTTGCTTCTATGGCAGATCGAGTCATTCAGACTTCAAAACTAATCGTTTCCAAATTCCAATTTTGAAAAACAACTTCCCTTCCTTTTTCAAAAAGAAAAAAAAAAAGAAAAAAAATGAAATCTTTGCACCTGAAATTCCATGGAAACATTCTAGTAAAGCAGTAGATCAGACACTGCCAGCAGATAGCTAGATTCCCTGCCTTTAGGCTTGTTGCAGGCTGCTGCACAGCCTGCAATTCCGCATCTGCTCGTCGTGGCACTCTAGCATCTGCTGCTCACCCAAGCACCCAACGGATGTTCCGGCTTCAGAGTGGCGACCACGTTCGTTCTTCTTCTAGTAGACGTAGTAGACGTAGAGTACTAGGCGGCGCCGTCTAGGTCTAGCCCAGGACCTATTGCCGGAGGGACGACGACAAAAGGCAAATCTGCGAGCTTTTTCTATGGCCGATCCGTCGGAGCTGCTCCGCTCGAGGACCGCGAAAAGAGATGCAAAGTGTGGAGCGGAGACTCTCGCGTGGCAAATGGAGCTAGCATCAGTGAATCACCATATATATAATACTACTATGTTCTTCTATAAGTTATAGCTTTTTCTTCTCAAAATCAAAACATAAAAGATGCGTATGTATCACAATCGAAAATGCCTGTCTCTGCTTGCTCCACGGTAGAAAGGAGACGATGAAACCATGGTCACGAAGGCAGCAGGCAGAGGCAGAGGCAGGCAAGCAGCGTCAGATAGAATAGAAAGCAGAAAGCTTATCTCCTCTTTCTTTACCAGCTTATCTCAAACTCCATCCAGACCAGCCGTCCGGTGCATCGATCGACAGGTAAAAGGGGTCAAATCAAATCACCGCTGGCACCGTGTACGCCATCGGCATCGTCAGGAAACGGTGAGCTCGACGTCTGTATGACATGAACATGACTGTGTGTAGTAGAGGACTAGAGGTAGCATGTGGGGTTTATTCGAAGAACAGAAAATTCTGTCTGAACAAAAACAAGCACGTACGTACTGGTTCTGGTACTGTACGAGGAAAGATGGGATCGCATTCTATTCCATTCCATGATTTCCATCCCATACGAATCTGGAACAGAAGAAAAAGGAAAAAGAAAAGGAAAAGGAAATGTTCGCTCTAATCCGGGTGCACCAAACGGGAATCCATTCCTCATCATGGCGGCTAATAAGCCATCATGAAGATGAAGGCAGTCTGCCCCATACCCACATCGCATCACAGAATTTCTTTCTTTCGCCTCCCCTACTCACCCAACCTTTCCCTTTTTTTCCTCTCTTTTTTTTTCACTTTCCCACTCCTCGCTTAATCTATTTGCTCACTACTGTACTGTTAACCATATCATCGATCGATCAAAGCCTCCTGTCCTGGCCAGGCAGCCCAAGTTTCCTCTTATTCCCCGGCCAGACAGACCTACTGTTTGTTCGTGTACTGAAGAAAACATGCGCCTCGTCTGTCTGCACACCAAGCAGCTTCTGCAGATGCAGTGAGTAGGAGAAGAGTGATATCAGCAGCTGGCCAGCTCGCTTTACACACACTCGTTCCTGAATCAGCACACCCCTGCCGGCTACTACTACTACTACCTGCCTCGCTCAGAGCTCAGAGCTGAGCAAGCTTGGCATGGCTCTGAGGCCAGTCCATGTCTTGGCTTCTCTTCTCCTTCTCCTCGTCTCCCACTGCCATGGTGAGTTACACTTATCAGTACTCTGCTGACACTCCTGCTGTCTTTGTTGATCTGCTGGTGTTGTTACCTGTCATGTATCTGCGTTACTTGCTTATTGCTGGTACTAGGTTCGATTTGAACACCAAAGCAAAGATGGATGGTTTTTGGTTGGAGACTTGGTTGTCTTTTGCTTGTTTAGTCAGTTTATATATTCATTCAGTTGTTGAAGCTAACGATCAGAGTGTCATGTCAGTGCGTCGCTCGCAGCAACAGACAAACACACGCTTTATCAGCAGGGATTATTAACTCGGATAGGAGTACCAAACAAACATCTGCTTTCTATTGTTTGTTTTGCTTATTATTAGTATTAATCAGCGTCCAAATTAATACTAGATGAGATCAAGTTATTAAGGAGAACGCGAGAGCTTCCGTTCATCCAGCAGGCGCTGCTGAACTGAAAGTCTGAAAGATGATGATGCTTAATGGTTTGCTTCACGCTGGCTTCTGCATGCAGGGGGAGGAGGAGGAGGAAGCGAGCATAGAGCAGCAGACATGCCAAAACGGGTGGAGCGCGACGTGACGTCGCCGCTGGCCACGGTCCCGGTGGTGAACCCGACGGCGGCGCCCGTGGCGACGTCGCCGTCGCTGGCCACCGGCGGCGGCGCTGCATCAGGTGGCGGGAGCTGGTGCGTAGCGAGCCCGAGCGCGAGCGCGACGGCGCTGCAGGTGGCGCTGGACTACGCGTGCGGGCCGCAGGGCGGCGCCGACTGCTCCGGCATCCAGCAGAGCGGGAGCTGCTTCAGCCCGGACACCGTCCGCGACCACGCGTCCTACGCCTTCAACAGCTACTACCAGAAGAACCCCGTGCAGACTAGCTGCGACTTCGCCGGCACCGCCGTCCTCACCTCCGCCAACCCAAGTACTTCGACGTGTCAGTACCCAGCAACGAGGTAAATTCTACTAGCTCAAAAAAAAAAACTTTTTTGCACAGAAGATAGATACATGTGCTGATTTGTGTCGCTTCTGGTCAGCATCGGAGGTTCGGTTCTGAACACGTCGACTCCGCTGACGCCAACGCCCGGGTACGGGAGCTCTCCACCGGCGGGGTACGGGTACGGCAACTCCCCTCCGCTGTACGGGAACATGTCGCCGCCTGACTACGGCGACAACATCAGCGCCGCCGTGAAGACCGTCACAGCCGCCGTCGTGTCGCTGGCGACGACGTGCCTCCTGACCGCAGCGCTGTCACTACTGACGGTGAGCGGCTGAGCATGCACATGCAACAGTAGTTCCAAGCCGCCGCCGTTGCCTCCGCCGGAGGCGGCTGCAGGTTCGGTTGCAGAATGGCAGCTCAGGTGCCGACCGCGGTGCCTTGAAAAGGCCTGAAGGTGGAGCCGAGGCAGACATGTACCGATGCAGAAGATACTACAGAGAGCAGGAAGGAGATGGAGACCTGTGACGCCGTGTCACTGGCAGTAGTGTTGTCTGTCCTTGTTAGCAAATGTGTACAGAGAGAGAGAGAGAGAGAGAGAGAGAGAGACTCATATACAAAGCGACCTGCGGTTTATGATGATCTTTGGCTTGTATTGCATTGCATGAGGTCAACTGCATAAGCCAAGCTCGCGCCGCCGTCGTCAGCTCAGCATGCCATCTTCGCAGGAAACTGCCGGTTCGGATGACGACTTTTGCCGCCTGATCTCAACCACCCCGGCCACTCCTATATAGTCCTATACGATATCGGAGAATAATATGTAGAAAATAATGCTCCAACGATTCGTCAACACGCGGCTCCAGGAACGCGTCACGTTCCGGCCTCCTCCAACATAAAAAGCTCTGAACAGAGTAGCTCACCTATCCTAGCTAGCCTAGAATTTGATCAAGGACAGGATCAGGTCAAAGCAGAGAGCTCGTTCTCGGCGGCAGCACCACCAGCTGATCGATGGCAGGCGGGAGGAAGCGGGAGTGGCTACGAAAGAAGATGGCGACGGCGGCGGTGGGTGGGACACCGCGAGCGCAGTCGCAGCGGTGGTTGCTGCGCGTCCGCGCGCTGTCCGCCGTGCTGCGCCGGCGGAGGCACGAGCACGGGACCGCCGCTGGCCTCCCGCGCGTCGACTTCCTCCGGCGCCTGTACGAGAGCGTCGTGTTCCACCTGCTGTGGGTCATCGAGTCCGCCGTCGTCCTCGCCACGCTCTGCTTCTTCTTCCTGCGCTTCGGCTTCCGCCTGTGATGTGATTGTGACGACAACCATTTAATTGCTTGCCCAACGTCGTCCTCTGCCGGCGTTGTTCTTGCGATGAAAAGGATGTACCATCCCCCTCCCCCCTTCTATTTTGCATCCAGCGCGTGCGTGCAATCCAACTTGTAAATAAATACTGTACATAATAAGCAAAAATAACGCGGTGATTTTTCAGTCACCTATCACTGTCTGTACGTCCGTACCTCATTGCGGAATTGGTGGTACGGCTGGTGTCACAACAGAAGTTTTATCTTCGTTATTATTGGATTGGGATAGTCTGTCCATCTTATTAGATTATGTAACATGTCTGTTATGGTCATGAACTTAACTAGACTTATCCGGGAGGCGTTGGTTGTTATGGACGCCCCCTAGGATTTAGGAATAGATAGCTATTGTTAACTTGTAGATTAAGTTCATGACCATACCCCTTGTACAAGCCACCGCCGGGGGCTATTCCCGTGCATATAACATGAAGCCGAGAGCTGAAACGGCATCTCGTTCAACTAATCTTCACACATCAATCCTTGGTGGCTTGTTTCTTTAGGCGTTGAGAGCGACGTCTCCTTAACCTAGTCTTCTTGGGTTTCTCATAAGTGGTATATCTATTAAAGTAACAACGTACCTTTTGTTCATGAAATTGGAACATCTTCCCTGATTTTATGTAGATGATTGTGTTGGTGGTGTTAAGGAAAGGTCCTCCTAAAATGAGGTGGACATCGTCTTCTTCTCCCATATCTAGAACCATGAAGTCGGTGGGAACATAGTGATCTCTGATGTTGACCATAACGTCCTTCACTATTTCCATATCTACCACATGGCTCGGAAAATATGGGACATTCACAGATAAAGTATGTCTAAGCACCATACTTACACTATGATTATCACCCATTCATTGATCAAATGAATGAGCGCTATACGAACATGAATAAAGACATTTATATAATCGGTCTATGCTAGATATATAATCAAAGTAGATGATAAGTATTATAACTAAGAATATATAAACAACTAAGTATGAAGTCATATCTAGACAATAAGATTCAACTAGAATTAGAATAAGAATTAGAACAAGAACTAGAAGAACAAAGAAGAACTAGATGAATAATATTGTATTAGAAGAGAGGATTACAAGGATTTATTGAGTCTCCTCGTGATTGATCCAAGGTTGTTGAAGCTAGCCCAGGCATTGTCAAGTGGTTGAATGACCACCATAAGCTCCTTTGGGCTAGGAGCAAGTTCAGTACAGAGATTAAATGTGACTATATCAACAATAATTTGGTTGAGTCCTGGAATTCTTAGATTAGAGAAAGCAAAGACCTTCTTGTACATTGCTTGGCTGATGTTATCAGGGAGAAGACATTGACTTTGTTTGCTAAGAGAAGAAGGATCTCTGTTGCATTGAGTCCTGGAATTCTGCCTGCAGTCATACACCAATTGAATGCAGCCTCTAGGGGTCTAGGACACCTCAAAGTCAAGAAGGGCCACCCACAGGAAGCAGAAGTTACAGAGATTTACAAGGACCAAGAAATCAGGAGGCATGTTGTTTATCTAGAGGAGCATGCTTGTACTTGCAGGGAGTGGCAAGTCACTGGAAAGCCTTGCCCACATGCCCTTGTTGTCATCACTACCCAAAGATAGCCACAAATGGGCTTGTTTGTTCACCAGTACTATTCTGTTGAGAAGTTCCAAGCAGCCTACCATGGAATTATCCCTCACATCACTGATAGGAACCAATGGCCAGAAGTTGAAAAAGGGTTCAAATGTCATGCACCAATAATGAAGGAGAAAAAGAAGCCAGGTAGGGAGAGAAGAAAAGGTTCCCTGGACCATTTGAAACTACTCGTAGAAGAACCAGGCAAGCCAAATGCAATGAATGTGGAGAGTATGGTCACAGGACTGGCACCTGGAGATGCTCAAAGACAAGAACAAAGAAAAGGAAGAGGACAAAAAAAACAGCACCAAAACCTGGGAGGCCAAAGAAGGCAAAGAAGGATCAAGCAGATGAGGTTTGCAATACACAGTCTTCACCAAGAACAAGGCTAGCTGCAGCCAAAGAAGTAGCAGACAAAGCAGCCAAAGCAGCTCAGTTAGCTGCAGACAAAGCAGCAGTTGCAGCTGAGTTAGCAGCAGCAGCTGAAGCAGAAGCAGCAGCTAGAGAAAGAGAGGCAACTAGAAAAGAAGCAGCAGCTGAAGAAGAAGCAAGAGAGGCATCCAGAGAAGAAGAAGAAGAAGCAAGCCCCCACACCCCCACAAGGTACAATTTCATCCTTCACATCTAATTTGTAAAAAAAACAGCCACAAACACTGAAAATGTTCACATGCACACAAGAACTTGGTAGATGTGCATCAGCAAGAGGATGAAGTAGCTAGGAAAAGGAAGATGACACCTAGGAGAAAGCAATTAGCTCATAGGATCAAGAAGACTACCCTGAGAAGAAGAGTGCAATAAAGAAGATCCCAGGGAAGAAGCCAAAAAAGAATTGAGGCAATTTCGAAATGCCACATGTTTTTGGGCAGCTGACAAAGCAACCAAAGAAGAACTTTATTTTGTAAAACCTGTCATCCATGTCGAACTGCTGTAATGTATGGATGGACCTGCTATAATGCATGTAATGGACCTGCTGTAATGCATGTAATGGACCTGTAATAGACCTGTATGGATGGAACTGCTGTATGGCCATTAATGTCATCCATGTTGATCTGAGTATTTGTTGTTGCACTTTTCTTTTTTTACGATTTCATGATGCTCTGAGTTTCTTGAGATTTGTTGTTGCCCAGATTGTGTATTTGTTTCTCATTTTACAAGCCAAATCCAACATCAAAGTCAGCATGTACCACACAAACTAGGCACATTTCATTTTATTTCATTTCATTGTCCTAACATACATCCAGAGATCATACATGTTTGCAATGCAGTTTTACTTCATTGCAATGTACATCACTACACATCCAAACACTACACAAGCAACACACAAAATGAACACGTTCATCTTCCAGATCACATTCTCCAGCTTCTACTCCAGTGATGACCTTTGCTTCCTGCTAGTTGGACACCCCTCCACAGACTCCCCATCTTCTTCATCCAACATTTCTACCCAGTTCGACGCCCGAACGACTAAGACGCCATCGTCCTTCAGCTTCTGGAAATACTCCTTCTCGAAACGATAGTAGCCACACAGCTTCGGATACTGCATAATAGAGACCATTATCAAGAACCCTAGCTTAGATCGCGGGTCAAAAACACGGAATACTCACCGAGTTCCTCGGACACTTGAAGTACAGTCGCCCCTAATTTGCCCCCTCCTTCTTCGTTCGCCCCTCCACCACTCTAGCCGAACCACAATCTGGGCAAGGGATGAGTGGAAAGCCGCTGAGCTCACCTCGGTGGAATGCAATCGGGTGGTCCAGCCACCTTGCAGCCTGCTTCGGGCACGACCAACTCCAAATGACTCTGCGACGTACGACATGGTCTTCAGCTGAGGACGGTCAGGGACGGCGAGGTGGAGGGCGGCGGCGGCGGGGAGAAGAAGGGACGGGGACGGGGCACGGTAAACGGGCCGCTCAGCATGGCCCAGATAGCTTATACGAGAGAGGCAAGGGCTGGAGAGGTCATTTTCCACCGCTCCCGCGCTCCAATCCGACGTGGCATGTCGAGTCAAAGCGCCACGAGTGCAAAAGTGGTAAAATTGTATCGTTGAGCAAACGACGTTGCTAAAAGATTAGGAGATTTCGCTAGGGTGAGAACTAGAGAGTAACCGTCCGTTATAATGGTTAAAAGTTATATGTCCCTTCTTCCTCTAGCAATGGAGGACTGCCCCAGCTCTCGCCGTCGTTGCCGGGCCCTGCTCGCACTAGCACCGCCCGCCCTAGCCTACGCTGCCGCCACCCGCCCCGGTGCTGCCACGGCCGGCGAGGTCGCGCCGCCGTCGCCGGCCCCAGCTCGAACCAGCGCCGCTCATCCGCCCCTAGCACGACCGGCAAGGCCGCGCCGCGGTCGCTGGCCCCAACTCGAACCCGTGCCACCCGACTTCCCCTAGAACGACCGGCGAGGCCGCGCCGCCGTCGCCGGCCCCAGCTCGAACCAGCCCCGCCCGTCCGCCCCTAGCACGGCAGCACGACCGCCATTGGTGGCCTCCAGCTCGCACCGCCACCCGCCCGCCCCAGCACGGCAGCACGGCCTGCGAGGTCGCAACGTCGTTGCCTGCTCGCGGCCGCGCCTCGCCCGCGGGTCCCCGCACTCGCCCGCTCGCACCACCGCCCGACCGCTATTGTGTGTCCTGTCTCTCCGTGAGAAGTTGCGAGAAAGAGACAGCAGGAGACGGGAGGAAACGGGAGCGAGTGCGTCCGATAGAATTTTGGGAGCGAGTGCGTCCGGCATCTCAAGGGAATATTCCTTGGTTAGGATGGCTCCATTCTCTTATCTACGAACCAAACAACCCGAAAACTAGGACGGAATGGCTTCATCCTACCCCATCCCATGAACCAAACACATCCTAGCTAATCTATTGGAGATGATCAGGCTGCTGGCCAGAAAGGGCTGATAGTCCTGCCGAGTGCTGACCTGAAGACACCATTCCAGGGTCCAGATATGGTGAATGCTGACCTGTCGAGTGCCGAGTGCCGAGTGCCGAGTGCCGAGTGCTGAGTGCCGAGTGCCGAATGCTGCTGGCCAGATATGGCCGGGATTCTGCCGGACTGAAAAGCAAACAACATTAAGTTGCTGCACTTGCATATACGGTATACGGAGTACGGGCAGGGATACGGCGAGTGCTCTAGCCGGGGATCGACGGAGAGTCGGAGACGAGGCATGTCGATCAGTTTCTGAGCTGCCTGGAGCACATCGCCACGTGATCAGGTTCCTCCTCGCCTGCAAGTCTGCAACCTTGTTAGCCCCTGCAGCAGAACCCGTTGTGCGCCCACTGCGTATGGATGTCGCACGGTAAGAAGCTAGCATTGACAATGCTGCATTGTTCATGCTTTTTCATTGTTCCTCCTCTAGTTCTAATCTTCAAGACTTCACGGGCAACTCTTCATGTTCTTTTAATATATATATATATTTTTAGCTTAACTCTGACAGACAAAGCTATGCACGGCCGATCTCTATGTGACTGTTCTCATCAACGGTCGGCAGATAAAGATGTTGTCCGTCCTCATGTACGTTCTCATGAACGCCTATCCCATATCGCTGCGGAATATGGATCTTGCCTGGTAATATGGGCTGAGGAATCTATAGCCTCACACTCAATCTTCAGTAGCATTTCGATGCAACCACAAACTCTCTTTCAGATTCTTTGGCCAATACAAAATTCTAGAAAGGCTGGGCTCTGTGGCTTATACGCTGGATATATCAGCAACTACTCAAATCTATCCTGTTGTCCAAGTATCCCAGTTGCAGAAGCATGTTCCTCCAGCTGAAGTTATTGGGTCCTTGGGAGGCAGTTGGTACTGAGTACTGACCCAACTATTGAAGTTCTTCCCTTGAGGATGTTGTCTGCCAACATGATCCAGCAAGGTGGAGCTCTGAAGAAGCGTTGTATTGGTGCAACGGACTGCAAAACCAGTGTCCATGTCCGCCTGGGAGTGATCGGCATATGAAGCATCGTTACTCCACAGCTTAGTGACAAGTTGTTGCTAAAGCTGGGTAATGTCACGCACCCTGTGATGTGGGGCCGCCACTACTGTCGCCGGACCCAGGAACAGAAGGCGAGCAGCAGCAATGTGAACAAGAATCAGGAGCAAGAGAAGGCCAAGGTGTGAACCGGGGACAACTATGGAAGTTGGAAAACAGAAGAGCATTAGCCGGCTGTAGTTAAGCCTGGCATTAGTATCTAGGAGCTCGGCTCCTATATATATGTAGTCCCTTTCCCGTGATGGGTATGAATTGAGTTATCGAGTCTAAACCCTCATCTCCCTGCTGATCTAGTCTCTCCTCCCTTCTCCAGTGCGCCAGAGAGCTCTGGCGCCTCCTCCTATAACCTACGCAGCCAAGGGCCTGCAGAGCTTGGTATTGAGGCTCGACACACCCACTGACTGACGAGAAGAAGTTCGAGTGTGGCTGAAGCATAGGAGTTTGGGTTGGCAAGTAGTCCGGGAGGGTCACGGCCTCATGGCATGGGATCACGAAAGAATCGTTAGGGCTGGCAGCTGAGGTACCCAACCCGCCCTGACTCACAAGCTAATAAATAAAACAGAAGGAAACCATATCGAAACCCATATTCACCCGTCCTCTGCACTTATGCAGAAAGAAACCCAACTGTGCACTGCCGAAAGACAATGATAAAAAAAACCCTGACAGGGCAGTGAGTACCATCAAATAACCATCACAAATTATAAAAGTTCGATCTCGTCAATAAGATTGAGCCAGAAGGGCCGCAATATTGTTGATGCAACGATAGCCTCCTCTTTGCTAGGTTAGATATTTTGGTTTTATTGTCACAGGATATGTAAACGACAAAAATGGAAAGAACAAAAAAAGAAGGGACCTTTCTCCTATCAGAATTTTTGAATAAATAGGTCGAGCTACATTCCATCCTAGAAACCCTACAGGTAGAACATGCTCGAACATATATCTCTTGTGCCTCTCAAAATGTCACGACACAGCTGGTATCCGCGTGCCTGGATCAGGACCACAAGCAATGGCATGGCGTCTCTGGCGTTGCACACACAACAGGACCGCCTTCCACAAAAGTTGACTAGGGGATGATGGATCAGTAGCTATTTGGCCACATTTGGTTAGCCTGAGCAGAGCCACTAAGGTTACTATCGCTAGGGTTTCGGTGTTCAGGGCCAAGGCCTGGTTGTGACTGCCCAAGCGCAGAGCCAAATTGTGAAGGTAGCTGGCCCTGCCGAAGACCGGCCGCCTGATGACTCTGCCCTTGATAGCCATACATGGTACTTGCTGCAAGTGGGGGCATCCCTCGTGAACCAGCAGCTCCATGCATCCACATTGCAGGGTTCTCATTCTGTCAGCAGCAGACGAAAAGTTAGTGATGATCAATTTGCCAACCTCATATGCATGCAAAACACAGGCGCCATATATAGTTTACCTGCTGAAGAGAAATAAACTGATTTCCATCTTTGAAATGTGAAGGGACAGTCCCATCAAACCCAAGAGTTGTGGTTGCTGATGTTGTGGTTTGGTTCAGAGGGAAATTTCCAGGCATGTTGTTTGCAGTTCCAAAGCCTCCAACATAGCTTGACAGCAAAGAGCCTGGTTGTGGTAAGCTAGCAAGGGCAATGTTGCTTTTGTACTGTGGTAGAGGGTATTTCACACTTGCGTTGGGAACTGCGGCTGCTGCTTGGTGGAACAAGCCACTGTTCATGTATGGTTGCTGAAAAGCAGCAGGTGGGAGATATGCATAGCTTGGTGGAAGAGATGGATAGCCAATCAAGCTTGCGTATCCAAGGGGAAGGGTTGCTTGAGCATAGGGATGAAGAAGATGCTGAGGGAGTGGAGGCCCTGAAGCAATGTTGGTGCTTGCTTGAGATTGAGTCAATTGAGGGTTGGGTAAACCAACTGGATTGGCATTCTGCAAGAATCAAACACACGATAAGAATTGTGTCATGTATATATCAGATCCAAGAAAAATATAAACTAGGAAAACTATATAAAAATTAGTGTGCATATTTCCATTAGGCAAGACAACTGACTACAGAGTTTTAAGTGGAAACAAGATGAAAGTAAAGTTTGGCACAACTGGCATGGATCAATCACTAAAGTAGTCAGTAGCAGAAATCTTCACTGGAATTAAAAAAATGTAGTAGTGTACACTATAGAGTGTTAGAATTCTTTTTAAAAAAAATAGAGATGGAAAATCAGAGAAAACACAACAGATGCCTAAAGATTGAACTTAAATCCCTCCAAAGCTCAAACTGGAGACCATGGTAGTTACAGTTTCCACAATAATAAGATACTAAAAAAGTTCAATGTAGCCGGGTTCATTATCAGGATTTGTCCAAATATAAATCACATTTGAAGACTGCTAGTTTACTACCCAGCTTGCTCATGGTGACTTGGTGCAGTTAGCATAAACCAAATCACAATCTAGCAGGTTAAGAGAAGTTTATCATTCTTGAAGATTTCATGTTCTTAACATTCATCATTTACATGTAACATGATAAGTTAAAACAATCACAAACAAATAGGAAGATAACAAAATCTTATGCATCGCTTCCTCATCTTTCACCACAAACTGCGAAGGAAGTTTATCATTCTAGCAGGTTCTACATTCTTAACACTTATCATTTACATGTAACATGGTAAGTCCAAATATTAGGAAATAATCACATCATAATCAGACAGCAACATAACACGATCATATGCATCGTCTCCTCATATTTCACCATAAACTGCAAATGTTCCACCAATGCAAACCTTATGACTATTGACAACCTATACAACAGACCAAAAGGCTTGTTGTCTAAACTCTAAAGCAAACATGAGCCTCATTTGTAACATTTAGTTGGCCAACAAGTGAAATATATGCTGCCCTTTCAAGACCGTAACTACAACAGATCAGATTACCTAGCAACATCAAGTAACTATAGGTAACATAACCAACAAGACAGAAGAAAATGAGAAATACATTGTTGCTTCACTGGAAAGCACAGGTGGAGTCAAAATTGCATGATTCAGTGAAATGTTCATACCTCTTGGGGCTGTGTGGGAATAGTTGCATTGCTCATGGATGATGGCATTGTACCATGCATCATAGGAGGATTAGTGAGCAATAGTGAGAGTGTTGGATCAAATTCACGCAATGGTGGAATTGCTGGTGGCAAGAGACCATTTTGTATTTGCTGCGAACACATACAATAAAAAACAGCTGTTAGTTGCTGACAGACACAACAATAAAACAGCTGTTAGTGGAAGACACACACAAGTACACAACAATAAAACAGCTGTTAGTGGCAGACACACAACAATAAAACAGCTGTTAGTTGCAGACACACAATAGTAAAACAGCTGTTAGTAAAGAACATTAATGCAAAGTAAACAAATTAATAATAGTACATGAACTGCAAAAGGGAAAATCAGGTACACTCTTCTTCTTTTTCAAAGAGCTGGTGTGCCTTCAAATAGTAAAAGAGAGTAAAATAAGTGAGTTATGCCAAACTTTTATGAGGTTTCTCTCCCACACACGAGTCAAAGAGTTAGATGTAAAGTATAACAGTATATAAGCAAAATAGCAACCACACACTTAATTTGCACATACACAATTGCATAGAAATTTGAAACATATCACTGCAATTAGAACTAGGATGACACATGGGTATGTACCATGAAGCTTGAGAGAGGAGAAATATTCTGGAATTGTCGGTTTTCCTGTAGATAACTCTGTGAAGCAGAATCTTGCAGCGCTGCACTTGAAGTTGCATAATCTGGGGCTGATGATAGGTTGTATTCAGTATTGCTCGTGACATCCAGGAAATTGGCTCTAGTGACTTCAGATTGCTGTACTGATGTAATATCAAGATTCTCCACATTGCTGTTTTCCACAGAAGTAACATATTCATTAGCATCAGGAGCTAATGTAACCTTGCTTTCGTCGTCATGGATTCTGAAAATAAAGGACGTATAAGAGCTACATGAAAAAAATGGGGTGAAGAAACTAAAAGAAAAGGAAGGAACATACCTGCCATCTGATTGGTCAATTGAATCATCATCAGGAACTGTTGCAACATCCCCATGACTATCAAGAGGTTTTGTTGTCAAGGATGCATCAAGTGTTCCAGACACAAAACTACCAAACGTCAAGTGTGCACAATCAGCATTTGAAACCTGAAGATGATCAGGGATTATTACAGCCGGATTATCATCGGACAATTTTGGTCCCTCGTGCAGAGTCAAATGATCAAATTCATCTCCATTCAGATCTGCCATTAAAGAGGTAAACGGTAATTACAAATGAGAAACTTGATGAACAACGATCTCATACCATAACACAATAGATGGCCCATCATCCCATTTTAGATAAAAGGGTCATAATAGTAACACGTAAAGTAGTAAAAGGGTGGCCACATAGGGGTGTGAATGTGTAATAGCCACATAGGGGTGTGAATGTGTAATAGCCACATAGGGGTGCGGATGTGTGATAGCCACATAGGGGTGCGGATGTGTGATAGCCACATATGGGTGCGGATGTGTGATAGCCACATAGAGGTGGTGAATATGTGATAGCCACATAGGAACGAAAAAAGAAAAAAGATACATAATAAATAAAGTAAAGCATTTACAACTTAATTTACTTATTACGAAGTAGGGTCGCCAGAATCATATAAGCTGAACAACAACATGCAGAAATACAGGTAAGACAACAATGCCCATTTTGACTTACTTTGGTTGTGCTCAAATGAAAGGCCATTGAGCTCAAAGTCATCGGTTTTCTCTACCAAGCATTCATCCAGATGACTGACGACTTCAGTATATTCTGATTGTATATCTTTACCAGAAGCAGAAACTTGTCTAGGAGTTGTCAAGCTTTCTGTATTGCCCTCTTCCAAATTTGTGTCGTTTTCAATGTCATCTTCATTGGCATCTGGCGTTGATGAACCTTGTGCGTTAGCACTCATGGAAGGGGCTTCAACATCTGTTCCCTCTGCTGAAGGTAACAAATCAAGTGAGGAAGCATCTTTAGGTACAGAGTGCACCTCAACAGCACCATTTTGCAATTTATCTGATGCACCATGGCCTACTTCTGATGCTAAAACAGTTTTGTTGTATTCCTTGGGTGCAAGATTTGGTGTATTGGAAATGACTGAATCACCAATGGCTGGCATGGCAGTGCTACTTGCAACAGATCTGCTCCCAACTTTAGCTTGAGGCCTGCCCATCTTCACTATTTCAGCCATGGAAGGGCGACCTGGAATACCACCCCAGCCATGCTGCACTTGAGATGGAGGCTGAGAAGTGGTGTTCTTAGCACCAGCCTGGAAATTGCTGCAAACATAATAATCCTGAAGGAATTAGGAAGTCTTGAAGCTACATTTACAAATTACCAGATAAAGTGAACACGTTTAGTTTGCATGAGTGAAGCTATACATTGTCGAAATTTAAAGACACTGCCAGTTTGCCCTGGAAAATGGTTAATGAATAATATAAACAATTAAACACAGTTAAGAATACAGAAGAGATGATGCAAAAATGAAGAAAACAAAGTTATATGAAACTCTCAGACTGCAAATGATCTCTTCATAGTATTCAAGCTAGAAACTATCAGGTCCTTCAATGCCGTAACAAGTTACTTGTAGTTTTAATGCCGTAACAAGTTACTTGTAGTTTTTCTACCATTCCTTTCTCGAGCATTGTGTTAGTGAACATAACAAAAATATAATGGCACTTAACCTACGTTTAGATGAAGCTACTACCGTAATTTTCGTATGACAGAATAAATGTCTCAACTGCACGCATTCTAGGATGACAAGTAAAAAAACAATTACGTCCTGGTTTGTCAAAAACTACTCCACTCTGCTCTGTAGGACCTATATTTGACTTATATGATCTGTGTTATCCACCTTTGAATATGTGTTTTGTGAAGAGAACACTAGAAATGGATCATAGCCATTAAGATCAA
Organism: Microstegium vimineum; assembly: GCA_022036555.1. Classification (NCBI taxonomy): domain Eukaryota; kingdom Viridiplantae; phylum Streptophyta; class Magnoliopsida; order Poales; family Poaceae; genus Microstegium; species Microstegium vimineum. The sequence continues at coordinate 7,011,852 of CM039127.1, forward strand.
AGGTCTAATAGGAAACCATGCAAAACATCTATTTTGTTTCTGCTGTACTTCATCAGTTATCAAATAGACAAACAGACAAATGATGCAAAAAAACAATAAATAAGTACAAGGGAATAACTAAAACTAATAAACGGTTTCAACAACTACAAACCAGTCTGGAGTAAGTTGGGTAAGACTAGCTATGAAACTCAAAACAAGTTACAAGTCACAAGAAAGTGACAAGCAAATAAAGAAAAGGGCAACAGTGAGATATGAGAGAAGACATTGACTTGAAACGATGAAAACAACAAACATTAACAAAACAATCAACATATAGCTAAGAATCCTATATGGAACCAATAAGTAGCACATACCCAGTAGCAGGAAATGTTTCTGTAGTGTCACTTGTCTTGACATCCAACTCTGGTTCCTTCTTGACAGGACCTTTGAAAACGCCTGTAGAATCTGCTGACATGAAGAGGGGAAAACAAAATGGGAGTACAAGTTAGAATGAGGAAACTACAAACCACACATGTTTAAAACACAAACTACAAAATGCAGAATGCTACCTCGCCCACTTCGATCTGAACCAGCCTTATATCCTCGATATATAGATTTCTGGAATGGTCGAGGCCTTGTTTCCTGATTAACTTTAGTCTACAGATAACAGAGAGTTTGTCAGGTGAATAATAGACAACCTGGAGACATGAATTGACTAGGATCAAAATGCCAAGATGCACTAAAGATCACAGAAAAGGGTCTTTGAGTGCTAATACATAGTACCCAAAGAAAGGCATATTAATGCATCATGAATATATTTCAAAACAAGTACAATGGAATGCAACTGCTCAGTTAACAGTAGTATGCTGATTCTTCATCAAGCAAGAATGACACCATACAGCAACACGACATATCAGCCAGTCCATAGCACGGGAGGAACCTAAGTCTCCTATTCAGTGCAAGATTGCACAATCAATTACCTTCAACTCACATTGCAGTAAAAAGGAAAATCTCACAAAACACGAAGGATGGAAAAGCAAACGGTGAACCTACAATCATGCAAGCTTGCATGCTCAATGACCCTATACTCACATTGCAGTGAGAAGGAACTCCCAGACAAAAAATAAAGGACGAAAAGCAAACAATGAACCTATAGAAAAGCTGGGGATATAAGGAATTCATGCATCTACTAACCTCCTTTTTCTTATCCCGCTTTCTTCTCACTTCATGAAAAGGATCTGGATACACATGAACAAGGAAAAGAGTAGATTAATCATAAGCAATCCCCGCAAAAAAAAAAACATAAGCAAACATTTAAGAACCCCAATGATCTAGAGATGCTACCCTATGCTTCATTTATTAGGAAATACATCAACCATAAATGTAGTGATTTATTTCCAGCAGAGAAAATATCAGATGGCTAAGTATGGATTAGATGGTGCATTTAGAATAGGATAAATCACAAAACAAAAACGAATGAACAGGACCAATGGAAGGCTTTCATGATTTGAAGCAACCTTAGGTAACTTGCACCCAAGCATCTTTACACAGAAATTACTGAAAGTCGTACTTTCCAACAAATATACGCCACTTGGTACATATCAATTTACAACAAAATAGAAAATGCGCCAATGCAAAGTTACAAACAGGTAGCAAACTCAATACCAAGAAAATGGTAAGCAATACATGAGTGAGCGTAAACACATCCTATTGCTGAATATAAAAGACATTTTTACGGTAGGCACAGCAGTTATCTGTTTACATGATATCCAATATATGGCAAGGTATCATGGTCTTGCAACACAACTGGATTACAATGGGATATGAATCAGGACTCATGTAGTAAACTGACCCCCGCCACTCCACACACACACACACACACACACACACACACACACACACACACACCTATTACTACACCATGAGATGGCACAGTCTGTTGCAAAAGACACATCCATAAATGCAAGAAATGGTTGCTCGTTGACAAAAATAAAGAAGAGTCTATGAAAAATTAAAACGCCCCAGCATGCTTCAGAGTCACGTTGAAGCTAAACTGGCAAGCAACGTACAGCATCCGCGAATTGGACCAGATTGGCAAGCAATTCAACAGGAACCGTCCAAAATGTGGGGTTACGACTTACGATACAGCCCGCGCCATATCAGCGCGGCGCCCAATCACCGCGCGAAGAAAAAAAAAATCAAACCCTAGCACTAACGAGTGTCGCAAGACAACGTCCGCGCTAAACAATTAGAGCCCGCGAGGACAGAGCTAGAGCGAGGGGGGAGAGAGCGAGCGAGTATATACCCTGGGACATGAGCCTCTCGACGGCTATGTCGGGGTCCATGCCGCAGTCGCAGAGCGTGGCGTAGATCTCGCCCTCCGACCGGTCCGTCAGGATCCCCTTGAGGCTCTGCACCATCCTCCTAGAGGCGACCGGGATCGCAGCCGCATCCGCCCCGTCCGGCACCGCGTAGGAGGGCTGCCTCCCGCCGCCGCCACGGCCACCGCCCCTCATGGCGCTCCCGCTCCTGGTCCCGCCGCTGCAGCCACCACAGGCCCCTCCGCCGCCTCCTCGATCCGGGGCGGCGACGAGCTGCGGTTGCGTCGCCGCTGCACGCGGTGTGCGGAGCAGCAAAACCCTCGTCGCCGCCGCCGCCGCCTTGCTCCCCCCACACGCACCGTGTATTGCCGCAGCCACGCACGCACCGAGAGAGGAGGGCCGGCCCGTGTACGAGTTCACAGCTAATAAACGGGAACGGGGGGCTGCCGGTTTCGTTTCCTGAGAGGAAAAGAGGAGCAGCCTGCCGTCTGTCGGACGCGCGTAGCCCCTAGGTTGTGTTGCGACTTGCGAGCTTGCGCCTCCCAAATCCTAAGCTTAATGCTTCTTGCACCCGGGCTCTCTCCTCCGCCGCGTTTCACCAGTGGCTGACAAACGGGCTCCCAAATCCTAAGCTTAATGCTTCCTGCACCCGGGCTCTCTCCTCCGCCGCGTTTCACCAGTGGCTGACAGACGGGTGCCGCGTTTCTCCTCTCTCTCTATCTCAATTCTTGGCTACACAATCCTTAAATATGGTTTAGCCGGGTTTTCGGTCTTCCGTTCTTTTATGTCTAATTTTAATAAGACGCATATAAGTAGAAACATTTCTAGTGTCGTGAAAGATGCTAATAAAAAGGCGTGATGTGTACGTAGTAAGTCGTGATTTGTGATGTCTCGAATACGGATGAGAACGCGTGACGTGCAACGGCTGGTTTTAGGTGGAAGGGCATGAGTAAAAATGTGTAATGTGAAATAGCTGGATTTAGGTGGAAAGGACGAGTGAAACGGTCTTTTGATTCTCTTGTTTGTCGTGTATATTGTGTGGGCCTCACGCAAATGTATCCAGCTAGATTAAAATCATATGACGCGGTATAAAACATGTAATACGATACATATCCATGTAATATGTGAAACTTTAATAAGACGCATATAAGTAGTAACATTTCCGGTGTCATGAACGATACTGATAGAAAGGCGTGACGTGTACGCAGTAAGGTGTGATCTGTGATGCCTCAAATGCGGGTAAGAACGCGTAACGTGCAATGGCTGGCTTTAGGTGAAAGGGCGCGGGTAAGAACGCGTGATGTGCAATAGCTGGCTTTAGGCGGAAGAGCGAGTGAAACGGTCTTTTGGTTCTCTTATTTGTTGTGTCTATCATGTGGGTCTCACGCAAATATATCCAGCTAGGTATAAAATCATGTGATGTAATGCGATATATATCCATGTAACATGTGAAACTTCAATAAGATGCATATAAGTAGTAACATTTCCGGTGTCATGAACGATACTGATAGAAAGACATGATGTGTACGCAGTAAGGCGTGATCTGTGATGCCTCGAATGCGGGTAAGAACACGTGACGTGCAATGACTGGCTTTAGGTGAAAGAACGCGGACAAGAACGTGTGATGTGCAATTGCTGGCTTTAGGTGGAAGAGCGAGTGAAACGATCTTTTGATTCCCTTATTTGTTGTGTATATCATGTGGGTCTTACGCAAATGTATCCAGCTAGATATAAAATCATGTGACGCGGTATAAAATATGTAATGCGATATATATCCATGTAACATGTGAAACTTTAATAAGACGCATATAAGTAGTAACATTTCCGGTGTCATGAGCGATACTGATAGAAACGTGTGACGTGTACGCAGTAAGGCGTGATCTGTGATGCCTCGAATGCGGGTAAGAACGTGTGACATGCAATGGTTGGCTTTAGGTGAAAGGGTGAAAGCATATAGGCCCCTGGAGTTTCGGTGATTAACAACAATGCAAGATTTCTATGACTAACGTGTGTTTTGCAGAGGCAATAAGAAAGTTAGGTTATAATAATGGGTGGTTGTTTGGACTATCATGATGTATGTGCCCCTTATTGGAATTGTTTCGGTTTTTAAAGGATTGACGACAAGGTTGAAAATTAGACTAGGTCTAAGTGTCATTGGAGTTGAGAGACACCTAGAGTAGTTTAGCACCTTTATTTTTTCCTTTGAACATACTATTAAGAGGGGTTCTATCTAGTAGCTTCACCTAGGAGAGGCTTAGTGGTTAGGTGTGGTGCACACTTGTCAAACTAGCACTAGGAAGCTTTAGAAGTAGTCCTTGGACCAAGTGGAGAAACTTCCATGAAGGAAGTGTGTTGATCTGCCCTGAAAAGAAGGTCCGAACGCAAGTGTATCTCTGGGTCCGGACCATCGGCTGTGCGTCCGGACCCTAGGGTTAGCTCTGCATGTTGCAGGCGATCCGGACGCAGTGAACAGTGCAAGGTCCGGACAACAGGTTGCGTCCGGACCCTACACAGAGAGTTCCAGAGAGTGCAGTTTAATTCGGACGTTGTCCGGTGTATTGAGTCTGGACCCAACACAGAGAGTTCCAGAGAGTAGAAATAGATCCGGATGTTGTCCGGTTGCTTGCGTCCGGACTAGAAAGTACGTCCGGACTCCCAGGGTTTCAGTGCTGAGAACAGTGAAGTAAGAGGGTCCGGACGCATGCTTGATGGTCCGGATCCCTCTCTCATCCTGCGTCCGGAGTGACATGGAGAGGCTGGTTTTGCCTCTAACGGCTAGGGGCTTGCTTGGGGGGTATTTATACTTCCCCATCAGCCCCATGGCATCTCTCTTGTCCATTCCAATTGCTGAGATTGCCTTGTGAGAGTGCAAGAAGTGTAAAAGCCCTAGTGAGAGTGTGAATTATCATTCCATGTGTTGATTCTCACTAGTTGCTTAGAGTTAGCAAGTGTGCATCCATTCAATCACTAGACTAGCCTTGATCAAGTGAGAGTTAGTGCTTGTTACTCTTGGTGATCGACATCACCTAGACGGTTTCGCGGAGGTTTGCTTGGTGATCATCCAGTGGTGTTCCTTGTGGATGACCCAAGTTCGATTGTGATCGGTTGTGGGCGATTCACCGAGCCGGAGTGGCGAAGAATCAGCCCATAGAGAGCACTTAGTCCTTGCACGGACTAAGGGGGAGCAATACCCTTGCGCGGGTGCTCCAACGAGGACTAGGGGGAGTGTCGACTCCTCGATACCTCGGCAAAACGTCGTCGTGTCAATTTCCTTTGCCCCTACTCCTTACTTATTGCATTTACTCTTAAGCACTACTTTCCGCATTATATTCTTGTTACTTGAGTAGAATTGCATAGGGCTTTACCGCTTTCATTGTCTTGTCTTGCTCGTTTAGCTAGGACACACTTAAGAAAGCACTAGGGGGTTAATTGACTTTTGATAGGTTTTAATTATTGCTTAGAAATTTAAAAGAGCTCAATTCACCCCTTCTCTTGGGCATCTTGATCCTTTCAAAGGGCGCGTGCAAGAACGTGTGATGTGCAATAGTTGGCTTTAGGTGGAAGAGCGAGTGAAACGGTCTTTTGGTTCTCTTATTTGTTGTGTCTATCATGTAGGTATTACGCAAATGTATTCATCTAGATATAAAATCATGTGACGCGGTATAAAAAATATAATGCGATATATATCCATGTAATATATGAAACTTTAATAACACGCATATAAGTAGTAACATTTCTGTAACACCCCTGGTGTTTAAGCACTTAATTAAAACTTGATCATGTCATCATACGCATTAAGCATCATTCATTTATTTGAAAATCTGAATACACTTTGAACTAAAATAAGTTTATTTTCTTATGTTTGATCCATGGTGTGATTGCAGGGTCATCTTTTCAAATTCCAAAAATTTAAATTTGAATCCAAACCCTAATTCCCAGAAGGGGTGGATTAAACCATAAACATGATTTTATAATCTATAAAGAATTTGCATATGGTTGTTTAAGCAATGTGATAGATCTCTGTTTGAATTGCATTTGTTGTGTTTACAGTTTTTCAAGTGTTGTTCAAGTTTTTAAAGTAATTAGAAAGGGGGTAAATTCTTTTAAAAAGAGTTTCAAATTTCTAAAAATGCATTTTCATTTCTAGGCTGAATTTGAAAAAGTGCATGTTACCAAAAATGTAGATCATGAGATTTGGAGAAACTTTGGTGTTCTAAGTTTTTCATGAAAACCTCTGGAAGGTTTAGCTTTTTGCAAAAACAGTCGCAGGGCAGTTTGGTCATTTCACCAAACACCTGCATGTCGAACGGTTCCATGGCGCTGACACCTGTCCGGCCAGCTGCCGACGCCACCGTTCGCCGTCTGCCGCGACGCGCATTCCATCGCGTGCGTGGCATCACCACGAACTCGTTGCCATCTTCAAAACGGGACGTCGTCCACCCCTGCCCTCTCTTTCCACGCTCGACGTCGCGCATTCTGCCCTACTCTGCTCCTCCGCGCGAACACTTCGCATCGCCGAGCTCGCACGAGCGTTCCAGTCACTACCAAGCTTCCAATCCTCCGCAATGGCTTCGCCTGGGTCTAGTACACCTCCCGCACTAGTTGGTTGAAGCTGCGAACGCGTGAATCGCCCGGCGCGAAGCTTTCTTCCTCGGCTCCGGCGAGAGCGCCGCCGCTCTAGTTCACAGTCTCACCGGCTACACAGGAGCCACATTGTTCTTCTGGTTCTTGTTTCATCTTCCTTGTTTTTCACCGATTTCGTTGCTATCCTCCGTTTTGCAAATGGTGGACCGTAGCTCCGAGAACGTCGACGTTGCCGCTCGGTTCATCTTCTCTGCCGACTCGGTTATCGTCGCCAGCTCCCTCTGCTTCATCTCCGGCCGCGATAGCAAGTGTTCCGTAACCAGGGTGAGCACCTCGAATTATCCGCGTGCTTGGTTTTTCTTGAATCGAGCCGTAGTGCTCTGTCCACGAGCGCCGCCGCGGTTCATGGCCGTCGCGACGGTGCGCTCGTCGGTCGTTCGCGTTAGTTGATCTTTTTCGAGTTGGAGTCTTGCGCTAGCTTCGCCTAGCCGTCCTGAGTCTGTTCGCGTTGTTGGTTGTTCGAGCGCGTGCGGGTTTTGGCCGGCGCGCGTTGCTCAGATCTTCGCCGTCCGTCATGGCCGTCGGCAAGGTCGTTTCGCTAAGGTTTTGCTTCGTTCTTGTTGCGGTCCGCGTTGTTTGGGAGCCGCTAAGCATGCTGGGATTGTTGGTTGAGCCGTTTACGGCTCGTGCTCGTCAGCGTTCGAGCGACCGAGCTCGGGCCGCCGCGGATGTCGCCGGGGAGGGAGTTCTAAGGGATGGAAAGGACTCTATCGTACCTCGATGGGTTCGGGATGACGAGTAGAGTCCAGCGCATGAGTTGTTTGAGCCGCTAAGTAGCCGTCGACGACGCACCGCCATGGTTTGTGGTCACCGGCGCCGCTGCCCTTTTTTTTTGCCACTGACATGCGGGACCCAGGTGTCAGTGAGTTTCATGAAGGGTTTTCTTTATTTCCTGTTTTGTACAGTAATATTTTTTTTGTTATTTTTGCATGTTTATTTCTGTACATAAATAAATTCTATAAAAATTTGTGTATACTCTCTATGATGTGTAGTATTTAATAAAAATATAATATGTTCATGTTGAGTACATTTTTAATCCTGTAAAAATGCTCAAAGTAATTAAAAAATGACTTTTCCATGATTTTTCATGCTCTGTGTATTGTTCCAAAAATTATGGGAATTTTTGTGTAACCTTTATATAGTGATATTTTGCTGTACAAAAAGTTTAGAATTTTTTGGATGAACTGATATACATAGCTATTTATATAATTAGTTATAAAATGATTAGTAACCCTAATAACTTTAGGTTTGGAGTGATTTTGGGTTGTTTGATGCTAATGGTCATTTGTCCAATGACAACCACATGTTGGACATGTTTGATGAAGTGTTGCTTACTCAGTTTTTTTGGACATAATTATTAAACTTGATAACTAGTTTACTTCTGGTTTAATTATTTTGATGTATGCTTTAGTTTAACTTTTCTTTCATGAAGGAAAGTTGTACTCAAGGTTGTAATCTGTTTTGTTCATCTTTTAAGTATTGTTTATGTGTTGCAAAGCATCATGTCTATCATTTCAAGCATCATCTAAGTATAGCATATTATCGTGTAGATTATTTGTTGGTTGGGTTGGATACCTCCAGTGAAGAGGTTTTCTCTCTTGTTGAATCGGAGCCCGAGTTTGTGTATCCCTCCAACCAAGGCAAGCCCTGGTGCATTCAAGTCTTCCTTGTATTTAAAATGTTTTATTTAAATACACTTATGGTTATTATTGCATCGTTCTTACTTTATTAAATTCCTACTTGATGCATAGCCTTCTCCTTGTGTTAATTGTACCTTATACCTTGACACTTGTTTAAAGATGAAAACTTTTACCAAAATTGCTTAGTATGCTTAGAGTTTTCTAGTAGGTGATTCTCGGTCACTTACACATAGCGTATTGCTTCGGCAAATGGTTATGCTCTTTTGATAAAGGAATATTGTTGGAAGTAATAATTCATAACCGAGCGGATACGGTGTTGGAGAGCCATCAGTGGTGTCTGGTGAGCGGGTTCTTTCCCCCTGTATCGTTAGGGCCTTACCGTTGTAAAACATTGAGGGTTATGACTTTGGAGTACTTATCACATACCTTGGAGAAGTTGGACTCTGGCTATTCTCGTCTTAAGAACGGTCAAACCGTACTGGAAGTGGAAAGACGGCGAGAGTAGTGTGTACCCTCCAAGTTAGCGAACTGGATGGAGGTGTACTGTGCTCTCGGGTGGCGGAACCCCGGTTTTGGCGAGAGGATCCAGGGAAAAGTAGTCATATGCATGCTTTAAGCGGCTGTATATGTCGTGTGATTGGGAAGCTCGAGCTAGGATAAACCGGTTCGAATCGTCGTGTTCCTCGGATATGGAAACATAATCCCGCCTTTTTCATCGTAGTTAATGAAACTTAAATTGGATACTTGTTGGTTCCTTTCATGGATGGTTATTACCTTGCGATCAATCATAAATTTAGATTGGTACTTGAGTAATCTTTTAAACGAATTAAATGAATTTCTTTTCTTTTTATAAATGATTATTTATGCAAAATACTTGATTCTTGCAAACCACACCTTAAATCCTATGTCTTGCATACCTTTTATCCACCAAATATTTTCTTTTGTCGGATAAGTCTTGTTGAGTACCCCGTACTCAGGGTTTGTTAACCCCTGTTGCATGGCTTCGTGTTGCATGACCGTTATTTCAGTTGATGAGGATGAAGAGTAATTGTCTTTGCTTGACTCTTGGGCAAGAGTACCTCGGTTGTTTGTATATACTCTATCGGCATCTTGATACTATGTTATCTTATGACACTTAAGTTATGTTTCAAAACTTATGGTTTGTAATATGACTTTAAATTCCGCTACTTTGATGTAATATAAATTATCGTATTACTTCTGCAATGTTTGTAATGAGGAGATCCTGTTCGGAGAGAGGTGGATGATCCGCTGTAAAGTGGTGACACCTAGCGAACTAATTAAGAATTGATTCATTTGTTTGGGATTAAGTCGGTGGACTATTAATCCTGGTAAGTGGGCCCTTTCTTAGAAGGTTCTGTCACAATTTCCGGTGTCATGAACAATTCTGATAGAAAGGTGTGATATGTATGTAGTAAGGCATGATCTGTGATGCCTCGAATGCGAGTAAAAACGCGTGACGTGCAATGTCTGACTTTAGGTGGAAGGGCGCGGGTAAGAACGTGTGATGTGCAATAGATAGATTTAGGTGGAAGAGCTAGTGAAACGGTCTTTTAGTTATCTTATTAGTTGTGTCTATCATGTGGGTCTTGCGCAAATGTATCCAGCTAGATATAAAATCATGTAACACGTTATAAAGCATGTAATGCAATATATCCATGTAACATGTGATACTCTTTAGGTACTTTTACATCTAAACCCCATGTCAAAATAAAAAGACTCATAGTATATTCTTAACTCCTATCTTTGTTTCCCTTATTTCTCAATAATCTTTTGAAAATCACTATCCTATTTCCTTTTAAGCGTAATAGAGTGGATATTACTTTAATAGATATTAGAAATGACACTGTCAAAGGAAAAAAAATTGAATGTTTGTTTTCATAGGATATTGCCATGAGAAGCATCTATTTTAAGATGATCCATATGGTTAGTGATCTTGAACAATGCCGGTTGGAAGGTGTGACGTGAAATAGTTGAAACGCAAGCTGGAAGGTATATAGTTAATGATCACGAATAATGTTGGTTGGAAGGCGTGGCCTAATATGGCTAGAATGCTAGCCGGAAGGCATGACCTCTAATGTGAGATGGCTACAATGCAGGTAGGCGTGACTTGATTCTTTTAATTCTCTTATTTGTTGTGGCTGTCATGCAAGCCTCGTGGGTGTATCCAGCTAAGTTTAAAGCGGTGTAACGTGGTACAAAGACATGTAATGCGGTGTAATAAGTAATAGCTTTTTCTGTGTCATGGACAATATTAGTAGGAAGATGTGATATGCAATGATTGGAATGCTAGTAGGAAAATATGATAATAAATGGTTGGTTCTAGGTAGGGAGGACGAGAGTGAAACAAATCTTTTGGTTATATATATTATTTTAGTGCTTATTGTGTATTGATGTATCCAGCTAGGAGTAAATCCACATAACGCGTGAGACTCTTTATGTTGTTGAACTCAAAACTCATATCAAACAGATCAGTTCCTATTATCCTTGTGTTCCTGTATCTAGCCCCACATAACACGTGAGACTTATGGTATTTTTGCGTTTAGAACCCACATCGAAAGGGATGACTTCATGAATTCTAGATCCCACCTTTCGTTTTACACCCTTACTTTTAGAATATATTGAGACCCACTAGCCTCTTCCCTTTGAGGTCTTGTTTGGCTACAATCGTATATATTTTTAATTTTTAATTAAATATATGAATCATTGGGGCCAATATTTCTCTCATGCATTTTCTCGTTCATGGTTCGATATCCTGGTGTCCTAGGCGTAGAGGAACCACACCAATTCATCCCGAATTTGGTGGTTAAACTCTACTGCGGTGACAATAATGTAGGGGAGGTCCTGCGGCAAAATAGCTTGATGCCAGAATGATAAAAAGCTTAACACCTTTTATTTGACTTTTTCACTATTTTGAAATACGAAAAAGATCCAAATCCAAAATGCAAAGGTCGTCTTATTCAAAACCTCAATCATCCCCTCTCTCCCACTTCACACCTCCGCACTGTTCTTATAGAGAGAAAGACGATTTCCCATCTTCTTAACCCGAAATGAAATGGCTGAGGAGAAGAAGGTTCCTTTTGGGTGCACCGAGGGTTCGATGACACTCTGGGCTGCTGCCCAGGCTCATGAACATCAATTCTCTTGGGTATAATTATTGTTTAGCCTATATTAAGAGATTTGGCTTAACCTCATACTTAGCCAATAGCCAATATATATGATCCATCTGGGCTTATAGGAAGTTCTGGGTCCTCTGCTGATATTAATATATATGGGTTAAGGAAAATACGAGTGTAGCTAAATAAACTCTCAACCTCATTACAATCGACCATAGATAAGTTTCTCGTTACTTAAAAAGCTCATTACAATCGACTAAAGGTAAATTTCATCACTTCAAATGGACATGGAACTACCAAGGGAAGCTAAAAAAACAATGATTTTCAACGATGTTGCTATCAAAAGCACATGTTTTAAGACGATTCTAATATGGATAGTGATTTAGATAAAACTATATTAACATATGGTTTGCTACAATGTTGCTGTAACAAGCACATGTTTTAAGGCAATCCTAATGTGGTTAGTGATGTCAATAAAGCTACATTAACATATGAACTATAGGTCAACAAATGTAGATATTTTGTACTAGTTTGTCATAATTGTTGGGCATGAACTTAATTCAGGGCGAGCTCCGTAAAATTTGCAGGCGTATGGCGAGCTCCTCCGGCGAGAATCCAAATACGCCCCCACCTTCCTTGATTCCTTGCGTGCTCAGGGCTTCCGGCCTTCCGCAGCTACCCTTTTGCCCTAGACGGCGAACAAACGTGGAATGGAACTATGGAAGGCAGGATGTCACCGTTGGCGTTAAATCAGCATATTCCGTGACTCCCGCCTGCCATGCACGGACGTCTCACGGCATTGTTTCGGATCAGCCGGATCTTGCTGCCCACGCAAAGGCTGATCTGGGCCAATTTTCATTTGGGCCTAGTTTCCCATCCTTTTCTCATGAAATTAATTTTGGGCCATAAAGGAAGCATGTACAGATACAGCCGCGCCCCAATTCTTCCTAGACTAGCCGTTGTAAAATAGAGGAAATGCGTCTTATGGGCCAGTGTACTAGACCTGGACCAAAATGTGCTCCTTTCCTCTATTTTTAAGTAACGACGGCGATTGCATGGAGTCCAGGTCTTCATTCAGGAAGGGCCGTCCTTTTGAACCGAAAAAATTATGACGCTGAAAAAATAGATCTGTTCGTACGAAGCGTACGCCTGTGAAATGCTTGCATTTGCTTGTACTACAAAGCCACAAGTGAACAAAGAATGTAATGGATCGAAACAAGAGGTTGCAGGGCTTCAGGTTCCTGTTTCGGTTTTCACCGAAATGGCTTTCGGTTCAATAATTCCAACGCCGGGTGCCCAGCTGATCCGATCCAACAAAACACCAACCGTCTTTCGTACAAACAACTGCTTGCATTCCAAAATTTCCAGGATTTTCATATACACGTACTGCGTTTGAATGAACATGAATCAATGGACACACAGGGACAGGTAGGGTCAGGTTGGTGCGGACATACTTAACAGACAAGCAGAAGCAGCACTATAAGCCATGAACACAAAGCTGAACGAACTTGCCAAAGGGTTTGCAAGTTTGACCAAATCTCCCCCAAACAGCTGGCATTAACATTTAGGATGCTGAACAAGTATTGTTAGATTGATCGTAGTAGAATATTTTTCAAAGTATATGTATTTGAGTTATAAATGCCAATAATGTTTTACAGAACTCGGTTAAAATTTCTGTAAGTTTCATTCAGTCCAAGCCAAGAATTGTTTTTTTTCCAGGACGGAGGGACCAGTATATATATATAGTAGTAGTATTTATAAGATAAAAACGATGCGGCAAAGTTGTAGTCTAAAATTATGCGTGGGAATATGGGCTTTTGCCTGGGGGGATGTTGACCCTGGCTTTTGTCTCCGCTGCCACGCCAGGAGGAATCATTTCGTGGATAACGGATTTGGATTTGGAGGGAACCGGGCAACTAGAGCGCTAAATTAAAAAAGTATCAGCAGCGGATAACATTGATATTAGTATGCTCTCGGTAGTGGGGAGAAGGGAACTAATATTCGGAGCAAGCAAAGCGACGGAAAGCAAGCGCCCCCCCCCAAAAAAAAGCACAGGAAAGAAGCTTGCAGAGAAATATTTAGTGTAGTATTTCGCCGGCATGGGAAGGGAAGAAAAGGTGCAGTGCAGGTTTTCTTTTCTTTTTTCTTTCTTATTAGTTCGTCCAAGTACTGGCTGGTTGGTTGGTTGAGGTGGTGGTGAATGGATGGTGAGTTACTTGGTGTCACCGAAATTGCTTGGGAACCATGATTACGAGGGCGGGTGGTAATGGTATCATGATGATTTGTTCTGCACATCGCTGTATTGGAGATGTAGACGAGATGGCGACACCACCACCAGCAGCAGCAATGCAATCCCCGGTGAGCTCTCCTCAAAGTCGATGCATGCATGGTGCTTGTGTGTTCCAATACTGCACATATAGATGGCGGTGAGCATCGCTGCATTTGGTTATCCCAACAGGGCAGCTGCTGCCTGCTGGCTTCCTTGGGCGAGGCAAGCAGGCAGCATTCGTATATACGATACGAGAACAAAAGAGCACAGGGCGAGGCGAAAACGACCCCAACCCGTGCGTGTATGGAATTTGTAACGCACCACAGCAGGCAGCTAGCAAGAGCAACACCGCGCCGCCCCTCGCTCCCCTGGACTGGAACCCAACAACGTAACAGCAAGATCGGATCGGATCGGATCGATGCAGTTCCAATCGAATCGAACAACCCCAGGAAAGATTTGGGGGTCTCGCCGAGACATTCCGGAGCCTCCCTTCCCTGCGCTGCCGCTGCCAACCAGCAGGCAGCCAAGTGGTGGAGGTGGAGGTGGCGGGCGGGCGCTAGTGGCGAATCGACATGGAATTTCTTTTCTAGCTGAAAAATCAAAATCAAAATCAAAATCAAAATCAGAATCACCGGCCGGGCCGGGGGAACAAGGAATTTGATTCTGTTCCGCACGTCCGCTTTCCGTCCTCTCACACTAACAATGCTCGTGTCGTCACCACGGGGAGGGGAATAGACCAACAGGCAACAGTGGCCACCTGCTTGCTGCTTGCCGCCAACAACCAGTCTCCCACACTCCACGCAAGGGTGCAAGGCCTCGAGCTCACGGCCGTGTCGTCTCGTCCAAGCAGAAGCAGGCGCAGGGGCACACGAACCTGCTGCTGATCGGTCCATCCATCAGTCTTCTCTTACACTGTACAAGTACTCCGCAGGAAAGAAGAAAGGAGTGCGGGACATTCGAGCTACCAAAACCTTGCCGTTTGTATCGTACCAAGCCTCGGATTTTCAATTTCAAATACGTATTCAATAGGCAGAGGCAAACGGGCCCATGCAACGCGTCTTCACGGCTGTTACTGTTCAAGTGTTGATGATGTACCCGTATTACTAGTACCGCACCGGTACTTGGCCCGTGGTGCTTAATGCTCTCTTGCAGTACTAATAACAACATTATGGGCTTTAAGTGCGTCGATTGATGATCAATTCTACACCAGTACGGTTTTTTTTTTACTCCTACTAGGAGTGTTATTTTTACTTGAACACATAAAATGTTTGTGTATTAAATACGTAAAAGATTTGTGTATCTGTGTATTAGAATAGGAAAAAAAATTAACTCCTACTATGAGTATTATGAAACTCTGCACTATTTTTACTTCTACTCCATAGTAGTACATGTCTACACAGGGATGATAATAATTGGTTCATAAAAAGGCGACGCCTGCCAGACTTTTTGTTTACTCGCATCGCATCCGATTCTGGATTTGTCTGACGCGTCGCGTCAGTTGTCCCAATGAACGGATCGATCTCTGTTCATCCATCCAGAACACCAGTACCAGAGACGATCGAAAACACCAGCATGCATGCAATTTTCGTCCATTTCCTTCGATTCGTTGCCATGCCAGAGCACAGGTTAAATAAAGATCGCTGTGTTGGATTGGATCCACGCCGGCCGCGATCCAACGGGGCGGAACTGATGAACGGACCCTCGTTCGTAGTCGCAGCACGCAGCAGCAGGCCGGGTTCCTCTCCTTTCCTCCTCCTATATATGGCGATTGGCGAGACGAAGACGAAGAAGAAGAAAAGCAAGAGGTGGCCCTTCTGGTTCTGAACAACAAACAGCAAGGTCAAGGAGCCTTGGTTGGCAAATTACTATGAACACCACGACTACACGAGACAACAAGCTCGGTGATGAAAGCTTCTCCGGCTCCGCTATGTACTCTGCACAGGGCACGCGCGCCCACCGGCTTTAATTATTCGACGACGGAGAGGGCGCCAGTGAAGGCAGGAGCAGCCTCACAGTGCCCAGACCCAGCGACGACGGCCATCGTAGTCGTCATGGACTCCTGGCGGTGGAACCGCTTATGCTTATCGATGAACGCCTCAACCGTGCGCCGGAACTCATCACCATCATCCACGCCGCCCCAGCAGGACACTCGAGCGTCGCGCGCCGACACGGACGACCGCCGCCGCCCGTTCTCCGACTCCGACCGCCGCAGCTCGGGCCGCCCGCCGGCGGGGACGCCGCGCGCCGAAGCTGTAGCACCCGCGACGGACCCACCATCTTCTCCGACCTGCTCCGTCTCGGCGCCGCGCGCGCCAGCTTGTTGCTGCTCACCCGCACCGGCACCGCTACCGCCGACGACGGTGGCCTGTCGTCGAACTCGAACGCCATGCCCGCGGCTGACGTAGTCGATGCCGCTGCCGCTGCCGCTGCCTGATCCGCCGCTGCTGGCAGCGCGCTGAAGGCCTCCAGCGAGGCGGCGGGAGGCGGTGGAGTTAGTGGAGTGCCGGCGAACGAGGAAGGGAAGCTGGCGCTGGCGCTGGCGCTGGCGGCGGCCGGCGCGACATCCTGCGGCGGCGTGGCGGCGGTCGTGTTCGTCTGCTGCCCGCTGGATGATGATGATGATGAGGCGGAGGCGGAGAGGTCGCGCCGCGACAGCGCGAGGAGGAGGAGCACGATGGCGTTCCCGAGGACGAAGACGAAGCGGGCGTTGAGGAGGAGCGACCCCGCGAGCCGCAGCACGGCGGCGGCGGCGGACGGTACGCGGGACGACGACCAGGAGAGGAACGCCACCAGCGCGAGGAGCTCCCCCACGCGCAGCATCCGGTACAGGAGGCGCAGACGCAGCGCTGCTCCGGCGACCGCCATGCCTGTCGCTCGCTCGCTCGCTGTGATGGAAGCCTCGCTGCTTGGGCTTGGGCTGGTGGTGCTCCGGCCTCCGGGGCTTTGGCTTCGCTTGGGTTTTGGAAGGGGAAGGTGAAGAGAGTGAAGTAAGGGAGTGAGAGAGCTGCTGCTGCTGGAAATTCTTTGGATGGGGTGAGGTGGAGGTGGGTTTATATAGCCCAATTTTGGAGCCTTTTCTCGTGGACTTTTCTGTTCAGTGCATTTATCTGTCTCTTTATTTTGTTCTAGATTTTTTTCTTCTCCTTCTTGTGTGTGCTTTTGTGTTTTGTATGGCCGTAAAGTGTTTAAAACTGTTAGTGTTAGGGGAACCCGTGCCGATGTTGAATGCGTTACAGCATGTTCCAAAAGATTATTAAAAAAAACTACCTAAATTTACTTATTTTGTGTAAAGGTTATTCTTTCTCGCACGACTAAAATCTGGCGACGTATGATTATTATAGGACAACAATTATGAGTGGTGGTGTGTGTACAATACAAGTACAATATTACGTACGTGGTGTGTGTAGAACACAAATAGAATATTGTATACGTACAATACAAATATTAATCACGTACGAACGTGAGTTAGGACAAGGTTCTCAAAGTTTTTAGTGACAGATTAGCAACACTAAACCATGTCGATCGTCCAGTCTCGATTCATTTCTATGTTCACCAACACGGATCGCGGTTCCGTCGTCCACTGGCTTTTGCCCCGGAGATTCGTGCCATCGGTGCGTGGCGGCCTCGGCGACTCGGACCGGGCGTCGTCGTCTTCTCTCTCTGTTGCCTCCGTGCTTCTTTGGCTGGCTCTGTAGCTGGGTGGCGCGGCACACCCCATCCAGCATCGACCCGTTTGGACTTTTGGAAGGACGCCGCCTGTCGCGAGCACGGCGAGCGGCGGTCCACGGAACTTTTGGAGTTTAATTTGGACGCACGAAATCGATCTCCGGCGGTTTCGTGTTTGAAAAAAAAAATGCTGCGTATCTTGTGAGTTATGGAAAAGCACACACACGCGAAAGTCAAAAGAGAGATTAGCAGCGGCCGTAAATTCGGTTTGGTCTCTGGCCGAAGTACGTTGTCTGACCAAATACGAAAGGAATCGAAACCTAACGGCCGGATCCGCAGCACGGGTGCCATGTAGTAGGTTTTTAACTTTCGAACTTCTATATCTAATAAAAACTATTCGAGTTTAGTTTCTAGGATAGTGTTGTCTAGATCCTAAATTTATTGTGAAAGTTATTATCAAACATGTTGCTTTGATCTGCAGGATGCGTCGACATAGATATAGTAGTTAGAACATGTAGGGTCCATATGTCAATGTTGCTCTTATGGCTTGCGCGCGAGAAGGAGGGAGGGAGATGGGAATGGATGAAGAAAGGGTAGAGAGTAGAGAGAAAGGGAGGGAAATAGATATTCAAAGTCTGGTCCATGTCAACATATGACACAACTAACATGTCACATTAGAGTATAGAACAAGTTATAACTTGTTTAGATGAACAAACGTATCGCTGTATAGGTTTAGTTGACATTTAAGGATTAGAGACTCGAATGGACAAAGTTATTTCTGAAAAAATGAAAGTGATACATATTTTTAGACAAGGAGAGCAGGTTCTTATTGTACGATCAATGTCAACATACAAACGTTAGCGTATTGAATACTTTAGAACTCATTTAGACTAGTACAATATTAGATAAGTTTTCATACCTAGATGAACCCATGCGTCATTGTACAAGTCTGGAGATTAAAGAATTACTCCCTCCATCCTACAATAGAAGACGTTTGAGGATTTAACAAAATGAAGGTCACTTTAATTAGCTTAGTCTCACACAGTTGTAGCTTAGTCTCCTATCGGTACAGGCGGCAGGCTAGGCCGTTAGGCGGAGCAGTGTGGCCACCGTAGGCTTTACCTCCTCTACTCCATGTGTATATGCTCGGCACCCATGCACTTTCTCAATGGTAGCAACTTTTTACCATTTGATCGATTGGAGTATAGGTGCAGGCAACATCATATCATTTCTTCTCTTTTTTGGTAATCACTTTAATTGCTAGAGCGACTAGTATTTCGGAACAAATGGAGTAATATTTAAGAACTAGAAACTCAGAATGAACAGATTTATTTATAAATTTCAATAAGGCAACAAAACCCCCTAACCCTGACGGGCCTTGCGGGCAAGTGGTAGTGGTGTCACAAGGCCCGGCATCATTAGCGTCAGTCAGCGTGCAGCCTTGCAGCACAAGGCCGTGCGACTCCGCCGAAAGAAAAGTACACTCTCTGGTCTCCCTAAGCTAGCCCCGGACATTACCTGTCATCGTACGTACAGTACTATACTACTCCTACACACAGCAGCCCCCGTGGACGTGCCTGCCTGTGTTTCAGAGCAGAGCGTAGCGTTTGGGTACGGTACGGTACACGTATGCAAATCGAGATCTCCAAGACAAGAAGGAGACGTAGCTGCCGGGCGGGCGCGGGCGGCAGCGTCCTGGACTCGTTTGGAACCAATTTTTTTTTTCTCTATCTCTATCTGTCTCTCTTTTTGAGAGTGGAGGATTACTCCGAATTTATTCGATGGCAACTCGTAAAAGTAAAAAATTCCCGGCCGGGACCCCGGTGAGAGAGAGGCCTCGCGTTCGTTTCAAACTCCAACTCCAACAGGTACATGTACATCCAGCTGCCATGTGAGGGATTCTGGGATTGGACACTGGAAGGCCCAAAAAGTCCAGCCATCACCACTGTTCTCCTTCCCTTTTCCCCTGCACAAATGCAAACCAGATTTGCAGGTCAGGTCACTGTCACTACTCACTCTGGTCTGGTCTGGTCTGGTCTCCCCAGTCAACCCAACCCAACCGTGTGCGTGCACGGTACGTGTGCACGGTGCTCGGTACTGCACGGCCGGACGCGATCGAGCGAGCCTGTGAGCGCCGAGCCGTCCCTTCCGTTCACGGCCGATCGATCGATCGATCTGCTTTGCGAGTTGCAATGCAATTCAATGCAGCCACAGCAGCAGAATCCTACTAGTCCCGTGCGTGCAGGCTACTGCTGGGCCGCTTTTGGCCGTGCGAGCTACGGAGTACTAGGCGGACGTCCGGTGGTGGTCCGGTCCGGCCGCGCGCGCGCCGAGGAGGGGACGGGACACGACAGAGGTGGCCGCGGGCGCTGTGCACACGTGCGGTGCCTTTTGTCGCGCGCTCTCGCCTTTTTCCTAGCTCTCACCCCGATGGGTTTCGCCGACGAGACGAGACGAGACGAGACGAGACAAACCCCCGCCGTTTCCCGTCGGCGCCCGGCCGCTACGTTACGTGCAAGCAAGCGAGCAAAGCGCCCTCTCGCCGTCAACCACAACCGGGCCTCCTTCTCTTTCTTTCTTTCTCCAATCGAAGCCACCAAAACCATCCTGCTTTCTCCCTAGCTAGCGGCCGCTACAAAACTAGTGCTACTACTGCAAAGGTGGCAGCAGGGTAGGTAGGCTCTACCATGCATAATGCGAATTAAACTAGCGTCGAAACTCGCCCAAAGTCCAACCAAGCACATGGGCATCATTAGCGTTTTTTTCTGCGAGAAACAAAAGACAATTAAACAAGCGCACATCAGCATCATTGTCACTCACTAGCATAAAAGACCTGCATGATTTCACAGAAAGATGGTTACAAGGGCCCTCTTTTCCCCGTTTCTTCCGGTCGAAAACACACACAAACACAAAAAGGAGGCGGCGGAACCAGCTATAGCTGCTAGGCTAGTTCTCACTTCTCACATAGTACTAGACAGGAGTAGTAGGAGGTTAGGTTAGGTGCCTGCAGATTATTCTTGTGCATGCAGAGCGGAGGTCGTGTTCATGCGCATGTGAGCTGCCCCGGTCGGCCGGGTTGTGCGATGATCGATCGAGGAGCCCGGGTCGTCACTCCTCACATCACCGGGAGACACTAACTACTAAGACCGCGTGTTTGATAATTATTTGTTGTGTTCAATTGGACACCTCATTTCGGTTAAATCAAATAAAGTTTAAAACTGGTAACAAATGCTAGATACAATAAATGATTAATCCAGTATGATAAATTGTTAGGAGATGGGCAAGGACAAATTAATGGATGGAAAACATAGTATAACAAACTAAGAAATTAAAGGTAAAATAGGACCACCATTTTTTTTACCCTTTTTAGTATTATGTTAGTTTTTTTTTTGATAAAAGCACTCGAAAGAGTGTTTCAGATCTGATATATATGTTAATGAAACAAAGGCTAATACAAATGATGAACACAAAACGATCTCTGAGCTTGAAGATCACATTGCAAAGACAATACAGAAAATGGCCGCCTACAAACACTTTCGCTAACACATGGTTTTGAAGACCACAAAATCCACTCTCCGCTAACAATGAGATCTAGTAACTACTGAAAGAGCATCGATTTTAGGAATTCTCAAGAACATATAGGCTTGCATTCCTTTGCTATCAAAACAGAGGTTGAAGACTCCAAACCTTTCGATAGAAAGAATCAAAAGAAAAGGTCGAGATGCCACTTTCGAAAACCAACCAACAACTGCTCCTTAGGTTTGTATATAAAAGGTGTGAGTATATATATAGGTATGCCCACTCCGTTCTAAAAAAGTACAATTCTAACTTTGAATTTGGATACGTGTTTGTTCAGATTTAAAGTTAGAATTGCATTTTTTTTTACGGATAGAGTAGATAGATAGATTAATTATTGATAAAAAAAAATAGTGAGGTGAGGACGTGGTTGGGGGACACGGCGGCGTGATCCGCCGCTCTCGTGGCAGCCCAGAAGGCGGGGGTGTCGTCCTGTGATTGGGCTAGGTACTGTCGCTGTTGTCTTTGGATAGTGGCATTCATGCGACCTCTCCTCCGTCAAAAGAACAGATTTGTGGTCTTGACCAATTAGCTGCAGAAAGCTCCTGATCCTGCATGCTGCTGGATAAATTACACTAGTTTTAGCTGCTGCCGGTGCCGTAGATAGGCTGGCTCCGTTTGAATAGTGCGAGGCAATGATTGACTATTGTTGATGGTGCCCGGATTACTGTAATCATGTCGGGCAGGCAGGTGATATGGCTACCCGCGCCATTGCACGCCCACGCACGATAGACTTTGGTTTTGACACTTGTTTATACAAGGGCGGCAATGCTCTGTAGATCGATCTCTGCAGGAGTAGCGAGTAGGGGTGCTATCAGAAATTCATACTGCAATGTGGTGTGGTAAACAATGACACGAGTGAAGTATTGGTGGTTATAAAAGGTTTGAAATCAAATTCATGAAAAAAGTTCTTGATGTGCTTGGAAAAGGGTTCAAATGTGTAAAAGGTGGAGAAAAAAATTCAAATAACAAATTCTTGAAAAATGATTTTAATGAAAAAAATTTAAAAACAAAACGCGCCAGGTAGGGGTCGAACCTACGGCCTTCTGCTTAGGAAACAGACGCTCTATCCACTGAGCTACAGGCGCCCTGTTGTGATATAGTAATAACAAATACAATAAATACGTTGGACATGTATAAACTCTTAAGCACAAGTACAGTTAATAGTAAGAATTCTACGCCATCTCAGATGAGATGAAAATAATCAATATCTATCGACACGATTTTTTTCTCTCTGTCGTCGTTGTACCTCTTAACCATCTATTGGTTTAGTGAAGCCAATGAAAATCCACAAGAGTAACTAGTTTATTATTACTAGTGCAGTTTCGCGAAACAAATTATTCAACCCGTTACAGTGCACAGATATATTTTCCTGAGCGCATATGTTTAAGTTAAAATTAAACCATCCGAATCTTGACCTTATCTGCTGTAGCTCGACCATTCCAAAAGTTATTGTTATTATTATTATTATTATTTATTATTATATAAAAGGGGAGGACAATAATACAATACAGAATTAATTCCGATACGTGATATGCATGTATGAGATACGATTCCGTTTTTCGCTTTGAGGAGAAGACCGGCCGGTTCATTTATTCCGCCCCGAACACGACTCTCGCTCTCGATCGCCATCACGGCGGCAACACACACCGAACGAACCATATCGTCTGCCATGCCAAATTCAACGACACACACCGTGTTAAGGAACGAACAAAACAAAGCATCGGATTCGCACCGCCTTCCATTCCGTCCCGGGCTCTCTTATTGTTGCTACTAGTGTGTGTGCCACCCACGTACGTACGACCTGCTTTCCAAAGTGCCGAGAAGTGACCTAATTAAACCAGGATACTTCTCTGTTCTCTAATCCAATCCTTCTCGCCAGGCCACTGGCCACTAGTCAATAGTGTCTCACACTCTCACTGCCCGCCGCGACGGAACACGGAAGGCACGCGACGCACCGGGCCTCGCTTCGTCTCGGCCGATTCGCGATTCCCCGGTCCTCCCGGCCGGCCACCTACACTTTTTTTTGGCTTCTGGCAGTGTGTGTGGCGGCCTCGCTCGACTCCGATGCCGGAGCAGCTAGCACACGCAGCAGGCGCGATCCCGGCCCGGTGGATGATTCGAGGTGTCCCGCCTTTTGGAGGTGATCCTGGGCTCAACACGTCGGCTAAGATGGCTACTCCCGCTGCTGCTCCCCGGCCCGCACACAGTGGAGCTACGGCGTACAAGAGGGATCGGAAGCTAGCTAATATCATTGATTCTAGTAGGTACTACTGTACTCCCTTCGTTATAAGCAAGTCGTTTATGATAGTGATACGGTCTCCAAACACAATTTTAACCTCTTATTTTTATTAAAATATTTATGAAATAATGATATATCAACCTCTTTGTTATAATCCATTTATATAATTTTCACATTTATAATATCAACCACTTAAAGGTTACTGATGATTTATATTCTCAATATTTGATCCGAAGCTTATCAAAACGACTTCTAAATATGATATATGTACGAAGTATCTAGCAATGCAAATGGAGCTCGTCACCTTCAGATGCACTACAGTGCTAGTTTACTCTAGGGTTTGTTTGGATCAAAAGATTTGCAAAAAATTTTTGAAGGATATTCGTTCCAAAGGAAAGGAATCCTTTCATGGTGTTTGGAACGAAGGAATGTTGATTTCCTTTCCAGAGGAAATGAATCAATAGTAGTGCAAAACAAAGAAAATAAAACATCCACTCTAACCAAGGGAAAGAATCTTTGTTCTCTCTCTTTCTTCACATGCTTGCTCTTGGTTCATATAGTTTTGTTCCTCCATTCCAAACATTTCAAAGCATTTATTTCTGTGTTTTGAAATCCTATAGTTTTTCACTATTCGCTCAGTCTTGTTTCTTCGTTTTGTATTCCTTTGTTTCAAACAGGCCCACCTCTTTATGGATCGGAAGCTAAGAAATCAGAGAGCTTCTTTTTTACGTCTTCGTTTCGGCGCTACCACCTCTTCATTTCTAGAAGGTTATGATTGAGAGCTAGTACTCCGAACCGTAGTGTCATGTACTAACTCTATAGTGGTAATAGTATACTAGTATTATGTTATCATCATCACTGCTCTTCCTGCTAATTAAGTAATTAAGTAGGAGTAGACACTACAGCCAGTAGCTTTGCTTTTGCCCTGCTTGATCATTGGTTAGTGATTTGTTTCCTTCTCTTTTCTTTTTTCTTTTCTTTTTCTTTTCTACTACCACCAGTAGTGCAATTTGGAGGAGTTGATCCATCAGCCACCTCTGACTCACTCCATCATTGCAGATATTACACTACTGACAGTGTGATACTACTGCTAACCTGTGGCGCTTTTGGGTCATGGCTAGCTCATGATTCCGGCCGGTAGGGTCCCCAGCCTTGGCCTGTGTTTGGTGCCTCGAAGTCACGGCCGGATAGAGCTTTACAGACTGCTGTGGATGGAGATATGAGTAGGACTGCTGGACTGGGGTTAGTTAAAGCGTCTCCCGAAGCCTAAGCTTCCTAATCTCCGTCGCTAAAGCGGCATCATTGCTACCACTCCGCTGGTAGTAGTATCTATCACCGGTGATTTTTTTTGTTTCTTTCTTTCTAACCCAAGTGCTGCACTAACCCTACCCCAGGGCCCAGCTCAAATACAATGCATGGTTGGTGCAGCTAGCTAGCTAGCTAGCTAGCTTGTGTTCTTCTCATGGGCCTCACCTGCTTCTTCTTGTGCCAAAAAGACATGTAAAAAAATGATGCAATGATCATACCCGGAAAAGGGATTAATAGTGCTGTTTTTGCTGATTGATCCCGTGACAAAAATTCCACACGCACTTTGAATATCCAGATTCCATTTCAATTACTAATTACTCATAATGAATGAAACCATGCATTGTGCTTATTAGTTCTTCTACTGGTAACGCACAAAAACGACGGGCTACGACCCACTTGTGAAAAAAAAACTGGTAAGACGAAATAAACAGAGGCTTCTGGTAGCATGTAGCTCATGAAACCAAGCACATAGTTTTCTTTTTACCCAAAGTTATAGCAACAATTCAACAAAAAAGGAATTCCCTATGCGCTTTGAATATCCAGATTCCACTTATTTACTACTCATGAAATAAATGTACTTGGTTCTTCAACAACCAACACGTTCACACAAAAGGATAAAAAGAGACTTCTGGTGGCAATCTTCTAGCTCATGAAAACAAGTACAGAAAAATTTGAACCAAGACCTGGCATCTCAACACAGACAAAAGTCAAAAGGCTGTACAATAGAATAGACATCATCATTAACCTTTACATCACTCTATCGTCAACGTTCTAAAGTAACATGTGATCAGTTGGCACATGGGATAAAGTTAACTCCTCTATTATGGCAACATTAGCATCATCAGGTTTTACAAGAATATTTTACCAAGCAATCAACAAGTCAATCAAGAAACAATTTACTACTACTGCAAAAAATTAAAGAGCAGTGCAACATGGGGCACTAGCGTTGTGTTGTAGTTAAGGGTGAAATTTCCTTCCATATCCGGCCGCGCTCCCTTCTCAGAAAGAATGAATACGACACAAACACTGGCATACTTTTGCTGTAAAAAGGATCATCAGGCAGATAGTCACATTCTGCTTTGCTCAAAGTCACTTGAGCAATACAACAACGTTACATCAGTTTGGTAGACTGAACAATGAGCTTCTTCAATACAAATCTAATGCAGATATAAACTTGGGGCACGATTCAGCCTGTACCTGCCACAGTTATTTTAATTTGTTTGGGATATAATACTTGATTGGACTGGAATTCAGTGCACCCTAGATGTCTGAATGCTAAATGTTGCAGACACCTTATCAAGACCTGTATGCAGATCACTACAGCATTTTTTTTATAAAGTGTACCTGTATTAACTAGAGAAACATATTCAAATACAAGTGCATCGAAAAAGGATACGTAGGACCGCTGTCCAACCTATATTCTACGAGAAAGTAAACCGGCTGCATTCGCTGCCGACGAAAACCGCCGACACCTGCCGACGCCACCAAACCTGAATCACCAGAAGCCGGAGGCGGAAACCACCGGCATTGAGGTGGACTGCAGCAGGCGCTCGATCTCGCGGAAGCGAAGAAGTCTTTGAGCGCCCATCCGTCAGGATCACAATCTAGATTGAAACGACGAGAGTGGTGCTGACGATGACATCCGTCGTCACGGTGAAGCCAAGCTCGCTCAAACCCGATCCGTGCCGCCGGTAGATCGCGTTCGATCCGCCGTACTCCGTCTTGCCGCCATGCCCTCAGTCGCCACCGTATCCTTGACCTTAGACGCAGCACGAGCACCGCCGCTACGCCATGACGACGAAACAGCAGCCGTCGCAGACTTCTACACCACCTCACAGGCCTCTCATCGTCACCAGAGTAAACGACGACGAGGTGGACGAAGACCGGGAGGACTTTATTCCACCATGGCAGCGCCGCCACCTCCACCAAACTCGCGCCGTCGAAAAACTAACCCTAAAAAGGGACTCAGAGAAAAAACTTATTGAAAACCATTGATCCCCACTCCCTTCAGCCCCCGGCGACGAGATGCCGGAGGTGAAGGGAGGGGACCAGCGGCGACCGTGGAGGTCTGCGGGCGGGCGGCGGCGGCGGCCTTCCGTTCTCTGTTTCACGCGCGTGTATTCTTTTGTACAGCATTAGTATACAGATTTCCCACAAAGCAGTAGCACAAAAGAAATGAGATGAACAGACCTTATCGGCTGGGCCTGGGACAGTGCGTCCGGCAGCGCGTGACTAATAAAGGAGACAATACCTGTTGGCCAGAGCGTGATTAACGGCCAAGATTCGCTTTGATGCTGTGTCTGGTGCTGTAGAGGATCGTTCTTGGTCAGGTCTCCTGGCTTGGGGTGGCCCACATGTTGTCTTGACAGGCTCTTTCTGTGCTGCGCCATCTGTTTTCTCCTCAGCATTTGCTCTCAAATAAAAAAAAAACTATGTTGTCTTCTGGTGGATGTTTCGTCATGGTCATGTAAATTTCTCCCTTTCAGTCAGTGCTTTCGAGATTACTCAGTTAACTGTTAGTTCCACTTCAGATTCAGATTCTAAATCCAACTGATCACGGATATGGCGAACCATTTCAGCTCCGTAAATACCAGTTGAAAGAGGGAAGATCTACTTAGATTCTATTGGTTTAGTGATTGACAAGCCTAGAAGCACCAGAAACTTCACTTTTGGTAAATTCAAGGATTGTCACAGAGGGTTCATCCACCCAATCTTTAGGCCTGCCAACTCCCTTTCCCTTTATGTACTTGAGTGTGGGGACTAATAAATCATTGATTTATCATCATGTTAATTCATATTCTTAAAAATGTAACTATTTAATGTATTTGAATCACTCCATCTGCACTTGCCTTAAGCCTCTTCTTCTCCACTGCCATTTGTACATCAACTCAAGCATCATGTACTAGATGACATTGTCATGGGGATTTGTCTGGTTTCCTGAAACAAACACTCCAACCCCTCTTCCCCCGCTCCACTTTCAACCCATGACCACCCTGTCCCTTTCACAACACCTTTGTGCTTCATCAAATGGCATTCCTGTGCTGCCTCACGCCACTGCCCCTTGCTAGCATAGAGGTTTGCTATTGACCCATGCGCTCCTGAGTCCTGCGGCTTTGCCTCCATCTCCCTCTCAGCAGCTTTCTTTTCAGTTTCCTCTGCCCCTTGAGGTACACATGCCCTAAGCAAAGATGTCCAAACCAACCATCTCTTCCATCAGCAGCAATTCTTCCAATCAACTCCTCAGCCTCATGATTCTAACAGCTCTGCCCAACAAATCAACAACACAACCTTAGTGCTCCTTTTTGCAGGCTCAACCCGTATAGCTTTTGTTTGTTGCATTGAAGTATCTCAGTTTGAGTTCACCCTGCGTGTGAGTAAGCAGTGAGTACACTAATGAATGCAAACATGGTCTGGCTTTAGCCAGACAATGCGCGTATCCTCAAACTGAACAGATACTTACATAAGTTAAACAAATAAGCACTTCAGACTTATTTACTTAGTGTTAGTCTTAAGAACCGTGTAAGTTGAACAACCACATGCAGAAATACAGGTAAGAAAAATTATGTCCATTTTGACTTATGTTGGTTATGCTCAGAGTGAAAGGCCTTGGGACTGAAAATCATTTGTATTATCTATCGAGGCATCATTCTAATGAGTGACAACTTCAGTATATTCAGATTGCATACCCTTACCAGAAGTAGAAAATTGCCCAAAAATTGCAAAACTTTTTGTATTTCCCTCTTACAAATTTGCGTCTTTTTCAACACCATCTTCATTGACATCCGGCACCAATGCCTTGTGTATTACCACTTAAGGAAGGATCTTCAACATCTATACCTTTTGGTGAAGAGACCATATGAAGTGATGAAGGATCTTTAGGTACAGAGTTTGCCTCAATAGCACCATTTAGTAATTTATCTGCTGTGCCATGACTTACTTCTGATGTGAAAACAGTTTTGTTTTCTTCCTTGGGTACAAGATTTGGTGTATTGGACTGAATCACCCATGGCTGGCAAGAATGGCATAATACAGGAATAAGACATATCAGCTAGTCCATACCATGGGAGAAATCTAAGTCTCCATTCAGTGCAAGATTGCACAATCCATGGCCTTACACTCACATTGCAGTGAAAAGGCAAATCTCACACAAAAATCAAAGGATGGAAAAGCAAACAGTGAACCTCCCTTCAGTGCAAGCTTGCATAATTAATGACCCCAAACTCACAATGCAGCGAAAAGGAAACTCCCTAACAAAAAAAATGTACCTAAGAAAAAGCTGGTGCTATAAGGAATCCATGCAGCTACTAGCCTCCTTTTTGTTATCCGACTTTCTTCTCACTTCATGAAAAGTATCTGAACAGCCATGAATAAAAAAAGAGTTAGATTAATTAAAACATTTAAGATTATCCATGGTCTAGAGATGCTACACTGTTGCATTTATTAGAAATACATCAGCCATAAATTTAATGATTTATTTCCAGCAGAGAAAATATCATATGGCTAAGTAAGGATTATATGGTGCATTTAGAATAGGATAAAGCCACCCACAAAAAATGAAATATAGGACAAATGGATGGGTATCGTAACTTGAAGCAACCGAAGAGCAGGATACAATGTTCATCCTTATGTTGTCCTCCGATGGATGTTTCATCATCGACGAGGTGCCATATAAATCTCTCCCTTTCAGTAACTGTTTCTTTCAGGATGACTTAGTACACTGCTAGCTCCACTTCAGATCCTAAATCGAACTGATCAGGCATTTGTCGAACCATTGCAGCTCCATAGTACATCAGCTCAAGCATCATGTAGATGGCACTGTCATGGGGATTTGTCCGATCTCCTGAAACAAACACTCCTACCCCCCTGTCGTCCCCTCCAACTTCAACTGATGACCAACCTGCGCCTTTTAGAACACCTTTCTGCTTCATCAAATGGCGTTCTTTTGCTGCCTCACGCCACTGCCCCTTGCTAGCATAGAGATTTGCCATCGCCACATGTGCTCCTGAACCCCATGGCTCTGCTTCCATCATCCTCTCTGCAGCTTTCTTTCCAGTTTCCTCTGCCCCTCGAGCAGCACATGCCCTAAGCAAAGATGTCCAAACCACACCATCTCTTCCATCAGGACCAATTCTTCCAATCAACTCCTCAGCCTCGTGTATTCTACCAGCTCTGGCTAACAAATCAACAACACAACCGTAGTGCTCCTTTTCAGGCTCCAGCCCATAGCTTTTGTTCATCGCATTGAGGTATCTCAATCCGAGCTCAACTTCCCCCGCGTGAGAGCAAGCAGTGAGTACACCAATGAACGTAACATGGTCCGGCTTTAGCCCGACATGGCACATTTCCTCAAACAGTTCAAATGCCTCTTTGCTGTGACCATGCTCAGCATGCCCAACGATCATTGCAGTCCATGAAATCACATCATCTTTAGTGCGATTGGAAAATACGATATTAGCATCTGACATGCTACCACTCTTTCCATACATATTAACGAGTGCACTCCTGACCATCGCATGGTGTTCAAGTCCAGCAGCTACAGCGAGTGCATGCAGCTGGCGTCCAGCATCCAGTGATGCAGCACTTGCACACACACTAAAGAGACTGGCAAGAGTAAACTCATTCGGCCGAGGGCAGCTGCTGTGATGCCTCATTTCTGAGAACAAGGCAAAAGACTCCTTGACCAGGCCTTCCTGTGCATATCCTGATATAATTGTGCTCCAGGACACAACATCCTTGACAACACTCTCCCGGAAGATAGCACCAGCAGCTGAAAGATCGCCACGGCGCGCATAGAGTTTGACAAGGGAATTGGCCACAGAGCGGGTAAGAGACAGCCCTCTCCGCGCAGCTTGTGCATGCAACTGCTCTCCAAGATAGGCATATTCAATATTTGGACACGCAGCAATTACAGCAGAGAAAGTATACTCATTCGGTGACGCAGAATTTGACGACTCGTCGCGAAGCATTCTGACAAACACCTCGATAGCTTCCTCCGCGCGGCCGGTCTGGACGTAGGAGGCGATCAGCGTCGTGCACGCGGCAACGTCGCGCATGCCCATGCGGCCGACCGCGGCCAGTGTGCGGTCGACGTCGCCGCATCGCGCGTACAGCGCCGCGAGCGCGTTGGCGACGAAGGGAACGGCGTCGAGGCCGAGCTTGGCGCAGAGCGCGTGCACCTCGCGGCCGCGTGGCAGCAGCCCCGCACCGGTGCACGCCGTGAGCGCGGTCGCGCAGGCCTGGGAGTCGCAGTCCACGCCGGAGGCCCGCATCTCGGCGAAGCGGCGGAGCGCGTCGTGCCGCCGGCCGGCCCGCGCCAGCGAGGCGACGAGCGTCGTCCACGAGGCCACGTTCTTGCGGGGCGTTTCGTCGAGCACCTGGAGCGCCAGCTCGAGGCGGCCGGCCTTGGCGTAGGCGTCCGCGAGCGCCGTGGAGACGAACACAGACGATAGGGCGGAGGAGTGGACGGCGAACGCGTGCAGCGCGGCGGCGTGGGGGAGGGGGAGGAGCCCTGTGCTGGCGCCGGCGGCAGCGGAGGCGGAAGCGCACGCCTTGAGGACGGGGCTGAGGACGAATGGGTCCGCGGCGGCGTGAGGCGGGGAGGAGGCGCGGAAGCGGGAGAAGAGCGCCATAGCGCCCGGGAAGTCGGCTGCCGCGGCATAGCCCGAGAGGAGCGTGGCGTAGGCGACCTCGTCGTGGTGCGGCATCGCGTCGAATAGGCTCCTCGCGTCGGCGAGCTGGCCCGAACGGACCAGGTGCCTCAGCATGGGTCGGTGCCTTGGAAGACCTTTCCTCCCCACGACACCGGCCTTCCGCCGGACTAGGCCGGTCTCCGGGAAGATAGGCGGACGCTGCACCGTTGCCGCTGGCTCCTGCTGGCGGTGGCGGCCGGCCGCCCGCTCAAGATTTAGCGACGGACCTTGACAAGTCGAACTAGTACATTCCTATGAGCGCATTATACGATAATCTCCAATAGTTTGACAAATTTCGTTTCTCAAAACTTATTATCGGTCAACTTCATAATAATATGGGGAAGAAAAGACAAATTTTGTTTCCAAAAACTCAAAAAACCCACGAACAAAAACGAAGAAACCAACTAAGTGAACGAAGAGCCCCACTATGATTGAGAAATCTAAGATACGCGGTCGGGTGCCGCGCGCATATATGCATGCAATCAACCGAGATTTGTCAACATACCAAAGATATACCAGACTCATATGATAAACTATTGGAGAAGTATTTTCTCATTTTGCCAAAAAAAATTAGGATACCAAACTCATATGACAAACTCTTGGAGATGCTCCAAAACACACACATGCTTGAAATGAAATATATATATCATATATGACTTTACTAGTGTAAGTATATATAACTTATATAAGCAAATTTTTTTTTTCAGTTCTAAATTATAAATTATTTTAAATTTTACAAGTACATGACTTTTGCTTCTAGATATATACTCCCCTTTCCAAATTACAAGATATTTCAAGAATATTGGAGAATCAAAACATTTCAAATTTAATTAAACTTATATGATAATATAATAACATCTATAATGTCTATTAAGTATTATTAAATTCTTCATCAATTATACTTCCATAGTATACTTATTTGATATCATAAATTTCTCTATAATTTTGATTAACTAAATTAAGTTACATATTAAAAAATAAAGTAATATATATAATTTAAAATAGAAAGAGTAGAAGCAATAATATAGCCGTAATACATGAGTACCACATAGACACTGATTAACACTAAACATACCTGGCTAATGAACTTGCCAGATATAAAACCCATCACATGTCCAAACAAATCATAATTAAGCAAGGTTCGACCAACTGTTAACTACCACACAGACGACACTGCTGTTTTTACAGTTGAGGTATCAAAAGTTACTACAAACTACAACTAAAGAAATAAATAGCATAACTCGATATTTAATTCTAAATCATAAGTCGTTCTAACTTTTCTACATATTAGAAAAACCGAACGACTTATAATTTAGAACGTAGAACAACGTAGTGAGTATACTTCCATAGCTATATATCTTATTAATGGTTACCTCGTGTTACCACTTGCCACCACTCAAGGACCGAGAAGATAATCCCACAGATCTTGTGCACAAGCAATGCAAGAGCACGGCCCATACATCACGTGCTCCGTAAGAGCATGCTGCAGTATCCAATTACAGAACCGCTGCAACTTCAACTGAGCGTCATCATGCTGACGAGGGCTCGGCAAGGTCGCTGTAGCATCAGCCGCCGACTGCTCCTCCTGCGTGCCTGCTTGCAGCTGCAGAGTCGCTGGATCATCGCCTCCCCCTCCCTCCTGCTGCTCCTGCACCAGCAGGCGGCTCTTAAAATACGTGTCAATGTCTATCTGATGAACGCCTTTCATCAGGTCATCAGAGCCAGACGACTGCTGGCTGTCCAAGGGCGGCAGCAGGCCATGGCTGATGATGCCCTGGGGATGATGATGATTCATAGCAGGCTGCTGCTGGTCTTGTACTACTACTCCAAAGGCCCCTCCTCCACTGTTCTCCTCCGGCTGCTGCAGCTGGTGATGGTGAATCTGATGATGACGCTGGTCGTCACCATACTCCCAGCCTCCTCCGCCGCTGCTGTTCATCGGCTGTGTGGTGTTGTTGCTCGAGAGGAACTGATCTGGGCGCTGCAACCACTGGTCCTCCATATAAACACCTTGGTTCTCTCCGAAGAAGTGATGCTGGTTCTGTTCTCCTCCGAATAAGATGTAGTCATCTTCCTGTTGCTGGTAGGGCTGGAGCGGGGCATGGTCGTCGACGACGTTGGTGTCTGATGGGACGAGGAATTCCTCCGTCGTCGTGCCTGTCAAGCCCGGTAGACACTGCTCCTGATGACCTTGGTTGTTGAAGAGCATGGCAGCGTCGTCAGGGTGGGGGCTTTTCAGCAGTTCCGAGAGCTCACAGTAACCGGACAGGTCGTCGAGCAAAAAAAAGTCTTCTTCAATCGTAGGCGCGGGAGCTCCGAGCATCGTCCCGGCCGGTTCAGATGGTGGGAATACGTGTAACGCCTGCAGAGGCACGGCGGAGAGGCCCGCCACCACCACCGGCGCCGGCGCACCGTCCGCTGACGGCTGTTGTTGTCCTGCTTCTTGCTGCCGCGGCGCTACCTCTTCTTTGTTGGGCGGCGTCACTGGCCCCATCGGTGACTGTCGTCCCTGCTGCTGCTGCTGTTCTCCCCCAACTACAACTTGCGATGATGGTTTCTTCTTCCTCGCGACCTTGGTGGCCTTCCTTGCCGGCTTCAATGGTGGCTCGGCGAGCGTCTCTGTGTGCGGCAGCTGCACTACTCCCTCCGGTTCCGTACTACTACAAGGCTTCTCCGTCGTCCTCTTCCTCTTCTTCGTCTTCTTCTCTGAACCCATGTCGTTGTCGTCATCGCCGGCGTTGTTGTCCTCGGTGTCCGAGTGCTGCTTCCTTTGGATCGAGTACAGGGCGTACTGCCCGATCTGTATGCATGTCATGAAGTCTAATTGTTAGTCACCATTCATCAACGGAGGGACATATATCAATCAAGCAAGATATAAAAACTCGGGCAATTGTTAATCCTTTTTTGTAGATGGGCCAATTGCCAGTTAATTTCCTCCAGGCAAGCTACGAGATGGAATCGTGTGTTGCTCAAATTCTGTCAAACAAATGACCTCTGGTCGAATTCTCAAGTTTGTGGGAACATTGAGTCCAGTTAAAAAGAAATATCGTACGTCCTAAAAAGAGATACGCCATTCTCTCTAATGCAGAGTTCGTTATTTGCGATCTACTCCCTCCATCCCAAATTATAAGACATTCCAAAAATCTTGTAAGTCAAAGCATCTCAAATTTAACCAATAATTATAGAGAAAACTATAAAGATTTATGACCTCAAATAAATAGATATATTATGAAAATATAATTGATAATGAATCTAATGATAATTCGTTGTCATCATATATATATATATTATTATATTGTCATATAAGTTTGGTCAAATTAAGTATCTTATAATTTGGGATGATGGAGGGAGTATATGAGAAACCATATACCAAGATATACCAATCTATAGGGAAAAAATATTATCACTCACAAATAACAGTAAAAGAACCATATCTAAAACACTAAAACTACTTTTGGGTCATCAAATTTTCGCTGAGCATGACAGCATAGTTTTGGTTAATTGTCATTACTTAAAAGCTTGTTTTGACTGTAAACTCGTTTTTTAAATTAAACTAGCTCTACTTGCAAGAACAAACTGTATTAAAATCTATTAGGTTACAAGACACTTTTTTCTTACCTCATACACCGATACCTTATACCATACCTAAAACACAACCCTTGTTGTTATATAAAACTAAGACATTAAACCTTCTTAAACGATAGATTTATTCCCTCTATTATAAATAAATATATAAATATTGGGCTCTAAACATGCATATCTGTTTTTTTAAAAAAAGGGGTTCAGAATAAGGCAAAAGTACAATTTGGTCCCACTTTTTAGAATTTTTTTTTCTTTTATGTCACCGTGACACCGCCGAGATCTTTTTGTCAATTGAAAATTTCATTTGGTACTACCTCCATCCACAAATACTTGGTGCTTAAAATAATCCAGTTGAACTTTTAGAACTTGGACCCTCAATATATTTTAAAATACATACTCTGAAAACATTATTAAATAAAGTCATGCATCATGTAAGATTTGTGAATTACAATACTTTTTTTTTTGTAATCAGATATGTTCGTTAGGGTTCTTTAGAGAAAATTAATCGTTAATATTGTCAATCACGTAAATAACAGGGGAATATATACAAATAGTAATAACAGAGTCCGTTTTAGCTAGGGTTTGTTTGTTCTGTCATATATGCATGCTGTTGATATATATACACAGGCAACACGCAATTATGAATAGGCGGCGTACCTCGTCGTGGTCTTGGAGGGTGTACTCGTGCATGCTCCACTTGCCGTTCTCGTCGGGGTCGCTGGAGTTGTAGATGAGCACCCGCTTATTGCCCACGACCACCTCGGATCTCGCCCGCCGGATGACCTGCAAGCTCCCCGTCGCCTTCCATGTCGCCGTGACGCCAGGCACCCTCCTCACCTTCCGGCTCGGCTCATTCTGCTTGTTCGACGACGACTGCTCCCGGACCGTGAAGAAGTACCACTTGTTCTCACCGTACCCCTTGTACGCCTCTACAAGTACGCATGCATGCGCGATCGACGACCAAGCATGCAGTACACAGCATACGTACGTAATATATACATTGCAGTAAGCCATTACATTACATCATGCAAGTAATTTAATTAGACGATCGACGACTAGATAGCTAGCTCATTAATACAGTTATTATACTTCATCATCAGATCAAATACATACATATATACTTGGAGGGGCTAGCTCGATCTACTTGGAATATAATAATAATTGATTAATCAGTAATACAATTAATTAGCATCTGCTTACCGACGAGTTTGCCGGGTTGCCAGTCGAGGATGTTGACGTCGTTGACGACGTCGAGGGGCGGCTTGCGGCCCTCGATCTTGGCGCGGAGGTAGACGTCGACGAGCTCCGCCTCATTCGGCGCGAAGCGATAGCCAGGAGGGAACCGCAGCTGCGGGACCAGCTCATGCATCACAGTGCCAGGTGCAGCAAGTCCAGCAACTACCTCCTCCATAATCGGCAACTAGTTAGATTAATCAATTGATGAACACGGACACGCCGACAAAGTTGTTGCTAGGGATCGAGGGAAAACAGAGGGAGGAGGGAGAAAGAAAGAAAGATCGGTCCGAATTGAGAAACACTTGCCATATATAGTAGTATAGTTGTGGTTATTACACAGATATACACCTACATGAGAGAGTTGTAAACGGTTTCCAACTGGAGCTCTATACATACATGGGGCCCGGCGTACAGACATGGATCGGTCTAACTGATTTCTGGATAAACACCTCTCAGTCCCAGCCCACGTACACAAAAGAGTCGATGCGCCGTACGAGACCGCCTGCTTCCGCCGCAGAGCCGGGCAGCGGCGGCAGAGATACAAACGGCACAATGAACTGAGGAAGAAACAGCCTAAACAGTCGGACAGGCAATTAGTAAAACCGATGGACTCTAACTAGTTGTCAAACAATCGGGGGGCAGGCATGCAGTTTTAGTGCGTAAGTATGGTTGAAATTATAGTAGGTAATAAATTGCATTACAGAGGATAAAACAGAGTGGATAGAGGATATCATGCGATATATTATGGGTTAAATATATCATCCCAAGGCTAATACATAACCAAAAGAAAATAATTAATATCTATGGATCCGATCCCCTGGCTCTATATATTATATGTCATATAACTTCAATCCTATACGGCTATACCGCACTCTCCACCTAACAAACCTCGTAATAAATAACAGCTTTCCCTGTGACATAACATAAAACTACTGCATCATATCTCGTTCCCTTTCTTTCATCAGCTCCCTTTTCTTCACCACATCTTATGTGTTACCTACAAGACCTCCTATGCAATATGTAAGCATCCTGTAATATAAACACGTGATGTGCACCGAGAACCACCGCAGCAAAACTATTCCCAACATCCACCCAGTAACATCTTTGGTCCTCTTGAGATCAAGATGTCTCCGTACAGTTCGTCTCTGTTTGGTTTCAGCTGAGTAACCTTGATGTAATCACAAGTTGCCAAAACTGCACACCAAACATTCCCCATTAATTAATAAGGTCCATTCTAGCATTCTCTACAATTAAACTGAGTGCTATCATAAACTTCAGATCCACCATTATTAGTCCTTAATATGTAAAATATTTTAAGCAAACTCCGAGTTGGTCTCTAATTACAGAAACTGTTTAACATCATGTCAGTGACCACTAGTAGTTTTTTATTTACTTTAGCAACAGTACTGTTTATTTTTCCAGTCAAAGAGCCATAGAGAAATACTCCCTTTAAAATTATAGGACAACAAAAGTTATGTACCTAGAAAAGCAAAAAAAAAACCTATAATTTGGGACGGAGGGAATATATACCAGTTGTTTGATAGAATAATCGGGCTGCCCTGGCTTTGGTCATCCCATGAGCTAGAAGACTTAATGATTCAGATTGCGGGGCACCTGGGCTGTCGAAATGAACTTTGAGGTGCCTGCGTGAAGATTACTCTAGCATCAGAAAATGTATGCGCCACCATTGTACCACAACTCAACAAACTTAAGCTACCCAGACACTATGAGCAAACAAGTTCAGGATACTTACGACATGATTGTTTCTGTGACCATGTCCATTGGACTGGAGCGCCTCTCATATGGGGTTTGAGTCGGTTCAGTTTCTTCCAGTAGGTCTGAAACGAATGTTCACTGTTAAATTCTACGTTGGTCGAAATAGTTTCAAATGTTCCAGAAAACAGTTTCACATGTTTATATATACAACAGAGTGGATAGAAGACAGAAATGGAACCGACCAGGAGTTGGAGCAAAACTGTTAGATTCTATGTTAGTTGAAACAGTTAGAAACAGTTTCACATGTTTAACCAACCAGGAGTTGGAGCATAATCTGAAAGCTTTCTCATCTTGAAGTCCGTCATTTCCTGCTCCAGTGGAAAATCCTCCTTAACAGTATCAAGATTCCCCAAGCTTCTTGCAGATGAATGCCGCCCCCTCTTGGACCTGTGCTCAATTACCATGACATGGTCACTATAAGAAACTAAGGACAGTGGGGAGCTAAGCATTTGTTTTATTTGTCTGACACTTCATAAAGGAGGTTTCTGCACTTATGAGCATATACAATAGGAGGCTCCGTTGTGATGATGAAACCATCTTTGGATGGGCAAGTTCTTTCAGTACCAAACTATCACATAGTCATAGTTCAGAATACTATGAACCACTAGGTGACATGCTGCTATTACTATAAGTCAACAATCACCTTCCACTTCCTGATGGCAATTGTACTTCTGGATCCAATGGTATAAACGCCCCTCCAGAGCCACCAGAGCTTGAAGCAGACCTGCGACTTAACCCTGCTAGAGATTTACGTCATTGACTATCTATATAAGCACAGACACAAATTAAACTTACTCACTTTTCAACTTACCAGGACTTCCAGGAGTAACACTATGGTCACTGTGCAGAGTATCGTTAGCTCTGTCATACTCTGCACTCATGTTTGCTCTGAGTTTTTCAATGCCATCTGTGAAGTCCATCGGCAGACCACCTGTTTCCATCTCATACTCTCCTGCAGCCTGAAAATTCAACCACTCATCAGGGACAAATCTAATGATAATTATGATCAGCTCACTAGAGAAGGGTGTTATTCTTTTCAGAAAATAAAAGAATCTAGAAGAGTACTCAATCTAGAATAACCTGAGGTGGAAATTCATGAGGTGGTGAGTTTTTCGGCTGTTGTTCTTGTGATGTTGATCGCTGCCCTCCTTTAAAATAATATGGTTTTTGCATTGCCCTTTAGCATGTTCAAATAATATGGTTTCTTCAAATCAAGAAAGGTGACATAATATTACAAATTATGAAGTGACCTGAAGAAGCTTTTGTGGACTTGACTTCAGTGCAGTCCTTCCAGAGCTGCATAAGTGGCTTAGGATAATATAATTCTGAGGACGAGTTGTCATGAAATATTAGAGCAACATTGGGGATGTCCATGAGATCACTTATTTTTGTTGATCGAATAAAATTAATATTCTGCAAGCATAAATCAGATAAATGATCTTTATTAGAGTGCATCAGTACAGAATCTCCAGGAAAATAGGTTAGTCGAACCAAACGTACACTGTTAACTTTACGCCTTTTTGAGACAAGGCTTGATGGATCCTTCAGCCATGTCTGATATATGTTTCCCGGGATCATCATCTGGTCATTGTCCATAATTACTTGTGGGAGTTCCCTACGTGCTTTCCGCTTTGATGCTTTAGGTGGTTGCTTCTGCTGTGTAAAAGTGCTAGCTCAAGTAAACAAGAACAAACTACACAAGTAATCCCTTTTCATATTATCTTCTAGATGTAATAAGGCTTGATAAATCATGTTTACCTTCATCTTTTGCTCCTCTTGCTCCTCTGGTTCTCCTGCAAGAGAACTTTCAGTAATTGCAGCAAGATGCTTCAAATATGGCATAAATGCAACAACACATATACTTCAATTATGTCCAGCAGTCAACTTCTAATATATCAGGTAACTAGTCAACCACCAAAGAAAACGAAGGGGGAAACGACCTACAAGTTTTTTTTTTTTTTTTTTTTTTTGAGGTCAAACTACAAGTTCTCTTTGTCAAGTACAAAAGGTTGAAATACGGTTGAGAATCAGAAATATATAGTTGTGCTTAGTTATTATTGGCCAATGGATCACATTGCCAAAAGAGAGAGCAAGACATGCCACATAGCAGCTAGAAGACTCAGCAGTTGCAACCAAGGATGCACTCCCTACTCTCTTATCCTGACACATAGTCCTACTGTAGCCATTTGACTATGTACAAAGGCGAAGAGAGATAAAGCGTGAATAGTTTCAAGAATATTCTAACAGTCTGCAAATGGCCATTAGCTATCAGTAAGAACCATCAACTGGAAAACTTTCGGATGCAAGTTCTACTTGTCCAAAATAACATGTCAATGCACAATTGACATGAAAATCACTGTCATTTGGGGGAAAAAAGAAAATTTTATTTTTTAATCCAGCCTTGTTTCCATATGGCAGAGAGTAAATCGTGTGCTTGGTTTCACCTTGTTGAGGTTCTTCATGAACAGGGGAGGGGGCAGCATAGTACTGTTCTTCTTGCTGAGGAGGGTCTTCCTGCTCCTGCCTAGGTGGTGAGGGAACCAGCGTACTTGGAACTTGTGGGTGCTCATCAGGAGTGATATTGACTGTGGTCTCATCATCTGCTATGTCAAATCTGTATACAAGGCACTATTGCAAATTATATTTCTACTATACACAAAATAAGAAAAGGGAACATATATTATCAATGATAAAAGAGTGGTAAATTTAAATAAGTATGCAGCTTTGCTTTACCTCTCAAAGCGATTGAACACATCAGTTTCTGCAAGCCCAGACTCAAAATTATCGACCAGGGTTATATTCACTGCTTCAGCTGAGAAAATATAGTAGAGTTTGAAAATATTCTCCCTCGTACAAACACAAAGAGTATTCCTTTAAAAAAAACACAAATAGTAGTCCGCAAGAGAAGAAAGACAAACCTTGATGATGCTGATCAGCACGAGAGAAGTCATCATCATCAAGATTGACATTAACATACTGTTCATCCACATCGTCCAATCGCTAAACATGCATCATATATTTCAGTCAGAAAAATGGTTAGAATCAGGTCAAAGTCGGAAAAAAAGAGAAGTGTTCATGTGATGGCTATTCTAACTAAGAACCATACTGTATGCATATAAAGTTTTTCTGAAATACACAGGTGACAAGGATTACCATTCCTCGGAACCTGGCACCGTCAGTCTCTGAGAAAAACATGGGCTGTTCCACCACCATATTGATAATTTTCTCTGGCAATGTTACTGCTTCATACCTGCATGAAGTTCTTCTGTCAGATAAGCATGCCACATTACTTTCGTACTCTTAACAAAGAACAATCTTTCCTATATAACCAGTCCATGCTATTTACAGAAGTCAGAAGGGGAGAGACTGAGGTGTTTGGCTATGAAAGAGGTAGTAGTAATGAGGTCAAATTTATCTATAGAAGTTTTACCAGAAAAGGTGTTATATCAAGAAAAGATTACATTAACTTTCAAACAAACTTCCAAGAGTTATACAACAGCCATAACTGGTTAGGGAATGGTAATTACTAAAGGACTAATCATGACCATAGATGGTCATTTCCAGTTCTCATGATGAAAGCCCTTTTAAGATAGCATTATTTCTCAAGTACAGTATTGTATAGCTAGCAAATGAACAAGCTAAAGAAGATGCCAAAAGATACTCCAATGACACGAAGATGCTCACATATTGGAAGGAGAAAGCAACTGTTGCACCAAAATATGCTAAATGCAAATCCAAATCCATCCACATCCTAGTCTGATGACTCAAATGTCAAAATTGGAAAAATAAATTAAAAAATAACGCGAAACAAGGTTACAAGAAGATTTGGGTGGAGAATCTTCAGTGAATTTGAATAAATCCATAGCCGATAATGCCTGCATGAGACCCTTGTACCTACAGCAAGAACCACCCAGGTTGGACAGTGCGTCTCAACCCTACTGAATAAATTTGAGCAAAACAGCAAGTGATTAGGCCAGTTAACAGAAGATCACTGGGAGTCATACATCAGACAGTGGATGTGAGTGCTTCAGCAAGCACAAGCGCCCAGTGAGTAAGACGCAGCAAGCTACAACTGCAAGCTACAACGGCAATTGCCAACATCTAGCTGTAAATCCCATTTTCATTTCCCACCATACACACATTGTACTACATACCAATTCAGCTCAAGCAACTGACAATATATCTAGCTCCTAAGAACTTCAATGAACATCCCAGCCAGATCACAACATTCGCCAATCCAAACAACCAGATGAACACAACACAGCCTAAACACACAACAAACTCTGTTTCCGGAAAGCTGACAAGCAAACACCACTCCTCAATAACAACACTGATCGCCAGCATTAGGCAGCGCAACCTTACTCAAACCGAGCCCCCTCAACCTCAGCATGTTTTACATCTATAAACGCT
Organism: Microstegium vimineum; assembly: GCA_022036555.1. Taxonomy (NCBI): domain Eukaryota; kingdom Viridiplantae; phylum Streptophyta; class Magnoliopsida; order Poales; family Poaceae; genus Microstegium; species Microstegium vimineum. Next base: position 7,054,324 of record CM039127.1, read on the forward strand.
AAGACAGGTATGGAGACCGGTAGCAAACTTACTTGGCTTGGGTTTTACCCTTGGGGAGGACGGTGGGGTCTGTGGCCGGTTTGATCCGCCATGCCTCGTTGATCTCAGTCTGCACGAGAAGTTAGTACAAGTATAACTCGAACTGAATTCGCAAGGATAATCAAACCGACCGACAAGGACACACGGAAAACACTAAGGCAAATCCTGAACGAGTTCTTACCAGAAGCCGAGACACATCAGCTGCGAGAAAGAGAACACATGATCGATTTGAGAATTGAGATGACAAAACACAGGGAACTCAAACAAAATCAACAAATAGCGAGGACGAAACTTACTGTAGAGAAGCTTCACCTTCCTCTCGTACACGATCACCACGCCACCTGTTGACGAATTTCGACGAACACGAAGAATAAAAACCCATCCGAAAAATGGGAGGAAAAAAATTTCGGGGGGAAGCCAGCGAAATCGAACTCACCCATGAGGATTCCAGACAGCCTCAGAGCCATGGGCACCGAGGGGTTCAAAATCTCCTCACTGAACGAGAAACACACAAGCAAAAATCAGCAAAAACAAAAAGGCACAAAAAAAAATCCCCTCACACTGCAAACAGGGCGGAACTCGAATCGCTCGGGCCAGTTTCCTCACCAGATTTTGATGATGTCGAGCTTGTCGAGCCGCTTGCGGTTGAACTTCGAGTGGAGCGTCGCCGCCATCCTGCAACCCACAACACGAACGAGCAAACGCAATTAGTGGCCACCGAATCGGCGCAAGCGTGACCAGCAAAACAAACCCTGACCGCGATTTGTCAGAAGAAGGCCTAGAACCAAACGCATTGCGAGGAACAGGAAGGGAAACGAGCGCGATTAGCAGAGCCGGCCGCGACGAGGGGAATAGGAGGCGCGATGAAGGGAGCAGACGCACCATATCTGGCCGAGCGGCGCCTTCCGCGCCAGGAGCTGATGCGAGTAGAACATTCTCGACCGCGCCTGGAGAGGAGGAGGAGGGGCGCGGCGCGGCGCGTCGGAGGCAACGAGAGAGAGAGAGAGAGAGAGGCGACGAAGTGTGTGTGCGCGTGTTGGTGTGGGGTTTTGGCCTCTTCGGCTATGAGAGTTGAGAGCTTGGTTGTCTCGTGGAGTCGTGAGGGAAAAGAAAGAAACGGGGGGCAGATCGGTGAAATCGTGCGCGCGGGGAGGGCACGATCGGAAACCCTATCTGGGTCGTTTCGCGCCATTCCCACGTCGCTGCCCTCGGTGGCCTTCTGCCAGTCTGCCACAAAGTCAAGGACATGTGTGAAGGAGCATCTCCAATTACTAATTAAAAAGGTTTAAAAATATAGTTATAAATATTAGAAAATAAAAAAGGCGACAATAACATTTTCCACTTGTTGGGTAACGGGCACTAGCAGGTTTGTGTCTGATTCTATTATTCAAGTAGTGTTTTTGTCTCACAACAAAATTAGTCGTAGAAAACATTAAGGGTCTGTTTGGAACGTAAGAATTTCACAGAAATTGCGCAGTGATTTTACAAGAATCAGTTCATTTTCACAGGAAAAAGTACAGGAACAGGAAAAATTCCTGCGTTCCAAACAGACCCTAACTGAACAGCTCGATACGAGACAACTTATTTGGATTTATCATCCGTAGAAAACATTAACTGAACAGCTCGATAAAGTACGAGACAACTTATTTGGTCTGACCAAGAATTATGTATATGTGAACAATTAATGCTCAATGTGGATTTTTTCTCAATGTGGATTTTTGTCTGTATACAGTCTGTTCGTTTCGTTGTTTTCGATGGTTAATATGTCGGCTAATGCGTTTTTAGTTGTTTTTTCTGTGAGACAAAAACATTGCTTCGGTGGCTTGGCTAATAAGCCAAGCGATCAGGGCGTATATAATCCATACTCCAACTCAAAAACGATTAAACCGGGAGGTCTATTTTCTCTTCTGGTTGACAATTTGAAAATTACTATTATAATTTTGCAAAATTGAAGATATATCATTGGTATCTCACTGGCATATGAATTCACATAAGGTTAATGATATGTGGACCAGGATAACATATTTTCAATTTAGCAAAATTATAATGACAATCTTCAAATTTGTCCTAAAACTAATAAGCAAATCAATCATCCAAACAGTTATTTGGGGTATTTTACAAGTGCATTAGGCTTAAAACCGGACATCCAAACAAGGCCTTATTTAAAAGTTGAAGAATGGGTGAAAGGTAAACGAGTGCAGAGAATATCATGTTCTGGCAAATGCATAAATGGTAAGTGTTTTAATTGTTCGAGAATATTTTACTTTAGTAAAAAAAAACTGCAAGAATATACAAGTCGAAATATGCATTTTCAATCCAGTATACCGTGCGGAGGCAAACATGGATGTTTAAAATCCGCACAGTCCAAACGACAGTCATCCTGTGGACTGTGGTTATTCATGCCTACATCATCATCATGCTCCGTTCTAAGAGCAACTCCAAGAAAGGCAAGGCAGTGAACTGGAGCTGCTATAGCCGCGCGAACAAAGAGTCAGATATAGAGTCTGGAGATGACGGGCAAGTTCCATTTGTTGTGTCCGAGTTTATTTACAAGAAAGATGCACCAACGATCCCCAAGAGTTGCTGCAGCTTTGCTCGCCCAGCTTATTGCACTGTTCACACTACATATAACATCAGGAAGAGCTACTGGAACCAATGCTACCGCACCAAACCAATTCTCGTTTTCCATTGCATCCGGCACCAGCCCTTCTTCTTCTTCTTCTTCTGTTCTTGTCCCTCGATCAGCTCAAGTCAAGGTCTCTCAAGACGACGAGTGGTGAGTGATTTGAGAACTTGTACCCTTTGCACCATGTGTAGGTAGTCTCTATATGATGGTGCCGTCCTTGATGGTTGCGTTCTTCAGGATCACCACAATCCCAGACCTGATGTAGTACCCTTGTTCCGGCCGGTCAGCTTCTTGGACGCCCTGGCAGAAGCGATGCAAGTAGAATCATTGAGGACCAGTGAGCAGTGTCCTTTTTTTCAACATATATGAAAGACTTCAGGTCCGAAACGTATACGTCTCCCCCCACTTGCTCACCTCGGTGTTTGTTATGGAGACGTTCCTTCCAACCCTCGCGTTCATGTCGATGATGCAGTTGCTGCAAAGCATCGATAGAAGGGTGAATACTAGTCTTTTTCTTTCTACTGTCAGTTAAAAATAGTGCATATTGTTTCAAGGTTCAAGCCAAGCGCTCACCTTATCTTTGTATTCTCCCCTACACCAATGGGCACCTTGCCCTCTGACAGTAGCCGTGAAATCTCATCTTCGGTCTCGTACAAATCCGCACCCATCATCATGGTATTCTGCAAGCAACGTTTGTGTCAGTCTGCAGATGCTCAAAGCAAGACTGAGCAGTCAGTGTATGATTGAATTAAGTAGCTGTCTGGTCGATGAGCAAGCATACCTTGAGCTCGCATCCAGAGTTTAGGCGTGAACGAACACCGACGATAGAATGCTCAATGACACATTCACGCAAGAAGCAGCCGTGCGAAATGATCGCATCTTTAATCTGCACACGTGAATCCAAAGCTCAGATAGGCACAACAGATCATATTGCAGTTTACAGGATGCAGGCATCATCATTCCTTAGGACACATACCCTGGACTTATCCGACTTCGTTGGTGGCAAGTACCGAGGGGAAGTGAAGAATGGTGTTTTCGGATCGTAAAACTCAAACTTTGGAGGCTGCAATGGGGCATATGAAAATTGTATCAGTTAGTCTGGATAGAAATTTTATCATTTGAAGATATTTTCAGTCTAAATGCACGGACAGTTATAGCATACCATGACATGGAAATAGAAAACAGAATATACCTGCTCGCAGAAGGCCATGTTTGCATCAAAGAATGATCTGATTGTTCCAATGTCCTCCCAGTAGTCAGTAAAGACATATGCCTGACAAACAAAGTCACATGAACTGTCTGTGCATTTGATGTGGTACTGCTACACTAATAGAGATTGCACCCGTGCAAAGCTGGACACTGGGCTGTGATTTATCAAATAATGAAAGTAAATCACAAAGGAATGGTTTTACCTGTACATTGTGCTCATGTAAAGCTTTGGGCAGAATTTCAGAACCAAAGTCATGCAGTTCAGCATACCTTGACCTATAAGAATGCTACAGTTAGAACACAGATCACAGGGGAACTGTATGACCAAAAAGAGAAAGCTCTTACTTTAGAAGGTCTAAAAGAACATCTCTCTTAAAAACGTAAACTCCCATTGAAGCAATATAGGGATATTTAGTTGGGTCGTCAATGGCGAAATTGAGAAAGCTGGTATCCACTTTCTGCAACGAGCAACAGCGTACATTTCAGATAATGCTAGTTTTGTAAGATAAGTTACTCTTGGAAGGTTCCAGTATATATCTTGAGTCCATGAGGTAAGATGATTACTAACCATTTCTTCCAAGGCAGCACCCTTTGGTTTCTCAGAGAACTGAATTACACGACCTGAACTGTCGAACTTGACTAATCCATAATCAGATGCTCGACTTCCCAAACAAAGAAGAGAAAATCAGCAAGCGCACTGGTTTTCAGATGTCAAGTGCTAAAAATTAGAAACCTGATGTAATGACATACCTCTCTCCAACAGGAGCGCACGATAAAGTAATGTCTGCATTATCATCTACATGTTTCTACAAATGGTAAATGCCAGGGCATGAGGCAGTTAAAATAAAAACATATACGCATACAACAGAATATACAGGAGTGAATATATACAGGAGTGAATCACCAACCTGCACAAGCTCCATGTAATCCATACGATAGAGCTGATCTCCTGATAAAATCAAAATGTGTTCTATAGATTTATGCTTGTAGTAATCCTGAAGAAGCACACACAACAGAAGATGCATTGTTTCAGGGATGGAAATATGTCAGGCAGAGCTCCTGCCTTTATTTCAAAAAAAAAAATATGTCAGGCAACAAGTACCATCAGCCACTAGGCATTTATTATTACCTCAAGTACCCAGATAAATTTTCTAACGGCATCTGCTGTGCCCTGGAACCAACCAGCAGCCTCCCCAGGCATTTGCGTTGCAGCCAGAACCTATTTGTTGCCAAAATTATATCAGTAAATGTATGCTTTAATCAGATAAAGAAATTTAACCAAGCTCTAAGATGGGATGGGAATCATGAGAAGAATATTTGCAAGCTCTTGACTAAACCAATCAAATGTGGGGCGACTTACCTCAACAGATCCATCAGTGAAGTTGATTCCCCCACCAAGATAAGTGCGGTGAATGTGACGGTTAAGAGAAGCTGAGTTGAACTGAGTCATAACAAATATCTTGTTTATGCCACTGTTGAAACAGTTGCTCATGGGGATATCAATAAGCCTGTAACATCCTCCAATAGGAACCTAAGTAATGCAACAAAAGGAAAGAAACAAGATTCAGACCACTGATTTAAAGATGTCTGAAATGACTACATGGATGGAGATGGATAATCATGCATATCGTTCAGTTTGAAATCATGTCGGTTAAAGTAGTGGAGGGAATCATGGGGGGTGGGGGATTGGGCCCTGCCACTGCAGGAATTATAGTTTAATTGCCTTTACCCAAATCAATTAGCATGTGCATAGGACAGATGAAAAAATAAGAGATAGAGAACTCATGTCTGCTTAAAAAACTTAGAGCTAGCGAATCAAACTGAACATTTCTAGCAAAGCTGACAGACTTTTGATGCCTTCTGCAGTAGAGGTGAAATAAAATAAAGCTGGAGATTGATAGAGATCTCAAGATACTGTCTACTTAATAAGCCTGAAAATGCTTATTAAATTGGTACTTCTTGCAACTTAAAACCAATAAAGTGTGTAATCTTACAGCAGGAGTGGCCCTTGTGCTTGTGAGAGGGAAAAGCTGAGTCCCAGTCCCACCACCCAAAATGACGGCAGCAACTTCGTTAGGGTCAGCATAATTCCTCCGAAAGGAGGTTCGGACGACCTGTAAGTTTTTGCATCCAGAAATTGAAAATTCTGACAGCTAACATTAAATCGAAAAATGTCACCAACACAATTATCGACAGCATGAAACTTACAAGAGTGTCTGGGCCAGCATCTGATGTGAGCACACACTGAGCGCTGCTCACAGCACCCCTTGCACCAAAACACATCCTCCTCAATGCCTTGTTGCGCCTGATGCTGCAGCAGTTCCCGATCCTCATCCTCTCACTCCCAGAACCTTCACCACCTCTCCTCACTGGGCTCATACATGCTTTTCCCTCTAGGGGAAGCACACTGCTAAACTGCATAGCTGAAGCACACCCCTGCACGAAGCACTATCACAACCATTAACCACCAAGCAGTCATGGAAATCTATTTCACTAGGAGTACATGCTAGTCAAGACGCAGGGCCAAAAAACCGGATTGGAACAAGATTAAAAAAACCCCGACTTTCTTGCTTAGTTCCTGATAGATCCACATCAATCAAGAGGAAAAGGAGCCATACTTTTTGCAGAATCCTTATTGTGGTAACAAGGGATCATCAACGTAGTCACGGAATAACGGACTGAATAAAAGGCGATTGTGCAATGATGTACAACCACGGAGATTTCAAAAGCGAAGGATGGGAGGCACACATCAGGCTGAGAAAAGGTATAAAAAGGACCATCTGCCTTCTTTGCGGGGACATAGGCATGTGAATCACAACATCTCAGTCTCAGGCCCAGTTGGGTTGGATCTTTTCTTCCTTACACTCTGAGCTCAAATAGAAGCAAAGTAGAATAGGGAAAAATTGCAATTGAAAATGATACTCCAGCTCTTCAAAGACGTAAATTACTCCACAGTCACAACCCCAAATGCAACCCAGCCACCTAAAACAAGTGCAGGACAGATTCATACCCAAAAATGGGAGGGGATTGCAGAAATAGCTTCCGAACCAAGTGGAGCCTCTCGAGTCTCGACGCAAGGAAAAAAGTGTGCACTTTTGGAATTGTTTAAACGGGGCTGTCCACAAGTCAAATACAAGTATAAAAGCAACTGCGCAGGATCCAAGAGCAAAACGGAGGATCCCTCCTTTTTGTTGTTGGGAGACGAAAAGAAATACTCCTAGGTTTCTGGTAAAAAAAAAATACTCCTAGGTGCAAGAACACGTCGACTCTCCCCTCCACCCGGACCAAGAAAAGTACAGCCTTCTAGTTGTAGAGAGCGGGAACCAAGAATGAAGAAATCTTGCGGAGATTGTACAGGAACTCGGATAACATTTGCTGCACCATCAATTCAGTCAGGCAAAATATAACTGGAAACCCTCCCAAAAAAAATCAATTCAGAGAAATTCATTCATTCGCGCAGCGCGAAGGAAATCCAGGACTCCGACAATCCTAGCCGCCGCCGCCGCTTCAGTCCTCTGGAGAATTCGTAAAGGGCGGATCTCCCCTCCTTCTCCCTCGCCTTGCCGAGGGAGGGCTGATCCCTTCTTCGCGGCCACACACTCCCCGGCACCCACCCACATGATCCACCACCCCTCCTTCCGCCGGCACCAAACTCCTATAATACAGCTCATAACATCCCACACGCACCCGCAGCAAAAACCCAGGGAACGAAGAAAAATGCTCCAAGGAACTGCACGAGCAGCAGCATTCGTTGAGGACAGCACCACATTCATTCGACCACCCATCGATTCCAGGAACGGCGAGCGCACCTCCCTCCGTCGACTAAGAACCAAAATGCGCAGTCGCGCAACCATCGATCGACGGCACGCCAACGAAGGAGACAGAGGTGGGTTACCTAGGGAAGGACGGACGGACGGACGGACGGAGCAGCCGACGGATGGATGGATCGATTGCTGCCTGGGACGAGAGAATGGGTGGCCGCGACGGTGCGAGACGGTGGTGATGTGGCGCGGGCGGCGGCTTATAAAGCGGGCCGTTGCGTTGGAATGGAGTGGAGTGGGGAAGGAGGAACGAAGGCGAAGGCAAATGGAAATGGAAATGGAAATGGAATGGACGGACGGACGAACGGTGGAGGTGGTGTGGCCGCGGCCTCGCTTGGCGCTACGCGTGGCGTGTGCCTTGCTCCCCGTGCCGCGCCCATGTGATGTGGGGGAGGAGGAGCCCAGCGCACGCTAACAACTAGTAGGACTAGAGTAACAGACGCCACCCCGGCTGCACCGCCCCCATCAATCTCCTCCTTCCACCGCTCGCCGCCGTCCGGCGTGACGCGCACGCTCTCGCGCGGCCGGCCCCGTCCGTTTCTGCGTCGCTTGGCCCCATCTGACGTCAGATTAAGATTTTTGGCCGTTCGTTAACAGAGGAAGAAGATGTGGCGAGTCCTTGGAACGCAGTGTCGTCACACCTTTTTCCGAGCTAGAGATACGTACGTGGTAGAGTGTAATTGGCTTTCTAGAAACTCATCGTCCATTTCTATAAGCTTTCCTAATATAAATTTTTTATTAGATAATGAGAGAGACTCCCGCTTCTGTGTTACCGCACACAGCGTATACATTATTACATGGCTTCAGTGATTTTACTGATAAGATAGAGAAACAAAGAAATGTAAAAATTATGTATGACATAATGACATAGTCGAAACAAAAAAATGTAAAAATTATGCATGACATATTGACATAGTCTATTATTAAATTTTCATTCATAAGAGACAAATAACTCTAGCGTTGCGGTCTCCAATTTTCTGCTTGCTAACGGAAGAGACTCTTTGTTTCATCATCGCGTTGCAACACCGCAGACAATATGCTCCCCTAAAAATAGACTGCATAAAATATGTATATTTACAATTTTGAAAAATTAGATTATTACAACATCTTCAAATTATCTAAAATAAAACAGCTACCCCAACCAAAATATATTTCTTTTCTTTTAATCTAAAATTTGATAGTCAACTTCCTGACATGTGGGAGACAGAGGCTTTCCTAATATGAATGAAAGGGTTTGTTTACAAAGGTGACAATCTTCTTCCCATATGGCCGTATATCCAAAAATTTCGTTAGGGCAACTCCAACAGTTTGACATTTAGACTTGGGCATATCTAATTTTGTTAAAAAAACTAAAAAACTAGTGGCCAACAGTTTGACATTTGTGCTTGGCATTTTTGTCAAAGTTGCAAATAAGAGCCCGCACTTGGCAATTTGGAGACCTTGAAAAGGGGAGGATTTTTTTTCTTCTTTTTTTTCACGGCTTAACACTAGGCGGCGCCCTTTTTTTGTTCCTTTTTTTTCCTTCCCTTTTTTCACGGTGGAAGTCGGCGACTTTTTTTCCTTCCTTTTTTTCCCCGTTTTTGCTAAGTCATTATGGAGAACTGTTGGAGATTACATATCTTTTGCTTTGGCATATCTATTTTAGAGTTGGCAAATTTCATATTTTGTCAAACCAAAATTGTCAAATTGTTGGAGTTGCTCTTATAGAATAGAATTCGTACGTGTGTTAAGAGCATCTCCAACGGTTTTGCAAATGAGCTTTGCATTCTTGTTTTTACAATAAAAAACTCCTATCCAACGGTTTGGCATTCTTGTTTGTAAAAAAAGTCTAAAAAACTCCTATCCAACGGTTTGGCAAATATGCTTTACATTTTTGTTATCTTGGCAATTTTCTGGGAAGGATTGACATATATGTCTAGCAGATCGCGCTTGACATTTTCCGCGCTCGACCAATTTTGGTAATCGCCGCAACAATTTCTACAATTTTGGTAATTGTCAAGTCAATTTTGTTAATTGTCAAGTCAGTTTTGCCAAACCGTTGGAGATTGACTCTTTTTATCTTTGCCATATTTATTTGGGACTTGACAAACTCTTAAATTTACCAATTAAAATATACAAACCCGTTGGAGATGCTCTTAGTCGGGGGATCACTATTTCAGTCGATGTGCATGCAAGTGCAAAGCCTCGGAAACATGCACATATATATAATCTTTCCTAGATGCAACTTATTATACCTAAGAAAACAAAACATAAACTGCAATAGCCAGCACGGCGCGAAAATTAGAAGAGTGGTCGCTCGTTTAGGACATGTTTAGATCCACGGACTAAATTAAACTTTAGCGGGTGAAATTTAGTTGCTAGACATTAAAACGGAATAGCAAAAAGACCAGATAAAGTTTAGCCGTGTTTAGTAATTCTAAATCAGCTAAAATTTAGTTAAGTCTATTAGCTATAGAATCCAAACACCACGGTAAAAGTTTAACCCAAAGAACTTTTTAGCTAAAGTTTTATTTTGAAAATCTACTTAGCTAAATTTTAGTTGGGTGAATCTAAAATGAGGCCTTTAATGCCCACAAACTCCGGTTTCTTACTACCATGCCCGCCAAACAAACTTCCTTATCACGACGATGATATTTTCACTCGCTAGCTAGCTAAGCTAGCACGGTCGAGAACAAAAGCAAGCAGTGCGGTGTTCCCAGCGGCACAGAGAGCAAAAAGCAAGTGGCCCATGTCCATTCCTCCCGCCATCCCGTCCCGTGTGGCAGGCAGTAACCAGCAATGATGAATCTAGGACAAGATTGAAGGAGGGGCTGATCGATCTTCTTCTTTTCTTAATATCTTAATTTTTCTTCTTTTCTATGGGGCTGATCACTTCTTCTTCCTCTAATTTCTCTATTTTTTTCCCTTAACCCTTATATATATATTCTTTGATAAATCAAATGTAAGGGGGCTGGAGCCCACCCAGCCCCCCCTTTAGATCCGCCGGCGATCACAGTAGGGACACGGGTGGGGCACATCGCCGGGGAAACTGACGGTTGGAATCGCGCGCCACGGGGCGTATACGTACTGTACTACTACCTGCTCCGCCTGCCGTGTGCCGTCCCAGCGAGCGCCAGCCAGCCAGCCAGCCAGCCGCGCTCCGAGGAGGATCTTTTTTGGTCGTCCTCGTGGCCACGCCCGGGCCCCCGTGGCGTCCGGGCCTGTGCGAGTCGCGTCGTGGTGCGTGGGCCATGGACCTCCTCGGCCCGTCCCCGTCACCTGCCTTTGGAATCATTGATAAGCCACCGTGGCACTTCGTTCTTTTTAGTTCATAGGACTATAGGAGTATACATAAGGCCTTCCCAACGCACGCGTGCTGCCCCAACTGCCATGTGTGCACTGAGCAGCCATATCACGTCGAATGGTGGTCTCGCAGGTGCGATGGCTTGGTCTGACACAGAGCGGAGGCAGCCACTCGAGTGCGCGCGGGTGAGAAGAAAAGCTAGAACCTGACGTCTGCATGTTCCGAGACCACAGTCCAAAATATAATATACAATTAAAAAGGCTATACGTAGATTGGACCTCTGTCTGCCTTGCTTGTTGCTTCATCTAAATGGCGTTACTTTTTCTCGAGACCACTACAGAATGTTAGCCTACATTGCTCATGCCTTAATGATGATGAGTTTTCCTCAAAAAATTAAAGTTAATGATGACGAGTGTGGCGATGGAAGCTGAGCTTTAAGGAGCACGGGTCATGGGTGGCTCCAGATCAACAAAATATTATTATGGGTCGTCGATGGGGAGTTTGGCATGCCCTTAAATTATCCACTTGCATCATTAAAAACCCACTTCATGCTTATACTGTACGTAGTCGGCTACAACGACATTCTTGGCCCTCTGAAAAATAATATCCTCTCGTTGGTCAAAACTTAAGGTATAGGGATTTTCTCAGGTCGAGGTTCGTAATAACATATAGGAGTAACAAAGTTACAATCGCTTCTGAGAAAACCGAAACACGCGTTGTACTAGCACATTAGAGCATTAAGACTCTATCATACCCCCTCCGTCCTATTAAAAATACTGTTTAAAAAGCGTGTGTGAGGGAAACACGGTTTTCTAGTGACATTTTCAATGAGACGGAAGGGTAGAGTTCAAAACTATTTATTACCACTCATTTATGATATTTTACTGATATGACAGTATATTTATTGAAAAGAGAGAATGAAAAAAAACAAGACTTTAAGTCTTATTTAGATTTTTAAGTCCACAATATTTAGATTTATAAATCGACTGATACTATTTTTATCTGTTTTGTTGTGCCATAATGCCATGTGTTTATAAGCCACAAGCGAACCCTGCATTGTCTATGAGAATTGGGAAAGCTCGTCGTATTCTTTTTAGCGTGAATGGCAGGCAGTCATGCATAGTTGCATACGGCCGGGTCCGAATAAGCAGCAGCTAGCCAAACTCTCGCGAAGCTGGAGTTTTTCTTCCATGCGATTTCTTGTTTCAAGTCGCTGGAGTAGTAGGAGGAGGATCGGTACGAAGCTACTACGTACGTACGTACCAACCACAGGCATCTCCACACCAGGGTTTTTCAAACCGGTCGGTAACCGGTTACCGACAAACCGCTCCTGGGCGGTTCGGTTTCGGTTTCGGTTTAAATTCAAATTTCAAATTTGAAAAAAAATTCAAAAATGTTGAAAAAATTCCTAAAAATAGTTCATGATTTATAGAGTCGAATGGTGTACAAATTTTTCAAATTGGAGTTCGTTTGCTATCTTTTTCTATTTTTTTCTAAACTTGTACACGTCAAAATAAATAGCAAACGAACTCCAATTTGAAAAAAAATTGCACCATTCGACTCTACAAATCATGAATTATTTTTAGAAATTTTTTCAGCATTTTCGATTTTTTTTTTCAAATTTGAAATTTGGTTTGGGGGTAACCGCCCAAACCGGTCGGTAACCGGTCCTAACCGACCGGTTACCGGTCCCAAACCGAATGAACTGCGTGATTTGAATTCAAAATCCAAACCGTTCGGTTTGAGACCGGTTTGGGCGGTTACCGTCGATAACCGCCAAACCGCTCGCCGGCGGTTCCCGACCTCGAAACGGTAGGGTAAACCCTGCTCCACACCACGCACACCGAGACTTGACCGGTACACAGCGACGAACAAGAGAGTTAGCGTCGCGACAGCGAGAGTGTTGTTGGCGTACTGTACTTGCGATCCGGCGAAGGCGATGGGCGACGCCGACGACGGGTAGCTGGTCGGCCTTCTCGATCGCTTGGCCATTACGCACGGCGTACGGTACGGGTGGTCGTCGTCGGGCGTCCGCAGCAACGCAGCAGCCGAGAAGGAAGGCGGGTGGGCGTGCGAGAGGAGCATCCATCGCTGTCGTCGTCGCGGTGTCCCGTCCCATGATCTGGGAGGGACAGCGGCAGCAGCGGTGTGGGTGTGCGCGCGGATTCCATCGGTTTGGATGCGTCGCGGCAGACAAAAAACGCCCCGGCCCCGGCCCCGCCGAGATCAGGGGATGCGTGTGTGGTGTGATTTGGGCATTTGGCTGCGCGAAGCTGCGAGAGCCACAGGTCGTGCCGAACAACCAATCCATCGCACATGGGGAGCCGGCGGCCCGCTGTGCACTGTGCTGGGCGTGCCACAACCCATGCCCCCATGCTGTGTGCAGTGCACGACATCAACGACGGGAGGCGAGAGACGAACCCACCCAGCCACCCAGGAATCAGAATGCCACTTCCCTTCTCCTGCAGTACCATTACTTTAGGGGAGTAGCTTAGTAGGAATGTTGGTTCGAGTACTCCTCCTTGATAGGCGCCGGCCAGGAATTCTACTCTACAGTCTACACCACGAGTCTACTACAGTGCTGCCTGCCTCGTGCCTCCAGCAGGCTCCACCAGGCCTAGTTATTACCTCTCTCAAGAGTCAAGTCTGACGTTTTCATGCCACGCCGACGAGCTGCAGACACAGTACGCTACTCCGGTCCGTCACGAAACGAGCGCTGTCTATTGGCTGAGGTCGGGTCCAGCCCAATTTGAAGCAGGTATAGCATAGGCACCAGTTCAGTTTCGGCCCAGCGCTCGCAACATGGCAAAACGTGGTAAGCCCAGCACCGGACGGTTAAAATTGCTACATGAAAAAACACGATAAGCCGATTTCAAATAAATGATTCATGCTGGTTGGTGATGAAAACCACAGAATATGATATCACGACATAGCAATTCGGTATAAATATGTCAATCATGCTAGTTACTTATACTAGATAATTTGCGGCAATTATCTTCTCTATCACTATAATTAGGCGCTGTCTCTTGCCGTCCAGAAGATTAATTATCTAGTATCGCCGTGTTAATCTGGAGGTGCAAGAACGCATAAAAGAAGAAACCTACTGCAAATGGATCAGAGAAACAAAAAAAAATTAGTGTAATTTAGAAATAGTTTAGAATTTATGATGTAGAATTACCTTATATTTTGAAAAATATTAGAGTTGTAGTTTTTTTACGTCTCTTTGTAAAGGTTGGGGGGAGTATGTTTATATTTAGGGGCCGTTTAGCAGAGTTTTACGGAGCTGATTCTCAGGGAGAATCACCTCCTGATTGTCAAACGTATTTTTCAGTCATAACTAATTCTCTACTGATTTCTGTGAAGTGATTCTCTGAAATAAATTAAGAGGCTGAGAGCTGGAAAAAAGTACCTTCCAAGATGCTTTATATAGTGTTTGGATGATATATGAGCCAGGCAACTTCGGCCGGAAGCGTTTCTGGCCGCAGGCACTCGTCATTCGTCAAAATCGAACGCCTGAGCTAGCTGCCTGGGCCAGGCAGGGTCGGCCAGGAACCAACCAAACAAGCCAAGTCCTTAACCGAAGAGCCCCCCGTCTTCGCCCTCTGCCTACTTCCTCTTTCTCGCGCGCGTGCGACAACGACAGCGCGACCGCCGGGCGACGAGCACAGTACAAGTATGGGCACCGCTTGCCCGCTTCTCTTGCGAAACCGAGCACCGGAGCTTGGCTACCTGCATTTGGATCTGATCTAAGTGCAGTGGCGGAACTAGAGAAAATTCGGGGTGCGCTTGCTTCGTGGGTGCATACAATTTATTTGTAAGGGTGCGAATACGTTGAAAATTTGGCTATAATCACTGTTTTTCTGATTTTTCGTGGGTGTCACAATGTAGATCCGCCCATGTCTAAATGTATACATGCCTACATGTATACATTAGTGTCTTTACTTGGTCTGCCCCTGATTTGATCCATCGCGGCGGCGGAGTCCACGATGTCGAAGTCGGGAGCCCTGGATCTTGCATCTGGCCTCGGAGGGAGGATCAACAAGGAGGAAGTCAAATCGGCAGTCGATGAGTATGTATCTGAATCTCGTCACTCACACTCTCACAGTCACAGCTCTGTGTCTCTGTCACCGATGTTTGTTTTGTGCTTTTGTGGATATTGTGAAGCTCCCGGTGATGTTTGTGAATAAACGAACCTCAGGAGTTGACTGAACTTCACGCCGTATATAATTGCAGCTGCTTTCTGTTCTCTGGGCTTACATTTCCAAGCATCAGTGTTGTACTAGTTCGCTTGTGCCATTGTCTTTGTATGACTAAAAAAAGAACCTGTCTGTTTTTATGTTTTGTACTTTTGTAGGATAATCTTTTAAATGTTTTTCATTTTATTTTTATATGTGGGTTTTCTGAATCAAGAGCCGTGTGCTTTGTGTCACACAGCTCACCAACTACTAGTCGATATCTCTGTTGATCTGTACGGTGTACGGGCTTGTTACCTATTCCATGTTTAGAGGTTGGACTAATAAATGTCCATCTGAGGTTGTATGACCAGGATGTCACTATGTTTCTCCTAGTCTAGTACTGTCCATGCAAACTGTTTCATTCATATAGTACTGCCGGAACTGTAGAACATAACATTGTTATTATTCTAGCTCATCTTCTCGCGTAGTGTTAGCTCAACTTAGATCTCCACATGTCAGGTTAAGTTGTCAACCTGTCCTTTCATTTAGTAGATACCATTAAGGAGCACCAAGATATTCATCTTTCACCTTTGGATGAAACATACTGTAGAAACTGCTGAATGGAACTAGCACCTTGGTTCATATCATATTCATTCCCTTTCGAAGAAATATCCATCCAGCAATTGTGTTTATTTTACTCTGATTTTATTTTAAAATTGTTTTACAAGGTATGAGAAATATCATGGATATTATGGAGGGAAGGAGGAAGCAAGAAAGTCCAACTACACTGATATGGTAATAGGACCTTTCAAAGAGACCTTTCGATTTTTTTTATAAATTTGATGCCCCTTGTTCTAGTCGTACTCTAGTTTTTTAGATAAACTGCAGCTGCTACAGCTAAAGGTTTGCCAGCTTGCAATTCTGCTCAACTAGATTCCCTTGAGGATAGATGTTATTCTAAAAATAATGTGAAGTATTGGCAGAGCACATTCTCAATATTGATTTTTTTTTTCGCGAACATGTGCCGAAGCACAAGCTTACAATATTGAATATTTGAAACTGTTTTTTTTTTGTTCTGCATGACCTTAGGATGAATGATAACAGCATTGGAGTGAGACTATTTATTTCATAGCGTTTTATATACTGGAGATAAGATAAATATCAGTAGCTGATTTTTTTTTTCTGATTTATTAGGTTAACAAATATTATGATCTTGCCACTAGCTTCTATGAGTATGGTTGGGGTGAATCCTTCCATTTTGCTCACAGGTGAGAAGTCCTTGCAGAACCTCTCTTTGTACTTAAAGAGAGAACTCCCTTGCAGATAAATTATATTGTTGGCCTCTGTTTTTTCACAATGAACAAGTGTTTTAATTCCTACTCTAAAAAAGGTAACTTAGATTACGCTTACCAATGGTCCATGGTAATTGAACTATGCTTATTATGTTAGATGGAATGGAGAATCCTTACGTGAAAGCATCAAACGTCATGAGCATTTTCTTGCCCTGCAGCTTGGCTTGACACCAGGAATGAAGGTCAGTTCTCCTATTAAAATCTGTCTGTGAATTGTTTTTTCTGCTCTTGCATGAATAGAGGATGTGTGCTTTACTTTTTTTTAACTGTAGGTTTTGGATGTGGGCTGCGGGATAGGTGGACCGCTGAGAGAAATTGCAAGATTTAGGTCTGATTCTCAAGTTAAATTTAGTTAATGCTGGTGAATTTGTGACGTCCTTGGCTATAGCCTTTTAAGAAACTCACCATTTTATTAGAATTGATTAATCTATATCAGTTAAAAGTTGGCACTTGGCACTTGTGGTCGATTTGCTTTGGGGATGACAGTATTGATTTATTTTCTGTCAAAGCCCCACGGCTAACTGAATCATGCAAATTGTTTTCATGCAGCTCAACTTCAGTTACTGGATTGAATAACAATGAATACCAGATAACCAGGGGAAAGGTTATTTGAAACCACATTTTTAAACTAACACCTTTCAATGATGAACTAGGTATCATGGTGCTCTTATGCTAACTGACACTTTGATGTTCAGGAGCTCAATCGGTTGGCAGGAGTTAGTGGAACCTGCGATTTTGTCAAGGTATGGTTGGCCTATCAACTAGGCCACATTGCTTTCTTGGTTTAGCTCTTGTATGTGCTTGCTGCTCTTTTGTTTGCTACTCTTGTATGGATCCTTTTTGCAATTACTTTGCTGTTGAAAATAACACAGTAATTAGTGACCTTTTTCTGCAAAAACTGCAAATCTTATTCCGCTAACAGTTCTCTGCATTTGCATGGCTGTATAAAGAAGTTGCAAGGTTGATGCTTTTAGATAGAGCTTAGAATACTCAATACTGTCCACATTTTTCCATTGTCAATATAAGTGAATATGCTGTTCTTTTTGAACAGAAGGTTGCCTTGCTGCAGTTATTTGAATTACAGTTAAGCTAAAGGACAATGCTCATATTTCTCTGCAATACAGGCAGACTTCATGAAGATGCCGTTTGATGATAACACTTTTGATGCTGTTTATGCAATTGAGGCTACATGTCATGCACCTGATCCAGTAATAAGATTTTAATTGCTAACCGAATTGTCATTTCTGTAGTAAGATTTTTCATCAATCTTGACAACTTTTTTGTAATCGAAAACTAAATTAGTATTTTTGTTGCAAAGGTTGGCTGCTATAAGGAGATATACCGTGTGTTGAAGCCTGGCCAGTGCTTCGCTGTATATGAGTGGTGCATTACTGATCACTATGATCCAAACAACGCAACCCATAAAATGATTAAGGATGAAGTTGAGCTTGGCAATGGCCTGCCAGATATCAGAAGCACTAGGCAATGCCTTCAGGCAGTCAAAGATGCCGGTTTTGAGGTATGACAGACTATGTTTCCCCTTTTTATGATCATGTTCTTCACATTTCACATAGGGGTAAATGCACCATTGGCAATCTTTCAGATTGATATATTGTAGTTTTATAGCTCACCTTTGTAGGTGTGTAAGTCGTTTTCTTCATGCAGGTTGTCTGGGATAAGGATCTAGCTGAGGATTCCCCCTTGCCTGGTACTTGCCCTTGGATCCGACCCGATTTTCCTTGAGTAGCTTCCGTTTGACGTCTGTGGGACGAATGATTACCCGCACTATGGTGAGGCCAATTAATAGTTTATTTTATTTTTGGATACTTCATTTGTTACTTGCATTATCTGATTTGTTCTGAACGATCAAATAAGTTATTATTCTCTATGTTTGGAGGACACCTGACATTTAGGGGATAGTAAATTTTTTTTTGAAATTTGAGTCTCTTGTTGATATTTTTCAGGTCAAGGCATTGGAATACGTTGGTCTTGCCCCACAAGGAAGTTTGAGGGTCTCCAATTTCCTGGAGAAGGCTGCAGAAGGTCTTGTAGAGGGTGGGAAGTAAGTCTTTAAGCAGAATCGCGAGTACTATCCTCTACATTTTCATTGTATCTTTCTGATTGTTTACTTACTGTTGTATAAATAACTACAGGAAGGAGATCTTCACGCCAATGTACTTCTTTCTTGCCCGGAAGCCTCTTTCAGAATAAGTTCTTGGAGAACATTTCAGGTAGCAGATAATTTTGCAAGATTTCCAATTCCTTGTTTTCGTTGATCTGTGGTCAGTCTCTCAGTTGCAGTCTTGTCGATTTTCAGATAGAGCAAGAAGGCATTTTGAAGATTGAAGAAGCCAGAGATGGGGTGGGTGGGGGATGCAATCAAGAAAATACGGCTCTTGTTTGTAGGAAGGAAATTAGGGAAAAAGTCCTGACCGTTGGGCTTTTCGATTGTTCGGTTGGGTTGACTGATGTTCTTGGACTCGCAATCAAATCGAATTCTTGTGTTTACCAGCGCGGCCCAACCGTCTCCGCCGTGCGCACAGGCCGCTCACGGTTCAAGGAAAGCTGCTTTGGTGGGCCAGCGTACGATACTTTGTGGGCCTAATTCTTTCCTCTCCCGTTAGTTCATTTTTTTTGTCTTCATCAAGTTCTCATGTATGCAGCACTTTATTTCATCTATATATTTTATTGTTTATTTTCAATTGCTTAATGGTCTTATGGTGATACTCTTAAACTATGGGACAGTCTAGCGCCCGGACGTCCGGCTCTACATCTGCCGTCCGGACGCCGCTCCCTACTGTACGCCTGTTCCGTGTGGACACCCTGCTTGCTTGGGTTTCGTGCTACTCAAACGACTCGCGCCACACCTAGGCCGCTCGCCCCCGCACGGACCCACGCCACCCCGTTGCTCTCTACGCCCACGCCTGCTCCATACCAAACACCCTGCTCGCTCGAGTTCCACGCCGCTTCAACGACTCGCGCCCCACCCACACGCAAGCCCGCTCCCACATATTGGGAAAAGAGGAGACAACATGGCAATGGAGCAGAAGATAACATCGAAATAAAACATTTGCCACATTCTCTATAAACAATTGAAACATTTGCATTATATGTCTGAAACACTTATAAAAACACCTCAAAACGCTTCTAAAGCAATTGCAAAATATATGCAACATTTAAATAAAAATGCATGCAACATTCGTGTGAACACACATGCAACATTCAAATAAACACAACTTTTGCAACATCCACGTAAACACAGTTGCAACATACTTGTAAAACTAGTGAAACACTTGAAAATTGCGCTTGCAACAAGTCGGGCACAACACTGTAGTGGGCGGCCACACTGTCGGAGAGGAACTGTCAACAGCAGCAGGATGAAGTTCTTCACCTACCCGTCGAAGCGGGGCGTCCCGGATCCTGGACCGAGCACAGGCGTCGACGCCATGGCGTCCCACACAGCGAGCACCGGTGAGGCACCAGCAGCGCGCGTGGGGCCGGGGCCGGGCTTCCCGAGGACGCAATGCTTCCTCGGGGGCGCTCACGGGAGCGCCGCGGAGCCGGAGATCGACGCAGGCTGCGATGGTGGTTCAAGGCCTGGAACAGGAGGCAGTCAGCGCCGTGGATGATGCCGCCCGCGCGCACCACTGCGTCGAGGCTTATGACAGCAGGGAGAAACGCCGGCCAACTTCAGCGACTCGTCGGCAAGCAGGGGTGTGCTGGACACTGCTAGACATGGGAAGTGAGATTCAATTGGATCTGACAGAAGAACAAGCTTGGAGAATAGGATATTTTTCTTTGGCTAAAGTACCTGACGGGAGTATAGAATATATGGACAACGTGACGCCACGTCGCGTCCGGCGATTGGATGCGGGACGGACGACCGTAGAGGAGTATTACCTATTCCTAATTTTCAATTGCTTTTAAATATCTTTTTTTTTTTGGTCCTAGAGCATAATCGGACTGTGTATCTCTGGTTCTCTTTCCACCATGTACATGTACTAGAGTAATGTTCTTAGTGTAAGGGATTATTCGTGATATGAATTAGGACCATTTATGATTGGTGTTGATATAGAGCATTCCCCTAGCTAGTGCCGGTTACAACCTAAGGCCATTAGGCTTTTACTGCTCCTTGGTGTTTGCTAGGCAAAACCCATCTGCATCTGCAAACTTTGCACGGATAGATCCTGGTGTTTTAAAACTGATCTGATAGACTGAGTTCTAATTTCATTAATACTAGTGCATCCTCAGGTTGATCCGTTGATGTACGATCGTTAGGGGTTTGGTGTGAAGCACTTGTCTATTGTGTCTATCTCATCAGATATCGTCACCTGACAATTGAACTTCTTCCTTGAGGTTTCTCCACTCACACCATTATCGATCAATATCCGCTATCCAAGAGCTTCCATCATCCTTGGGATCACTCTAACCGATGAACTATATGAACCTTAATATTGAGCCCTAGCCACCATCCTAGACCCCGGTGTTTGAAATGATATGTGTTTACCTTAAAAAATACAACTCCGTCTCAAAAAAGAAAGTCGTTATGGAATGTGTGTAGCTCAAACTTTCTCAACTTTGACTAGATTTATCTAAATAAATAAATTTATTATTAAAGTATATTCAACGATCTATCTAATAATATACTAATTATATATTATAAATAATTATAATATTTAATATATAATTGGTCAAAGTTAATAAAGTCATCTACCATTAAATGAATGAATAATAATGTTGTTAAATCTTTGAATAAATTTTAGAAAATACGAGTACGTGGACAGATACACTAACAATGTTAACAGATATACCTTATAATAATATTGTACATTACACCATCTTCGGTTACAGATAAGTGACATTACACCATGCATCTTCTGTTTCAGGTCATTGAACCATCTTTGCAGCAGCAGGAGTAGAAACTGAAGCCGTAGAGTCGACGATGTCTTTGGTGAACCACGGGCTTCGGAGTGCGGCCGACGCCGACGGCCTCTTGTCAGCGTCACAGGAGAGGAGCCGTTTCAGGACGTCGAATCCATCCGCGGACATGCGTTCCTTGGGCAAGATCTGCCGCAGCCGGTTACGGTGGCGGACGTGCGGCAAGACCACCGTGCCGGCGAGCGGGAGGGACTTGAACGCCGGCCACGTCCTCTGCCCCGGTCCGCCGAGCACGCTGAATATCCGGTGGAGCACCGCGTAGTCGTTCTCCCCGTAGAAGAGCGTCTTCCCGGTGAGGAGCTCCGCCATGACGCAGCCAAGGGACCACATGTCCACCATGGCGTCGTAGTCGGGCTTCCCGAGTAGCATCTCCGGCGCCATGTACCGGCGCGTGCCGGCCCGCTCGTACGGCGGCTGGTCGGTGATCGAGGCGGCGAGCCCGAGGTCGCATATCTTGACGGAGACAGTGGGCTGATCGCGGCCATCGCCGCCGGCAACAAGGATGTTCCCGGGCTTGATGTCGCGGTGCATGATCTGGCGCGCGTGCATGTGCTTGGCACCGGCCAGGAGCTGCCGCATGATGTGCAGCACTTGCGGCTCCGGGAACGGCTTGCCGCCGCGGTGGCGGCTGCCGTTGAGCACGTCGTGGAGGTTGGGCCCGACGCACTCCATCACCAGCGCCACCTCGCTCGTGCCGGGGTTGATGACGATCGCGTGCAGGCCGACCAGGGACGGGTGGCCGCGACAGGCCGCGAGGAACTCGGCTTCCCGCAGCGTCTCGTCGGCGGCGGCTTCTGCGCTAGCTTTGGCCTCCGCCTCCGCCGCCGCACCACCACCAGCTAGCGCTGCAGTCGTTGCTGGTGTCGTTTCTGGCACGCGTAGCGCCTTCACGGCGACGGCCTGGCCCGTGTCGCGGTGCCTCGCCTCGATGACGGCGCCGTAGCTGCCCTCCCCGAGCGCCCTTGTCTTCACGTAGTCCGCCGTGGTCCATAGGCGCCGCCGCTTGCACCACCCCGACGACCCCGCGCCGGAGGGTTCGTTGTCGTCGCGGTCGAGCAGGACGCAGATGGCGGCGGCGCGCTTGGCGAGCATCGCGAACGGCCGGTGGTGGCGAGGATTGGAGAACGACGACGACGACGGGGCGGTGATCGAAGCGAGCGTGGCGGCGTGGTACACGAGAAGACAGCGATGCTGGAGTCGGAATGGATGCGGCGGTCAGGATCCAGGACGAACATATAAGTAAGGAAACAGATCGGCTACCGCCAGGGCCATGGCTGCGTTTGGAATCGGACTCGGAGATGATGACGCGCTCGGCGGAAGGCGATCGAGGCCGGAGCGCATTCATTGCATGCATAACATCTATAGAGATATACTATTATGTTAAAGAAATCTAGAAAGTGTTATGCATAAATAATAAACCCTCCATCCCAAATTATAACATATATTCTAAAAATCTAAAAATCTAAAAATCTTAGAGAGTAAGTATAGTTTGACTAAACTTATATGACAATATAATTAACATTTATAATGTCAACTAAGTATCGTTAGATTCTTTATCAATTATATTTTTATATATACCTATTTAATAACATAAATCTTTATAATTTTCTCTATGGTTTTTGTTGAAACTTAAAATACTTTGACTCTCCAAGATTCTTATAATGGTTTATAATTTAGGATGGAGGGAGTATTTCTCAAAAATAAATTTAGTAACGGTTATATTATGCTGATAATGCTATCAGTTATATAAATTTTAAGCATGCCCATTGTGGATAAATTTTAATGGATTGTTTGATAGTCTAACGGGGACAGATATAATACACATTAATGGATAATGTGATTTGTTAACGTGGATAACTTGCATGAATAGATGTGTCATGAATAGACATGAATGGCTTGCATGTCGAGATAGACTTCAAGTAGGGTTTATGATTATAAGATCATCTCTCATAGTCTTTTTAAATTTTACTCCTCACATCACCATTTGGGAGTCATTTAAGTAAAAAAACATTGGTTTCTATATCTTTGTGTCCTCTAACAAGTTTTATATATCTTATGCACACTTTAAAAGATCATTCTCGTTTCCTATCTTTGGCTACCGAGAAATCTAGAATAGAAGATGTCTACATTTGGAGAGAAAATTAACGAGGCTTGGAGAATATTTTTCTAATAACATCTCTATTTCTATAAATTAGGAAGGATATAAAGAAATCTTGGAATTTTCTCTAAGATATACTCTCTCCGTCTCTAAATGTTTGTTGTCACGATTTGCGTGCTGATGAGTTTGACTTGATTTATAGAAAATACGAGCAATATTTGTATCTCTAAATAAATTTATTAAAAATATAGATTCAAATATCTATCCAATGATACTAATTATGTATTATAATATTAATATTTTTAATATATATTTAGTCAAATTTGTTTCTCCAGAAACCAAAACAACAAACATTTAGGGACGGGTGGAGTATATAGATATAGATAGAAATTTGTGATTAAAAGGTAAAAAAATACTCATCACAAATCTAAATTTAGACTTATACTTAGGAGAAATTTAATTCATATGTAATCTTTGTCTAAAACCAAATCTTTGGGATTTGAGTATACTAGACCCCACACAGTTGTGTAGCCACAAAAAAACTGTTTATGTGCTAAATAATGTTTCTCTCTCCTCTTTCTTCTTTCCTTTCATGTGTGCTAACTTTTACTTTTCAAACATTGGACCTTTATACACATGTTAGCCACTTGTATACTCAAGCTAGCCCATGCTTAAATGTGAGAGTTATGCATGGCATTTTAAGCACTATATTCATGCCTTTAACTATCGCTTATTATGCATAAGTTACTTGGCTTAACACTCACCTTAATTACCACTCCAAGTAAATAGCCATAAACGCATTCATGTTTTTGCTTAATTACCACTCAACTCAAAGTGAATAGCTAACATCGTGCACATGCATGCCCTTTTATATGACTAGAAAAGATACAAATAACACCATAATAATTCTTGTGAAGGGTGAAGTCGCAAGGAGGTAGAGGAAATAGTGTTTGAACCCATAATTGTTTCTCTTCAAATCTAGCAACCATCACACTAAGATATTTAATTATTAAGAATTTGTTACTGTTATTTTACATGTGCTATATTTTAGCTAAAGTAATCTAACATTGATATCATACATATAGCTGTAATGTAATTTAATTTTGGGGGGTTCAAGCTTGTTGAAAAACCAAGAGATCAAACCCCGAGACTGTAAACTCATCTTTCTTGCTTAAATATAAAACACTGAAGTCTTTTGCGTGATCAAGAAAAAAAGAAGGATAGAACTAAAGGACGGAGGCAGTAGTGCAAGGGGACTCCAAGTTCAAACATCCGGAAGGGAAAACAAAAACGAGAAACAAATCAAATTAGGTGGCTAGCCTAGGTGTGCCACAACATACATCATACACGCGCACCACGCTATCGAACGCACGCGTGTACGTGTAGCATCATTTTTTCTAGAAAAAATCCAGAAAAAAACTGCAACGCCAGAGTTTGAAGTCGACGCACCATCCTGTCAACCTACGACAGGTTTCCGGCCATGACAAAATCAGAAGGTCCTCAAGTCATAAGCAATGCTGCAGCTGCGCCCAAGTATAGTAAACCTTGGCTTGCACCCCACAGGGGGGTTGCTTGCAAATACGCTCAGGAGTGAGATCAAACTCAACGTCAACGGCTGTAGATTTCAAGATCACCATCCTGATGAACACGAAAACTAGGCACCGGCTCGAGCTGCTCCGCCATTCCAACTGTCAGTCTCTAACCGATCTAGCTAGATGAGCCAGTTATTTCCGTCCAGACACAGAACTGGGATCTAAATCTAACCAATCTGACCCAATCCGACAACAAAGAATGACCTCGAGTCGACGACGGACCGGCCATTGCCGTCGGGTAGGTGAAAGCGTCGGGGGCATTGCTGCTACTCGGCGAATTGCACGAGCTGGAGACTTAGGAGCAATGGAGCTCTTTTTGTTGAACTGATTCTAAGGTAATAACCAGCATCATTTGCGCTGTTTCTGACACGGATATCTTTGGGCTACAACTGCATATTTACATCAATTTTGAATCAAGAAACTAACGATGTCGCTATATAAATATACTAATAATAACGAATCGCCTGCCTCAAAATAAGCGGCTGCTTTAGCTTCTTCCACCCTAGCGCTCCTCTGAAGTGAACTTGTTCCAAGCATCCTGCAAAATAGGTGCAGCGGGTGAGCAAAGTTTCTCTTCTTTTCTTTATCCTGCTTTCATTTACTACTGATACTGAATCATCACATGGCACAGATAAAGAGTGCGAAGGGAAGGCCGCGCATTCAGAAATGAAGTTTTTGCCGCAGCATTTCACCCATACAAAAAAAACGTTGGTTTGCAGGCAATGCAACAGTGCAAAAATGTGCATCAAGTGTCTGATAATAACTTGTAAAAGTTCTTTGAAATTGCCTCCGCACGTGCATATTTCAGATCGGTGTGGTTAACCCACAAGGGGCAAACCAGCATATGCTTAACAAGTTATGAGGGGCAAGGGAAATGATTCATGCAAAAGCGCAAGTAATTGTCTAGCATCATTATCTAAGACCTTCCCAGAAAGTTTGCAAAATCAGAAACCAAAGTTTTGTAAACAAAGTACTCCTTGCAAGAGAAAGAAAAGGAGACTCCTGAAATGCAACCAGAAACAGAAAGTGATGCTCTAATGGAGTTCCAAATGACCAGAGCATTCCATATGGACGAAGCACATACCTTAAGAAGATCAAAAACCTTCTCACAGATGTATCTCTGTCTGATTGTAGCACCCCTTTGCTGCAGTTTATCTGGATGGACACAAAGGGTTGCCTTCCTGTAAGCTTTCTTCACAGCAACTGCTGTAATGAGATCTGTTAGTGGCACCGATTGCCAGCCACTATCGGCACCAAGAATCTGCCAGGGGAAACAGAGCAACACATGATAACGTTTTCAATGTTCTATGTTACGGATTTAAAAGGTGTGTGAAATCTGCTTACGTATTGTAATGTGGATAGCAAGGCCCTCAGATTTCCTTCTTTTCCATTTGACCATCTCTTGATCTCAGGATCCAGGAATTCAGACAGCCTCTGAAATACATAAACACCAATACTATGAATAAATGCAGATACAGTAAGAATGTCCTCTGTGTGTAAATGTCTTACATGTTTCTCTGCTTGCTCTCTTTGAGCTAGCAGGTCCCGCATGCTCTTCTCAGCAAGCGCTTTTGTCTGAAAATAGGGAATGTGCACGTCACCAAACTACTGACAAACATAAGGAAAAAAATTGAGATAAAACCCACAAAGGAGTATCAGCTATACCACACGCTCAGCTGTGCGTTGATGCCTCTCTAATCTTGCTTTATGTCTTAGAGCGGACTCAGCCTCAGCCACTGCTGCCAACAAATATCAAAGAACAGAAAATTAGACTAGTAACAACCAATATATTTTACAAGATGCATACAAGGCTTCCTCGGAAAACATGAATTATAACAAAGTCTTATATATATTAAGTACCTCTGTCGCTGGAATCTGGGTTTCGAATGAATTTACTAGAAGTTGCCCTCTGAAATTGTGACTCCTGTCGAGTATCCTGTATCCAGAAACCAGATTTATATCTAGTCAGCGTTTTCTCTTAAAAGGGGAAACAAAAAGAAAAACGAGGTTGCATAGAAGTCGAATTTCAAACTGCATCACACAATGGACCATACCAACGAAATACACCTACCTGATTGGTGGACTTCAAACTCTCCTTGAAAGAGGATTTGTATCGTTCCCTCCGTTCTCTTGCCTCTGCGAGAGCCTTCTCAGCCTTTGCCTTTTCTATTGCCCGCTCCCGAGCTTCAGCAGTTGCTCGCTCAACTGCAGCACGTTCTGCTTTTATCCTAGCTTCTCTAGTAGCCCTTTCAGCAGCTGCTTCAACACTTGCTCTCTCTTCTTTCTCTCGGGCCTCTGCAGATGCCCGTTGTCGTGCGGCAGTAATTCTTTCCAGAGCCATCTTTTCTGCCTTTTCACGAGCTTCAGCAAATGCTCTCTCGTGTGCTTCTCTTGTCGCTCTTTCAACAGCAAGTCTATCCTTTTTACGCTCCCTCTCCCTTTCCGCCTCTTCCAATTTTCTTCTTTCCTTCTCTTCAGCAAGTTCTCTTTCTTTCTCCAATTTCCTTCTTTCCTTCTCTTCGGCAAGTTCTTTCTCTTTCCTTTTTTCCTTCTCTTCAGCAAGTTCTCTTTCTTTCTCCAATTTCCTTCTTTCCTTCTCTTCAGCATGTTCTCTTTCTTTCTCCAATCTCCTTTCGTTTTCTTTTTTCTCTTGTACTCTTTGAGAAGACCCTTTGTCCTTTTCACATGCACTATCTGAGGTTGTCATGTTCTTCCTCTCTTTGGTCCACTGAAGTCCATGTACCTCTTTTTTCCATGTCCCAGTAGGAACTGATGTGGGAGATTCAGCAGATTTAGTTACACCACAAGTCGTCTCCAAGGGAGATGATACATGCTCTGCCTTTGATATCCTTGCTGTAGTGTACTTTTCTTCCATTATGCTTGCCTTCCTATGATCTTCACATGTAGACTTTTCTGTTGGTAATTCTCTTTCTCCTCTGTTGGAAATCTCTCCTGTTTCTTCAAGACCAAAAACATCCCAAGATGTCTGAGAAGCAGCAGTGTCATCTTTCTGCACTGAGTGCTGCATGCGAGTATACATTTCTGAAGAGAAAACTGGCTCATCTTTCGAATTAATAATTGTTCTGGCAGTGCTAACACTTGTAGCTTTGATGACAACTTCATCGCCTGAAAGGGATTCAGATCCAACTTCATCACAAGTTGTATCACACTTCGTATCTACATCATTTTTTCCTCTGTTGGTGCTTTCAGATGAATTTTGGTCCTCCTGGTTACAGCGAGCAGATCCCTCTTCAGTACCTGTCCCCTCACTATTTTCTAAAACAGTTTCAACTGCTTCTTTGCCATTAATATCAGAGATAAATGTATTTGTTCCTTCTTCCATGTTCTGCTCTTCACCATGCTCTAATGACCCATGCATTTCTTGATCCAGTTCTCTTTTAATCAACTTGCTAGCTACCTCAAATACATTCAGCATGTTTGATTCTTCTGGGTCCGCAAAGTTATCATTTTGTACAATATCATCATTCGCATCTTTAGGACAATCATCATCCAGATCCACAATTGTTACTTCAGGGTGTCCGCATGGACCAACTTTCTCCTCAATTTTGACTTTTTGTACTTCTTCAGAGACTAAATTTATCTTGGCACCTTTGTTATGGAAGTGTGATGGCAGCAAGAGTGATCCATCAATAAAGCTAAATTTTTCTCTTCCATAAGTTTCAACTTCCTGCCCAATTCTATTAGGTCCCCTCGTGAAAGCATCACATACATCAGATCCTTTAAGTTCTTCTAAAATCAATGATTTAATGTTACTTCCCTGGGAAATAGCAACATTAGATACATCTGAGGATTCCTGTAACTTTTCATTACTCCGAGAAGTGTGTTGCATCCCGCTATCGCAAGATAGTTCTGGTGCCAGTTTCCTGTTTGTGTCCTCTTGTGATGTTCCTGCTAATGGACTTAAATTTGGACTCATATTACCATGGTCTCTAAGATCACTTGCATTTTCTCTAAGATCACTGGCATTTGAGACATCATTGAAGACATCCAGCTTTGTGGAGGCTCCACTTGTAGGAAGCTCAAGACATTTATCAGTATCATGGCTTTCCTTAGCATTTTCCAGTGTTAAAAGTCCCCCACTAACTGAATTATGAGTCTTTTGGTGTGCCATATTTTCTGTTGAAGGTTCTAAAATCACAGACCCCCTATCTTTGTCCAATGGAGCTGTATTGTTCTCCCTCAGATTTACATGTTTCACCCCCACATTCCTGCCATCATTAACCTCCCAGAGTTTTTCATACCTGTCCAAGTCAGAGTCTGCTGCGTTGAATTCAGTTTCAATGTGATGATTGATGACACTAGTAATGGTGTCTGTTTGTTCGCATTTATCACCTCCCTCTGTGGCTTCATCAATTTTGCATTTCTGATCATCTCCGGTTAGCTCAAAAAAGTCATTACCTGACTTCCAGTTGCCTAGTTTCTCTAGTTTACTGTAAGTTTGACAGGACTCAGTGCAGTGTTGCACCATATGCTCAGGCTTCTCCAATGGAAGTACTTTTTTCCCACTTTCATTGGAATGATCTAATCTGACTGCACTTAACTTTTTATGCTTGTCAAACAAAGAATCATCAGGGTTCTTTTCTTCTTTCGATGACTTTTTCCCCAATAGTTTTTGTTCGGAAGTATAGACATCTGCAGAAATAGGAGACTTGATTTCCATAGACCTTGTGCTTCTAAGATGACTTGGTTTCTTCCGCAATTTAAAACTGTCACCTTTTCCCTCTAACAATGCTTTTGCAGCCTTTAACCTAGCTTCAGCAAAATCCATTGCCTCCTTCATAGCTGCTGATGCAGAAGTTGGATTGGCATCAACTTTCTTGTCAGTGTGAGGCATGTTGCTACTTGAAGTGGAATGTGCAGCAGAAGTTGGAGAGCAATTGTGGTTTACAATATTGACGCATCCTTTAGCTCCACTCTCTTTCTTGTTGAGCAGTTTAGGTTGCTGCCTCAATATTGGCTGTACTTTGATTGGTTGTGTCTGTGCATCACTGTCAGATACCCGAAGAAATGCATAATCAGGAGGCATTACAGCACTGCGTGCTGAATGAATATCAGAAATCTTGTGGTTTTCATTTGCTGATATACTTCCAGAAATAGGTGTCCATGATGGACTTTGCTGCTTCTGATCAACTGAAAAGTGACTCTCAGGACTCCGCACACCCGTGTTAGCAGAGCTTGGGTTCTTCTTATTATTATTATCATCATCATTGGCCATTGTGCCATTGTCAGTTCTTGAAACATGATTGATTGCTGTATCATGTGATAAATTGCAAGAATCAATCACAAAGTCCAACGAGGGTTTAGCTGTGCAGGCCATCATCTCAATTAGATCATCGGGTCTCCTCTCAGTAGTTTTGTTATACGACATCACGAACTGCGAACTTTCTGTGTCTGGAGAGAAGGATATTGGAGAAAACTTATGGTCTTTAAAGTGCTGACGATGATCCAGATTTTGATAGTGTTGAGGAAGTGTAGAAGGCTCATCCTCCAGCTGGCTGGATTCTTTTTTATACGATGATCTGTTAATACAAAAAGTTGATGGTAAAGCATGTGACAGATAGGAAGTACATACATTTTTAACTACCAAAGCAGATTACAGGGGGACAAACATGAATAAGAAAGTAGAACAATCATGTTACACTAAACATGTTGCTGAATTACAGAATGCAGATTGTAAAATCAGACTTGATTGTTTTTGCTGGAATAGCATTTTGTTGCATGTTATTTTCACTGAGATGCACTTCATATATAAGACAATAAACGTAAATATTTGATGGTAATTACGGGCAGCAGATACTACAAATATTAGCATATTGACATCGCTCACTACCTTTATCAGCATCCTGTCCCAAAACCGATGCTGGAACATACAACACGACAAGATAAGTTACAACTTACAACCCCCCACCCCCACCAAGTAACGCCTCTATTCATTATGGACAAGACCTAAAAAGGAAAAAAAAAACAAAGGAAATTGACCCAATTCCCATCTCCTATCTCACCTCCTGTGGTGATTTTCATTCTCCTTGCAATGACCATGGCCAGCTAGCCTCACCAGCTTATCAGACGTGGCTTGTTGGCCAGCAAGATCATAGTGCACCTATGCTTCCATTCCCTAGCAGTACAACACATCAACCGGCCATGCTAAAGTGTGGTTTGAACACCTCTTGCACTGACCTGGCTGATTTACTCAACTACCACGCCCTCTTCAGCTCCACATGTTCCTATTTTTGTGCAGTAGGAAGCATGGACTTCTAGTTCCTTGGTTTTACTACAATCACTGGTAGATCTTTCACCAAATAATGGAGGAGCACCAACTCATTTGGCGCTATAGGGTCTTGTGGGCCCATGATTAAAAATCTTCACCAATGGTTACATGGAATCTACTAGGGAAGATTGGTTACAACTGAATGAGACAGGGAAACTGCTCACATGGGCGAAAAAAATAAAAAATCAAGGGATGTCCATTTCTGTGCGTGCCACTAACCATAGAAGAACATACAATATACATGATTCCACCACCAAAGTCAACCTTATATACTAGACCTTAAGAAGCATTGAAGATTATTTATCCGCACCAAGCTTGCTCAGCGAAATTCATACCAATCCTATGAGTTTCGTCCAAGGCAACTGTGGAATACTTATTATCAATTCACCCTACTCTACTCTTGAAAGTTCATTTTTTTTTAATCCATGGAAATAGACTGTGCTTGTAATGTCTGCAGACCGTATGAGGATCTCCACCAGGAGATTACAACATAAGACATACATCTTCATTCCAACAATATATATTCACATGGAAAATAAATAAATAGAAGCTCGCAAACATCGAATCCTTAACAGAGACCCCAAAATGCCATAGAAGCACCAAAAAAGAAAGATGCAAACGACAACACCACCACCTGATGGCACCATTTCACGCTAAGCCGGATAATGAGTGAGCAGAAAAGGCTCTGCTTTCCCCTCAAAGGAGGAGGAAGACACCTTTACGAACCAGAAAATGCAAAACTCTCCCAGAAACCACGCTTAATGCCGCATACATAAGCAGCTTCTCCAAGACTCCAACACTAACAACAACACTCTAGACAGAGAGCAAAGCGGCGTAAAAAAAAGGGAGGATGAGGATCCGAAGCGGCACCTTTACGACGAGAAGAACAGAAGATGTGCAAGGTAAAAAGCCCGCAACAAATCCCCACCCCGAATCGACCCACCAACAGACTACGACGTGACACGGCCGCATTTCCGAATGGATGGAGAAAGCAAATCGTGAACCCCACTGACTCATGGCCGTCTTTCAAATCCACGTCTGCCTGCAAACGAAGAACGCTCCCCCAAAACCGGGGAAGCAAGCAGCAAGGGCCACGCGCACTGTTCACCCCACTCGCCGGAAACACACACACAGGCAGGCGACGAATGTTGGAGAGGGAGGGGGCGGCGTCGCAGCAGCAAGGTACAGACCTGGTGGTGGTGGTGGAGCTCCCGCTGGACGACGAGGCGATCTCCGGGTCCGTCTCCCTAGCAGCCTCCGGCTCTGGCTGCGGCTGTGGCTCGCCGAAGAGGTCCTCGTACGGCAACGCGAAGTCGGCGAAGTCGAAACGGCCGAAGATCTCCCCGTAGTCCCCCTTCCCGCGGCACGCGAAGAAGCCACCGGAAACGCCGGTGGGAGCGGGCGGTAGGTCGAGGTACGGGATGGAGCAGGTCGCCGTGACGCCGCCGAACACCTCGGCGTAGTCCAGCGGCGCGCCTCCGAACGGCGCCGCGAAGCGTGGCGGCCCGCCAAACACGTCCCCGTACGCCGCCCGCGCCGCCGCCGCTCCTCCTCCCCCTCCCACGCCCGCTGCTCCCGCCGCCGCTGCCGCAGCAGCAACAGCCTTCCGGTGGTGCCTCCTCTCCCTCCGCGCCGCGTCCATCGCCGCCGCCCACGCGCGCCCAAGCACGCTAGGGTTTTCTCACCGCCCCGTCCACCCTCTTCGCGTGCTCGAGGCCCCGGGGGGTCTGGGGAAAGGAAGGAAAGGAGGTGGAGAGGAATGGAGAGAGGCGAGGCGACGAGCCGAGCGCGAGGTCACAGCCAGCCTCACAGGGAAGTGTGGCAGAGCAGCGCAGGGCTTTTCTCGGGAGTCGCGGTGTGTGTTTGGGACGGTGTCCGTGGTCCGTCCGGTGTTTTGTTGCCACTAAAAAAACCGCCGAGCGCCTGTGTCGTCTCGTCCTTGTGGGTCAATGGTGTGGTGTGGAGCGGGACGGTCCCGGCCCGTGTGTGTGTTGGCGGGCGCTGGCTGTTTTCGCGTTGCGGCCGCGCGGAACAGCGTTGTCTGGCTGCGCTGGAGCGGATAGCGGAATGGGAATGGGCGGGTGGGTGTGGTGTGAGACGTCCCGTCCCGTCCCAGGAGGGCACGACGCGGTCGGAACCGCGTCGGCGCGGGTCCTTGTCGCTTGCTGCCTGATTGCCAGCTGCGGCGGGGGGCGTTGGGGTTGGAAGACGGCGGCGGCCGTCGGCGTCGCTTTGGCTTTGGGTTTGGGTTTGCGGCGGCGATGGTGGTGGGATCAATCATCCCTGGCACGCTCCTAGGGTTAGGTTTTGGGCAGGAGTAATCATTTGTGTTTCTGTCCTACTCCGGAGTACTCCTTAGTAGCATCCTAGAATGATCGAGTGAACCTAACCATGACGTTGGACAGGTGAAATGGCATTTCTTCTTATCTTGGAATGTATGTTAAGACAACATAGATGTATCCATTGCCATGATAAATTTAGTAAAAATGTTTGTACTCGTAGCTATCATTCTATACTGGGGTATACACGTAATTACGTACGTGCATGGCGATCTCATCCGCGCCATGCAGATCACTATCGGAGCCGTCCGATTTGCTCTAGACGGATGAGGAAACACCTCTCACCCGCATGTCGGGACACGATAAATAGATAGACGTTATCGGAACACGACGGACGAGCCGAATGGCATTAATAATAATTATGACCCAATGTCAAATTAAGTTATTTTGAGATTGATAAATTTACACCAAAAATATCAACGTCTATAATACAAACAGATTTGTTATTAAATAATATACTTTATCTTATAGATGTACTTATATTTTTTTTAAAAAAAGAGAGATATAGCTAGATAGACTCCATCTTACAGATATATAGTTTTTTTTTTAAAAAAAAGAAAAAAGATATAGATATATCCTTTTGCGAAGGAGTAGTGCCATGATTGAAAAAAAAAAACAGAGATGCATTGCTGTGGAATCTATTCTAGCCGCTTGAACCTACCGGATGGATAGACCATGTTCCACGTTCTCTCCGGCTCCTCCAAACGACTCCTCCTCCTACGTGCGGTTGGCCGTTGGCAGAGGAGCCGTGCAGTTGGTCAACCACGGACCACGGTCCTGGCACCGCATTACGCCGGGAGAGCAGGACATGCCCATGTCCATGTCCATGTCCGCCGTGAAAGTGGCCGGCCGGAGGTAGCGCTCCACACTGTACGTCTGCTGTACTGTACGCTGCGACGAGGCCCGCTCTACAGTAGTGCTCTACCGTGTACAGTACGGTGTAGTACCCCCGTTGGATCGCCGGACGTTGCTGTGCCTAGTAGTACGATTGGTTGTTGGGACCAGCCGATGGAGCCAAAAAGTCCGCATGGTCTGCTGCTACACGCTGCCAGCCAGCACAGACAGCAGAGCAAGCACCGTGGTGGCGCTGCCTGCCGTCGTCGTCAGAGTCAAACATCCATGTACTACTACTACACACTGGCACACGGTGTGTGTCTCTGCAGCCTCGACTAGCTAAACCTTACTGCGTCGCGTGCCGGCCGTGGCAGGCTGACTGACTGACAGCGAGAGAAAGAAAGAAACGGCTCGATCGGCCAAGGCTGCATCTGCGTGCACGCGCGTGTGTGCCGCCGCCTCTCCCACAGCTCGAGCTCGTTTCGTTTTTTGAGGGAAGCAAAAGCCACGGTTCAGGGCTTGCATGCCGGCCGGCCGGCAGGGTACATGGCCGTTGGGCGGGCGGGCAGGCAGGCAGCAGTGTGGTCGCTGGTCTCTGCTTTGCCTCAAGTGAAGTCATCCACGCCGTCCCTGGACGGACGACGAACCGCGCATGATGAGACACCTTTTTGCATGCATGGCAATGTGGAATGGATTGTGGGCGAACAAGGCGACGAGTGGTGGAGGGTCTCATTTGGCGTCCTCTGCTGTTCCCTCCCTCCCTCCCTCGGCACGAATCATTGCTTCTTCTTTTTTTTTTGTTTCTTTTTTCCGGTGTCCCTTCCCCATCATTTTTTTTAAACAAACCCTTCCCCATCATTCATTCCTCCCAGCTAGTCGTTTCGTTTGTGATCGGATTCTCGTGGAAAACAAAGGAATCCCACTAAACACTTCGATTGTTTCTCATTCTTGTGAACACCGCTTAAGAACTTTGAACTAGGAAGAATTAGAAAACAAACAAACAAACAAGCAGGACCTAGCTTCGCCTGCTAATAGGAGTTTTAATGGCGTCTGTTAACTGTCCAATCCGACCTACTATATCTTTCTTTCAGAACTAATGGCCATAAACAGTCGCACTCACAGAAGTTATGGTTATTATGGGCTGGACAGCGACGCTCATTTCATGCATGCATGTGTCCCGGCAATGACGTTGACGCCAGGCCAGGTTCATGATCATGTATCATCAGCTGCTGCTATTTCTTTAGCATTTCCATGGACCATGCCTCGTGCTGGCTCCCGTCGCTGTCCCTGCTCCGGGTGTTTGTGTGGTTGCCGATTTGGGCATCTGCGATTAGAATATCTGATCTGCACTGCACATCCATGAGCCGCCATTGTTCTGTACTAGTACTACCTGCAGCTGCTGTATGTAAAGGTTGTTGGGTCAATATTTTACAGGGATTCAGGTTCAGGGCCTGCAAAAACAAATGCTTTACCGGGGAATTTTTGGCTTCAGCTTCAGTTATGGTTGGTTGGTTGGTTGGTTGATTGGCTTCTAATGAATGGGATTTGTTTGCTCTACTTGTTGGCGAGATTGGTTTGGACGTGCCTACGTGAGGCTAGTCCGGTCTGTCCGTCCGTCCCAATTATTGTTGCGATGGGTGTGTTGGACCAACCTGTTCATAATTCTTCATTTTCTCCAGGTAACAAACGGATGGAATGGAGCCAGATGTTCCCCTGTCTCTCTCTGTGTGTGGCTCTAGCTTGTGGGGATACAACCACAAACAAAGTTCACAGCAACAACCATTTCCTTGTCTCTACTAACCACTACTGTACTCCATATGCATGCAGATACTAGATGCAGTGGGCTTGTTATGTCATTGCGTGCAGTGGAGAAGATCTAGCGTCAACTTGTCTCCATGTGTGAACAAATTTTGCATGCATGTGTCTGATCCTGGTTGCTTCAATCAGGTCCAATCCTTCAAACAAAATCAACTGACAGGAAATGACTTGACCAATGGCCTTCTCGTAATACAACTATACTGCAGCAATTATAGTACTAAGTCCATCCCAAAAGAATGCAATTCAAAAGTGAAACACATTAAACTTTGACGAATTTTGTATAAAAAAATACCAACATTCGTGATATAAAATAAATATCGTTAGATTAGCTATAAAATATATTTTTATAATAAAATTATTTATAAATATAGTAATAAATGTTTACTATTTAATATAAAATTAGTCAAACATGAGTTATTTTGATCGGTACGGTTTCTACAATTACAATCTTTAAGGGATAGATGTAATATAATACTATGTACTCCCTCCGAACCATAAAGAGTATTATTTGAAAAACGTACATAAACATAGTTTTTTAATAACATTTTTAATAGGACAGAGAGAAGTACTTCTTTGAAAGCAAACGGTTCTTTTTCTCATTGGAAATTAGATATATTTTTTTTTCAGAGCAGCTTCGGAGTTTATAGACTTTTAAATTGGGAAAAAGGACTAGCAGAATGGCCGCTTCAGCACATACCTGTATTTGGCCCCTTTTTACCTGGCCAAATCAGTAGACAGCCAAGCTGATGACAATAGAGTACAGTATGCATGCATGCACCATGGGAAAAATCTCCAGCATCTGCTGTCAGTTCTCGTGTGAAAAAAGACGCCGATTTGATCGAAAGCTTAGGATTCCTGATGCGCATCGAACACACTTGGGTGAATTATTAAATATATACACCGCCACTTTACTAATTGGAGGAATCTATGCCTTGGATACAAAGAATGCGGAAAGAAAGGAGAATTAGGACGGCGTAAAAGGGACCCATTCATTCATTCATCTGATCACGAATCTGGGTGAGATCGACGGATTCTTTTTTTTTTTTGAAAGTACGGATATGATTCATATTTAAATTATAGTCATATATACATAATACTGATGCTACTGCTAGTCTGCTACGTGCTGCTGTCTGCTTCCTTTGCTGTTTGGAATGCACCATGCTTTGCTGCCATTCTCAACTTTTGAAAGTATACATAATATAATTAATAAACATTTAAGGCCACTTTTAGAATGAGCAGATTATTCCTTTAGGCGACAAGACATCTGAATCCAAGGCTTTCACTTTACATAGCATGTTCTAGGTTTCATTGTGCATTTTTTCTATATAAAAAAAGCAATAATATAAAACCTACAGTACGTACTACAGCTATTTGTTTATCGAATAACATAAGAGTGAGCGACTCAGATTAATCTGCGTCATCATAGCTAGCTAGCACACACTTGCGTGGTTCAGAATGTGAATGTCAGCAGGGTTATCCAACGGTGGTTAAGAAAAAGAAAGAACTGGGGTTCTCCTCATCCTTTGGGGGTCCCACTGGGGAGAGAAAAAAAAAATCTGCATTCTGTGAGTCAAGGCTCCTTCCAGGCGCCAACCAGCTCGTGTGAGCATTGACGACGGGCCTACATGCCTGAATGCCTGCAACTGCAATTTTCTACGGGCGCCTGCTGACCTAGTACATACGTACCATGATTCTTCTGCACTTCCCTGTCATGTGGAGTAGCCGTGTTTAGGCCTTTGTTTAATGGTAGATACATCCTACAGCGACAGTGAAGTATGGTGACGTGGAAAGAAAGCAAGACATCCTGATCATGCATGTTCCAGCACGCCGATTTGTTTTTGTTAATAATTCATGTCGAAGAATTCGGCGAGGTGCTTAACTTATTAAGTGGAACGTGCCTCTCTCAGATAATCTATACGGAGTACTACTCACCTACTACTACTACTACTACTCCTAGCTTCGTCGCAGGCACGTCCACTGGCCGCTGACACACCTTTCACACACACCAGTATTTGTCTTTGGACGAACTCAACCTTGCACATGCACATTTTCAAAATGCTGGTCAATTAATTGCTGCTGTGTTACTATGCTGACAGTAATGTCGTCCAAGCACATAGCAACAATGGGGAACTGACAAACCTCCTCTCCGTGTGCGTGTCTGTCCTGTTCGTGCAGCAGCAGCAGCAATCGCGGTCGGAGACGGGGTTTAAAAGAAAAGGAATGGAAGCAAAGCAAGCAACGAACAGCAGGGCGTCGTCGTTGCTGGTGCTGGCCATTTACGGCAGGACAGGCGGCCGGCTCGGTTGACTGGGTCTGGGTGGGTTGTCTTGGCTGGCCGTGTCCTTGGCCGCGGGCATCTGCTGATGCTAGCTAGCACCCTCTTGCTCGCTGTTGGTGGTTCCTCCCTCCGCCGCAGCTGCAGTTTTCAGCGCACAGCTGTGGCGATGCACGGACGGGAGCCAGCCACGCGCTCCTACTCCCAGCCACTGCTACAAACAATGCCACGTAGTGCGTGCCACGTGGAGCCAAGATTTCATGTGCATCCGTCGCATCGCGTGAACAGTAGGAGGGCAGGAATTTTTGTTGTTGTTGTTGTTTTTTGTTTTCCCGGTGCGGCGAGGGGAGCACACACGGAAATGAAAAGCAAG
The DNA here is from genome assembly GCA_022036555.1 of Microstegium vimineum. Lineage (NCBI taxonomy): Eukaryota > Viridiplantae > Streptophyta > Magnoliopsida > Poales > Poaceae > Microstegium > Microstegium vimineum. The sequence continues at coordinate 7,093,385 of CM039127.1, forward strand.
TGAATTTTCGTTTTGCATTATTGGGCCCAATTTTTTAGCGTTGAAAGGCCCAGACCATGAGTCGCTGGGCTTCCCTAATCCCTAGTTTGTAGAATACCGAGCTGATTATTAGTATCATTTTCTCTCCACGACTTCACCGCTTGTTATGCAGGTCACTACAGTCTGCAGGATGATAATCCTGATTCCTGAGGAATACCGAGCTGCTGTGACACCCTAAATATCTAGCGTTTGCACTTCCTAATAAATATATTTGACTAAATATATATTAAAAAGTATAAATATTTATAATATATAATTAGTATTATTTAGAAAGATCTTTGAATCTAGTCTTTTTAATAAATTTATTTGAAGATTTTCTATAAATCGAGTCAAATTTGTGGCATGAACACCAATAACGACAATTACTTAATGATCAATGGTGGATCCAGAACAAGATTGAATGGGGGTTGATCTCTTCTTCTTACTTTAATCTTTCTACTTTTCTTTTTTTTCTTTCCTTTTCTCCTCTCTCAACCTCTCAAAACAAGATCGAAAGGGAGCTGATCTCTTTTTATTCCTCTAATCTCTCTATTTTTCTTCTTTTCTTTCTTTTTTTTTGCCCTCAATTTCTGTATATTTCTATTGACACAATTGTTGTAGGGGGGGGGGGGGGGGCTGGAGCCCACCCATCCCCCCTTTAGATCCGCCCATGTTAGTGACGGAGAGAGTTGTTACTAAAAAAAGAACATACATACCGTTGCGCGTCTCGGTATGTTAGTTTCCATCCAATGAAAGACTGAAGGTTTAGATGTACATGTATCTCCGTCAAACCACATATATCTTTATCAAATCATATGTTTAATTTGACTCGAATCTACTTTAATATATATGGATTAAAGTAAATATATGGAGATCTAAATAAGCCCAAAATATGTACGGCGTTTGAGATTGTGAATTTTTTTTAACTGGAACATTCAGTACATACATGACTTGCGTACGAGAGAACAACGTTGTTTGGTGGATGATGGTGAAACTTTGAGTTGAGATAGCTGCCATCCATCCATCGAATAAAAGGCTCATTTTTTAAGTTCGCCGAGGACGTCGTGTACTTTTTACTGAAGGGAATTTGCACTGTGCACGTTATCAAAGACTCAATAAGGTTACTGAACTGAAAACAAGATTTTGAGCAGAACGATCTAAAGAAAACTGAGTTTTAGGGATTTCTGAGAAGAACGTTAAATCTGCCAAAATCTGACCAGATTCACATAGTGAAATCCAAGAGTTCATTGCTTTTTTTTTTTGGAAACAAGAGTTCATTGTGTATTTATTCTTGAAAAGCAATGCATAATGTTTAGTAAGGCGTGTCCCAGTCACAGGATTCAACGATTTACTTTTTTTAAAAAAAAAACTGGTTCAAGAACTACGGTAAGGACTGAGAAAATTAAGTCGGGATCCAAGGGTGAATAGCTGCCTAAAAATGAGAGGTTGAGGGCATACCTGCAAATAAAATAGATACCAGGGAGTGATATGTGGATGTTCAAAAACGTTTTGTACCATGATGCAGGATAGCAGAAGTTGGGAGGACCTGAAGAAAACGTTTCAGGGGCATATGCGCAAGGGAAAACTTGCAGCCGGGGCGTATTTCAAAGAGGTCAGGGACCAGTGCGCAAAATTTCAAAAAAATTTGGACCATTTCTCGATTTGTGCGTGTCATCCTTGCGCAGGGGCCATGCTAATCTTCTCTGTATCGTTCCAATTTTATCGAATGTCTCCGAAGAGACGCTGTGGGTGCGGCAGCTGAGGCTATAAGCTGGTATTTCGGTTGTTCGCTGGCCGGTTCGGTACTAAAGACTATGCTGGTTGCTCGTCTGTTTCCCCGCAAGCCGCGCAAAGACGACGCACGCCGCGTGGGCTGGCTCCCTTGGCCTGGCCCATCTATCACGCAAAACAGCACACCGGGCTTCGTGTTTTCCCTTGGGAAGATTGCAGGCCCATTTTGTGATGTGCAGCCCCCTTGGGAAGATTCGAGCCGAGTGCACAATTAACAGGCCTACTAGTGGCCTATAAAGTACAAATTGTACATTAGTTAACTTATTATCATGAAAAATAGTGATAAATTTATATTTCCGACATAAAAAATCAACAAGTATGGTGATCGCCACCATCTGTTCCTCTCTAGAAACGTGTATGTCTTTCTTTGGAGGAAAAGAAAAACCAGTGCGGCTCTCGTAGAGTCATAGGTCCATGAGAGTACTCCATGGGTGCATTTGTCAGGGCTCAACTGAAAAAATAAACAGGCACCAGACAGAGTGCCGGCAGATAAAGTGCCCTGATCTGCTGCTGGTATCCGGGCCGGGGTCGTCGTCCCCGTTGTTTTCATCATCTGGTATCTCCAAAAGCCGGCCGCCGGCGACGATATCTTATCGCCAGCCGGAGAGACACAGACACCCGTCTTTGTAGCCGCCGATACGCAGAGATCCGGTCATCCGGCCCGGCCCGGCCGCATAGATGCTTATCGTCCCGCACAGCGGCGGCAGCCTGCCTGGAAAGCCAGCGCCCTGCGCCGCGCGTGGCCAGCACCGCCTCGTCTCGTCTCAAGATTCTTCTCCAGGCCGGGGGAATTTGTCAGCAGGTTCAGTCAAAAAAAATTTGTCAGCAGGAACGGAATCTTTTGGTTCACCTGCTGTAACCTGTTGTTATGCATAAAGGTCGAATTTGTAATCTGCATGCCGATGGAGGAGAGAAAAGTTACCCCGTTTTCTTTCTTCTTCTTCGTGCGTCCGTGCTGGATTCTTCAGAAAACCAACGCGCGACTCTGAACGATGCAGGCTCAGCTCATCCAAGGTCGATCGCTCACTCAGGGCCTATTTGAAACGTAGGAATTTCACAGGAATGACGTAGAAATTTCACAGGAATCAGTTCATTTTCACAGAAAAAACACAGGAACGGAGAATTTTTCACGCGTTCCAAACGGGGACTCACTCACTCACTCACTGGTCACAGTGGCGCGAGTACAATACGGCGCAATAATTGTTGAGCCTTTGACCAGCTTCACTGTTAAAATGTTCGATGGCGACATGAGTCCCCAGGCAGGAGGGCCGGGCATCGATCTGTCGATGGATGGATTCTCGCAGCTTTCCGGGCAACAGTACGAAGCAGCAGCTACTGGTTCGTTCCTTCTTCCTTTGGCCGACAGAGGAAGAACAACATGTCAACATGCCACTGCGGATTGATAGAGAAATGATTTGAGTGTGTTTAGATCCTGGAAATGAGGTGAAAAAAATCTTGTAGCACTTGTCACGTCATACTATAACAATTTTATTTTTATTTGATAATAATTGTCCAAACATTGATTAATTAGGCTTAAAATGTTCGTCTCGTAAAGTACAACAAAACTGTGCAATTAGTTTTTTATTTCATCTATATTTAGTACTTCATATATGTGCCGGTATTTTGATGTGATAGAGAATAGAAATTTGATGTGATAGAGATGTGATGAAAAGTTAGGTAAAATTGGAGGATCTAAACACAGCCAAGGATTCCATTTGGAGGCAGCCAGGCAGGGGAAAGAAAAGGGGGGCCTAATGAATCTACGCGCGTAACTGCTTGCAGGCAGGTTGCTTGGCGTTGGCAGCAGCATATGTTCTTATTGCTAGACTCACTGCAGCATGTAGCTAGTTGCCAGAACAGAATCTGGCACACTGCCTGGGGTGACCAACTTGCATTGCATTGCGTGATATAATATAATTTGATTTGAGAGGAGAGCGCGCGGCAACGTATCATTCCCGCTCATCAGTGAACTCAGGATCTTTGAAGAACTCCACACACCGTGGGAGCATCTTTTATTTTGTGGTGTCTCAGTCTCAGAGAGGAGGAAAATAAAGCTTCCCTTTTTTTTCTCAATATGTTATTTATGGTCTTTGTTATGAAGTGATTTTTCAGAGCTATAGCATCTTGCAAGATGCTCTTCAACAGTGCAGTGCACCACAACCTAGTACAGTACTAGTAGTATATATTTTTATTTTACATTCCGTTCAACGAAGAAACAAACGGCGCGCGCCACTTCTTTTCTAGAGAATATATAAGAGCGATGGAGATTCCAGCAAGATAATCTGAGGCATATATATTTATTTTCAGTGAAGGATATAGATTTTGATAATTTACCAAGAGGCTAGGATTCGCTTTCATTGGAAAAGATAAAAAGACCGGTATGGGGGAAGGCACATGTCGATAAAAAATAAAGCTTATTACAAAAGAAAGACAAATAGCTTTACACAGAACAGATCGAAGATCAGATCAACTGCAACATACATGAATTGGTCTGTATAGTATACGGAGATTAAACTGCAAGAGCCAAAAGGTCAATCCAAGCATGAAGAATTAGTGTATACTCCACCAATCCAAAATATATGTCCTCCTGTCAGTTTGTAAATAAAGAATTGCACATGTACATTGACAATATAAGATATATATATATATATATATATATATATATATATATATATAAATATTATACTCTTAGTGGCCATTTGAACCCTTTCATTTTGAAGGAATTAAATCTCCTTAATAGGTTAGGTTATTTAGTTTAGAATCTGACATATTCCACGACAATAATTTTCTCTATTGTATGGCTATCTCAAATTCATAGGATGAGGAATATGATTTGATTCTATAACCATGCTATGTTTTTACTATACAATAATAATTTTCTCCCTTATACGGCTAAAAATAGTATTCAAATATATTTCTATACAATAATATTAGCTTATCTATATCTTAATTATTAGAATGAATTCAATTCCAAGGATCCAAGGGCTTAACAAAAGTACTCTTTCCAACCAAAAGAATGTAAATATCTTTTCTCGAGGAGTTAACCAATCGTAACTTTGGCCAAATATATTAATAGAAAATACTAATCATGTGCAATAAACTTAATATGGCACGTTAAATAAAGAAGGTGTACAATTTTTTTTTTTGGTGGTGGTGGGGTGGGGGAGTGTTGTGGGCTGCGGATGGTTACTTGAAGCTGTCGATTTGCTTCGATGCAATGACACGAGCTGAGATCAGGCTCATGCATGTGGACCAAAAAGAGAGATGTGTTGGTACATACACGCGGCGCCAAGTAAAGACGACAAATAAAGGATCGGAGCACGCACGCACGTACGTACTCCGTACGTCACATAGGTGTCAGCAGCAACCTCGGGCCGCCGGTATCTAGCTAGCTTGTTCCGACCGGCGACCGTACGTACGTACGTACCATACTACGTGTGCAATGCACACGCTTTGAAGCTCTATATATACGCTCCTCATGCCAGCCAGTTTCATTATCTCGATCAGTAACGAACCAGCTAGTTGCATGCATGCACTCGACATCTGATATCAGTAGCAAGCTAGCTAGATATATAGATCGGTCAGCTGACAGTCCTGACACTGACAAGCTCAGTGACACTTCACACTAGTAGAGGAAATCGTATAGCAGCAGCTAGCTAGCAGCACTCAGAGAGTACCCGGCCGGCACCCGCCCCCTGCTCGTTCGAGCTATATATATACAGAGCGAACAGAAACAGCAATGGCTTCCGGTGGCGGGTCGTCGTCGTCGTCACGGGCATGGACGCAGCGGCAGAACAAGCAGTTCGAGTGCGCGCTGGCGGTGTACGACAGGGAGACCCCTGACCGTTGGCACAACATCGCCCGCTACATGGGCGGCACCAAGTCCGCCGACGAGGTGCGCCGCCACTTCGAGCACCTCGTCCACGACGTCACCCAGATCGAGGCCGGCCGCGTCCCCTCCCCCCGCTACGGCCACGGCTACGGAGGCTACGGCAGCGCGCCGCCTGTTGCCGGCGGCGGCGGCGCCGGCCTCGACGACATGGCCGCCACCAGGTACACTCGTAGTTACTAGTTCGGCATGCAGTTTGGTATGTACGTAGTAGGTGTCGTATGTACGTGCATGTGGAAGTGGACATGCATGGCATGGCATGCATGCACTACAGTTAGAACTTAGAGCTGGTTGGTCACATGAGATCTAATCCTGATCGATCGATGCATGCATGTGTCCTAGTGATAAGCTTTATTATTGGAAAGGTATATAGTAGCTAGATATACACACATATGTAGCCTCGTCAATCTGCCTTTGCCGACATCTCCGTTGTCTGACACATGAAAGAGCTAGCGAGCTACATTGACACATGCCCTCACATGCATATGCATGCACCAACGTATCATGGGAGCTGTTTGGATGAGATGAGCTGCGATCAAATATCAGTTAGACTAAAAATTAGTTTAAATTAACTTAATTAGCTTAGCTAGCTAGTTAACTAACAACTAGTTGGAAACCTAACTATATATAAAACTAACATATCTATTAGCACACCTATTTGGATACACTAAAGATAATTTTACTAATTTTAGCTAGCTACAGTAATTAGCTCTTTGTATCTAATCCTTATTTACATGTTTTTTTGGATGCACCAGCAGGGCCAAGTATATGAAGTTCTAGTGATGAAGACAAAATGACGGCCGCCTGAGACGTACAACCATGCATGACAGTTCCTTGCAACTGTTGGTGTAAATTTATATTACCGTACAATGGCTCTCCGAAAATAACCCTATAGCTATATAGGGAAGGAGGAGGAGGCGAAGAATGGAAGAGAAGTATCATCTTTAATATTAATTACCCTCCTGCATGTATATAGGATGTAGAATTATAGATTAATTAAATTATTAGACTGATATTAATCGATCGAGATGGTCGGTCAATGCTTCTGAAATAATGTCGACATATATATCACAATCAATGTAAAGTGTTCATTAGCTTCTCCATTCGATCACAAATACTTCCAAACACAGCTTTATTGGGCACACCACTTTTCATTAGAATAAAAGTATTATCTCTCAAAATAATAAGAAATAAACTTATCATGTACATATTCAATATATAGAGATTTATTACTACCACTACTTGGAAATATATATAATCAATTCAATTCGACAGGACACTTTGACTAGCAGCATCTAAAGAATATATGCTCCCAAGGATCTCCTATTCTTTCATAAAATATTATGCCTTTTTCCATGCGCGCACTCGGTTCAAATACCTATATATGGAATTTTATTTATTTATTGGCTTCGTATAATATAATTCTGAAAATACAAGTTTTCTTAAAGCCTCTTCCTCGATCATGTCTCTCATCAAAGGGTGCTATATATTCTATAATATTTCTTTAGCAAGTCCTCGTTCAAATCATACGTCATGCTTAATTTAGCCGTAATCTAAATCAAAATTATTCGATTTTGACTAAGTTTATAGAAATTATATAATTGTTTACAGTATCAGATTAATTAGATTGACTAAATTCTCCACATGAAATGTGTTTCAGTGAGATTTATTTGCACAAGTAGCTTGTTGATGTGAGGTTAGACTTATTAGCACGCCAAGCTAAAAATTACAAAGGCATATAGATTATATTTATATTTTCGACATGGCCGGGATTTGAAACTAGGGCCTGAGGCTATCTTTATTTTAAAACTTCTTATGTATGATGTTTTCTCTTTCAAGATAAATATTTGAAAAGATATGAGTATCGCTGCACAATATGATGAACTACACTCGGAAATACCTGACCCTTTTGAAAACATGCATCTTTCGTATGATCCTTTTTGCACGTAAGAAATAAAGGCCTTTTTGCACGTAAGAATTTCGCACAGTAGTGAATCCTTGGAATATTTTTTTTTCCGATTTAATTAAATTTTCCCGAGTACGTTTACTTTTCTAACGCACCTTCATGTGAAGGATTCACTTCAACTTGCAAAGAATCAGAGTGGTCACATCATCATCACATACAGTATGTTCCAAGGATCGGGGCTTTTTACAACAAGTGGGGATAACAATGCAAGTTCGATACGCTATACTTTCATTTTTGTTTTTGACGTATTTTGTTCGGTCGAATAGCAGCGACAGTAATAATCGAGAATACGTATTTCATTCGATAAATTATAAAATATTTTAAGAATCTATAATTTATTTTTAGACTACCTTATAATTTAAGATGGAGGGACTACCTTTTTCGACAATAAAAAATGGAAGACTAACCTTTTTAAAATTCTAGAAATAAGACATCAAGTTAACACAGAGCTCACGTTGTCTTTGAAGGCACTTCTATGAGAGAGCGTGGCTCTGTTTGCTTCAACTTATCAGCTGAAATAAATCCCTATTTCAATTATGGAGCATTGTTTTGCTCACACAACAAATTAGCTAAAATACATCCTATTTCAATCATGGAGCATTGTTTTGCTCACACAATAAATTAGCCACAAACAAAATGCAGATTTTTTTTGTGCCGAGGCCTTTCAATTCTAAACCCTTATTATCTAAAACTGGAAGGATATAGTAGCACTTCACAATGCAGTATCGTTTTTTATTCACGACTCTATTCTAAAAGAAAAGGAAAAGAAGCAATCCTAATCCTAGTACATTTGTATATAGGTTTTTACTAAACTCTTAGGCCTTGACATGACTCTATATATATACGGTGTAGCTCTATGTTGTAATTACCAATATTCATAGAAATAAAGAATAGTCTTCTTGTCTTATGTCTACTTGTTCTTCTACTTTCATCTACTATGTTAAGATAGAGAGAGAAATATCCGAACCGCAAGCGACATATTTCATAACAGTTTCTTCTACCATCGATATGCGTGAAGACACAAATTCTTGCTTAGAAGTCGTTTCTCTTAATTTAGTTTTTCACTCTCTTGGATAAAGTACATGACACATCATCAAAATACTCAATAATAAGATAATTAATAAAGATAAAAATCATATTGGTTATGCATTGTATTATAATTTTCATCGGTAGAGATCATAAGATGACAATGCCCCGATTAATAGTGTGGCCGTGTGGGCAGGGGCGGATCTAAAGGAGGGGCTGGGTGGGCTCCAGCCCCCCCCCCCTAATTAAGCTTGATTTGTCCTTTGAATTAGTGCAACTAAATTTTAAATTTATCATTGATCTCTAGTTTTAATCCTACATCTTTATTACTCCCTCCGTCCCAAATTATAAGACGTTCCAAGAATCTTGGAGAGTCAAAACATCTCAAGTTTGATCAATAATTATGGAGAAAACTATAAAGATTTATGATATCAAATAGGTATATTATGAAAATATAATTGATAACGAATCTAATGATATTTAGTTGACATCATAAAAGTTATTATATCATTGTATAAGTTTGGTCAAAGTTGAGATAGTTTGACTCTCCAAGATTCTTGGGTCTTATAATTTGAAACGGAGAGAGTATTTAGCCACTCCTTAGTCCCCATCCTAGATCCGCCACTGGTGTGGATTGTACTATGTCTTGAAAAAATGATAGTAAAACTTCCTGGACATGATTTTGTTTTATTTTGAATACATCGCTGCATATTGATATATAATACAAGTCATAAAATTTCAAAATCTGTTTTCTTGTGACTGAAAGTTCCACATGAAAACCACCAGAAAGATTAACTTCTACCAAATAACAAAATTAAGGAAACACTATGTATGTATACGTGAGCTTATAAGCACAGCCACCATCAGGACTATGTCAACTGTCAAGTTTCTAGAGGAAATGTCAACTGTCAAGTAACCCGGTATCGTAGGAAGGGGATGACTTGGACAAAAGTTTATAGTGGATTCCTTCCTATTCTGAACCTGAAACACTTTTTATATATTTATAAACATCAGAATTGAATCACTTTTTATTTTTTCTGACAGAGGTCCAAACCTAGTTGGCCAGTTCATATATTAGGTGTCAAATCCGCAAGAATGATGAATTAGCTTTTGTTTTCATCGCAGTAAGTACATGCATGTTTCCTCATCAATATATAAACGTAGAAGAGAATATACAGTATTGAGAAAGGCGAGCCGTTGCCTTCAAGCTAGCGTTCCTGAATCGAATCGCCTAAAGGGAGGAAAGATCCGAATCGGTCGTAGCAGCACACACGTACACTGACACACACACTGACACACACACACACACACACACATCGGGAATATATCAATGTAATCTCAGTTTTAATTTCAGGTGATTAAATTAGTCATTCACTAAAAGGTTGGAGCTACAGATTGCTCGATATATTATTCTCTTTCTGAAAAAGCAAGATATATATGCTCACCTATCGATCTTATTACCACACACCCTCTTTCTAGTGATGGAATCCAATCTTCTTTGCAACTAGCTATTTGGAGACAGTGACCGAATGTTCTTGACCAACTAAATTGTGCGTGTGAGCTAGCTGTAAGTTGACAAGCATTTTCCGTAGTGTGTGCATGACTACTGCATGTTCCAAAGTCCAAACCTATATATAATTGTGGCTAATATACAGAAATATACAGATCATCTGACGCTAAATGAGGTCGCTCGATCTCCACATGCATGCAGTGCCTCCTTTTTCTGAATATTCATCAGTGTCAGTTGAACATGCATAAGGATGGAGAGAGAACCAGTGTCTTTGGGTGTCTGAAGTGGGAAAATGTCTGAAGTTTGCTAGCAGAGAGGATTTCAGCTCCTTAAGGCCTTGTTTGGTTAGGGTTGATTTCGGCCAGAATTATTCCGGTCCTTATACAAATTACACATGCATTCCTGATCAGATTGCGCGATAACCGACCAACACCTTCACGATTAGGAGTATTTCATTGATCATAAGAGAGTATGGAATTGTAAATTGACACACTGGGAGGCCGCAGAAGCTAGCGAGAGAGCTAGCTCTGAATCTTTGGTCAGGAGTAGGACTTAAAGGAGGAGGAGGAGGAGATAGAAGTAGAACAGATGCCAAGAACGCAATGCAAAAGCAGCCGAATCGCGACGTGACCGGAGAGGGGATGCGATAGAAAGGTCCGGTGTAGATGATGAGATCCCCCACTCCCAGGGGACAAAAATCTTTGTTCCCTTCTGCGCTGCTAGCTGCTGGCTCTCAAGTCTCAACACTACATGCACGCAGATGCAGTGTGCGCTGTGCCCCTGCCGGCATCTCTCCTCTTGTCTTTTCCGTCCACCCCCCCTCCCTATACCCTGATCGACGATGATGCATTGCGCCATGGCCCACCTCTCCCTCTCCATGACTCCATGCCTGCATCAGGCCTCTCCCGCCATATGGCCACTTCTTCTTCTATAAATAGCAGCCCTTCCCACACCTCCTGCTCTCATCAGCTCAGCACACAGCATCTAGCTCTATAGCCTATAGCCAGCTAGCTAGCTTCGCCTCGAGCTCTAAGCTAGCTAGTGCATCGAAGAGAACTAAGCAGATCGGAAGAATGGCGACGCTGTCGATGAAGATGACGACGAGCGCAGCGGCGGCGGCGCGTGCGCAGTGGACGCCGAGGCAGAACAAGCTGTTCGAGCAGGCTCTGGCGGTGTACGACAGAGACACGCCGGACCGGTGGCACAACATCGCCCGCGCCGTCGGCGGCGGCAAGTCCGCCGAGGACGTCAGGCGCTACTACGACCTTCTGGAGGAGGACGTCGGCCGCATCGAGTCCGGCAGGGTGCCCTTCCCGGCCTACCGCTGAGGCGCTGATCGACCCACCGGCTACGGGGCCAACGACAGGTGTGTGTACGCCAACGGCAGGCTACCTAGCTGCCTAGCTGCTAGTATTAATTAGCCGTATCGTCTTTGTAGCTAGCTTATCTTATCATTCATCACTGATGGAAATCTGTATTGTATGTACAGGCTAAAACATCTGAAGATCTAGGAGGTGATGAATTCAGAAGATCCAGAAGATGCAAACATGCATGTGTGTATACTGTATATAGGATTAATGGTACAGCATATGCATGCAATGGTCCATGCTGCAAGTGCAAGTGATATATGGAACATGGAAGAAAGAATCAGATTAGATGCATGCATGCATATGCATGTGTTAATTAATAATTAAATAATTTTAGTATGGGATGAGTACTAGCCACTAGGCAGTCATGCGAGATCGACCGACCCATCGATCTCCCATGGATGCATACCTGTGTTCTCCCTACCTACTTGTCAACTTGTGTGTGTGTATAAACTGTATATATTATTATTTACTATTATTAATTTATTATATGTACATATGCTACAATATAGCTGCATCTGTGTACCATAATACCAGAAGCAAGAACTTGGTACTAGCTCTAATGCATTTCTATGCATGACGGCATCTTTGGTCCAGTTTTAAATTTTAAGGAACAAACAAACCAGTCTAAAAAAACTTACGGATAGAGGTTTATTATTGGACAGCGATAATATCTCTATTAGGAGTTTAGGACATTAAGAACTGATCCTAGCTCACTTGATTGTGCGTGTGAAACTGTAAAAGTACTCTGAGCCGACCCAGTCTAAACTCTCGAGTTTTTTTTTTAAAAAAATAAATACACTTAAAAGAGTGTAAATATTTTATATTGACCAAAGGAGAACAATTGATATGATGGTATAAAATATATGGAACATAAAAACCTTATAGAAAACAAGAGCATTATCATATGCAACCCAGCTTCGTGTGCAATCTATGCAACCACCAATTAAGGTCACAGGATCTAGATCCAACGTTTGAGGTTTTTTTCACTTAAACCCCTCCATCTGTGGGTTTAAATCTAACCCGTGTGTATCAACATGGGAGGGTTTAAGTAAAAAAAACCCTCAGATGTTGGATCTAGATCCTGTGATCTTAATTGGTGGTTATATAAGTTGCACACAAAACTAGGTTGCATATGATATGTTGCCTATGAAAATACTGGCGGCAGACAAGTGACAAGTAAACTGCACAAAGCATTTGCCTCTCTGGGCCAGAGGTGCAGACGGTCCGGCCCAACAACGGTCTGAGCTGAGGAAGTGAGGCGCCGAGCAGAGAGCACGGCCCAAAAGGCGAACGACTCTAACCCGTCGGTGGCATCCACCAGAACAGAGCCCACCGGCGGCGGCAACACTCACGCGCCGCGGCGGTTCCCGGGCTACCTGCCTTGCCTTCCTCTCGCGGTTTCTCTCTTGCTCTCCTTCGTCCTTCCATCTCGCTCGCTGCCAAGTGCCAAGCCACCGTCCTCCGAAGTCCGAGCCCTCCCACCGCCGCCGTCGCGGCCTCCGATCCGCACCCGGCCCCGCGATGCTTCCGCAACCAGCCCCGGCGTAGGCGCGTAGCCACGTCCATCGCCGTCTCGCCGAGGCCCGCCCGGTGATCCGATCGGGCCAGCGCTTGGGGACGCCGTCTCCCTCACCCTCCGGTTGAAGCAAGCAGAAGCGGGGATCGGTTTGTTCACTAGTTGCCGGGCGTCGTCCTCCTTGTCCAAGCAGGTGAGTTCCGCATTCCGTATCATCCATGCCAGACTCTGAGGCGTGGATGCTATGGGCATATTTGTTGATTAGTTTTGGCCCTATGGGCTTATTTGTTGATTATTACGGGAATACGGCTGCTGCTTCGAGGTCTTTCATTCCAGCCGATGCTGGTTATTCATGTGTTGATTCGTCGGCTTTGGTGAGTTGCGGTGCCTGGTTTATTAATGATACTCAGGGGAGCCGATTGGCTTGTTTCACATATGAATCCAGTTAAAACACTGGAGCATGACCGCGCGGTTGGTTTTGCAGGATAGTGTGCCAACCAGGTCAGGACATCTTGGATTTTAGGCTTGAGCATTATTATCTGAATCCTGCTCACAACAATTGAACTGCAGTCTGTGCCGTGAGAACTGAGAAGCCACTCATGTAAATCAGATGAGGAGTTTGAGATGAGGCAAGTTTCCAAACCAGGACACTTCTCTACTAATTATTTGCAGAATCAAGTGTGTCGGTTGCATATGACTTCGGCCAAGCATTGCATGCATTTCTAGTTTGTTGTTACATGTATCAATACCTAGCCCAATAGAGAAGTCTAGTCCGCTAGTAGTTTAGGAATGCTAATTTATTCAATCTAGAAAATTTATAGGAAGTTCATTATCGAAAGGATTTTAATTATGAGCCATGGTATTTGTATCATAAGTTCACAATTGCAGCATTGCCATCTTTAGGAATGCTTCTTTTTTTGGTCGAGAAATGTTATAAAATTGTTTTCACACAGGACAGACCTGATTCTAATTCTTTATGGGACCTCTTATATCAATGGTTATAGCATAAATGATTGCCAAATAGGTTTAATTTAGACTGCTACTCGGATTAGATATGTAATGAGTGTAGTAGTAGTGGGTTGATAACACACTCTTGTGTCATCAATTTCTTGTTTTAGTTTATGATTTGTCTCACATGGTGCACGCATGATGATTTTTTTTTTACCTGTCTCACACTAGCCAAAGTAAAATTATGTGTGACAGAAGATGCAATGCAATTATAATTGGATTGATGACCGTTAAGGGAGTCTTTGGTAGGGCTCCAGCTTGTGCGGCTCCGGCTCTCAATGCACTGTGCAGCACTACCATAGCAAGCACCGGCTCTGGCTCCTTCTCATTTTACCTACGAAATCAACGGAGCTAGCGAAGCTGCCTTTGCCAAGTTTCTCAGGCTCTGCGCTACAGTGCGCTACAGCGAGCTACAGTACTGAAGCCGGAGCCCAAAAGAGCCCAGCCAAACAGGCACTAAATTTGGAATGCATATTGCATTTATTGGTAGTTCTTTATGAATTCGCTGCATGGTGTACTTGGGGTTAGCAGCTAGCTCTTTACATCCCCCCACCCCCTCTTTATTATATAATAATAATACGTTGCATGCTTCATTTTTTTTTCCAATTTGCCTTAGTGTTCTCTCTGTATTGAGCTCGACGTACTGTTATAATTCTTGAACTATTAATGATGGTTTTCTGAGCTTGCTTGCACCTTGAATTGTTCTTCCTGTACATCTCATTGGTACCTACGTTATGTCGATGAAAAAAGCCTTAAAGAATAAGCTTGTATGGTTTTGGTTGTGAGGATGTAAGTCTTATGATGTCGCCTCATCTATATATATTCTTACATGCCTGTAAGCCACATATATATTTATTGCGCACAATAAACTGTTTTACATCGTTTGTTAAGAAGAGTTCTTGTTTTAACCATGAAGTCCTGTTTTAACCATGAAGGCTTACAAGTTTGGGGACAACTAGGACACTATCATGCATTCAATGCAGATGATCCTAATCTTTCTATTTAACCTCTCAGATGAGTATCTTCCCCTCACTGCTCTTCCTGATTTCTCTTTTTACAATCGTGTGATGTGCCTACAGTTGCTTATGCATTTCAGTGCACTTAGACAATTAGATGTATATTTCTATTAGTTGTCTCTGAATGCAAGGGGAATAGTATAAACTAACCTCTCCAGACAATTCACTAGGATAGGAAAATAAAATAACTATGCTTAGATGTTTAATATATCAAGCCCTTTCTAGATCTAAAACTAAAAGCTCGAACCTGTCTTGTTTATCTAGGTATATTTGTCAACTGAATTAATAAGTTCTCATTGTGAGTTGATATTGTTATGTGTTAGTACTTACTACTCACTGGTGTGGTCAACAGTTGTGTCAAAGTAGGCAAGTGGCTACCTCGCTGTCTATACCATTTTTTCCCTGTAAAATATGATTGCCATATGTCTTATTAAGTCATTATCGTCATTTTCTTGGATGGTGGCTCTTTTTCTTTTGTTGTATTGTTTTTGTCATAGGATCCTGAGTTCACAATGCATTTCCATGTGCTGATCGACTTACCTGAATTATGTATTCACCAAGAAACGTTTACTACATGTCACCATGACACTAGTATTTGAAGAGGATCACCTATGACCCATGTGTGATAAACTTGTAATAGTAGAGTGTAGAGAGAATAAAGTTAAAAAGGATAGTATAGACTATCCTTTCACGAACCTGGTTATGAACACTTCATCTCTGGCCTAGTTCAATTTTCTCTGATTTTTTTGTCGAATTGTATTAAGATAGAAATAAGGGTCTTGGTACAAGCCGGTTCCACGAGATGGGTTAGTTTTTTATAACATGCACGCCCTTGTATTACATTAGAGCCGTACCCAATGATCCCAAAAGCTCTCCTAGGGCCTTAACGTCGGCCATCACCCAAAGGACTGTCTACTTGTGGATCTCCTGCGCCTGCCATAGGATCACCTGGTCATCCTCCGCACCCGTCAAAGACAAACGATTTTTATGCTTCCAAATCATCCAGGTGGCTAGGCTCACCAGTGTGAGTTGATACCTTTGCGCCAAGTTTTGCAGGCCCGAGCCACAAGAACATCCTGTACATCAGTGGTGCCCACGACTTCCACAATCTCTTACACGGCTCAAATTAGGTGCTGCCCACGAATAAACAGAGTACACCCTGAGGAATCCAGCGATCAAATGTGGACATGACCTGTTGAAAGCTGCCCCAGTATGAACACAAAACTCTCCAGAACCAGCTAACCATGTTCCGTACTGACACGCGTCATACACGATCCCCTCTTTAAAACAATATAATATAAATATATTTATCCGGACAAACACAGTTGACAACAGCTGAACCAAAAGGATCACAAATCCGTTAGCACTGTATGTAAGTGCAGTGCATCACTAGTTGCAATTAACAAAGTCTCTGTTTCTGGCTTGGGTTCAACCACATGTTCTGGCACTGTAGTACGAGAGCCTTTCTGGGCGATGTGGACCATTAAGGCCTTAATATAGGTGGTCAGGTAAGGAAATGGTCCCCCAGTGTCCCACAGTTTCGTCTTATAGATTTGTTAAGTACACTTATTAAAAGCCTAGTACCTGAATGCTTTGTATTGATATGTTGATTAGTTGTTTAAACTTGTTTGTTGAGTGGTTAGTTGTCTATGCAGCTCAGCTCTATATGATTCTTCTGCACGGGTGTGAATTCTTTAATTCCTCTTCCCTTCCCGAACCCGCTTAAATCCAGTTAAATTATTACCATTCCTCATAAAAATTAGGACTTGTTTAAGCAAAGATGCATGGGCTAGTGTTATATTATCCTAGTTGTCAGATAGAGTAGTAGTTTAAGTCTGAAAGATGAGATCAGCAGTTACTAAAAAAATATTTGAAGCTTGGAACTTTGAGCATGATTGGGTTTGATTAGCCTGCACGTTGCTTAGGAACTTGGAGCCACAAGGCCGGATTGGTGGGTGAGGTTTTATCAGCTGTTTTATCATACGAGCTAATGCGATCTTAGCTCTTAATTTGCTCTTTATTTACTACTGGGATTCTGGGAATATTGTATAGATCTCATCTTTCCCGACAAATTCTTGAGAACATATCTACGCAGATGTCTTCAAGCCCACACTTTCTCTGCTGCTACTAATGATGATTGTGTTTTCCTCTCAAATGATATCCGGCAAAAATCTTTCCACTGCATTCTTTCTTGTCTGACGATCATTCCGTTCTCGAATTACTAGAAGGGTGGTAATAGAAATGTTTCAAGTTCTCACGGCTCGTTATGATGTTTACCTTTGGAATACGATGATGATGATGTCAACTTCTCACAGTGCTTACAATGACGTGGCTCCGCTCTATATGTCTTGGCTACCTACGTTTACGGTTCTGTTTGTTTGTTTTAGCTTGTAGAGGTTAGCAGCATATCAACTGTTACAGTTTACAAGTTGAAACAAACGGAACGGGACTCGTATTGTTGTAATTCAGGGACTAGGCTGATAGTCTATTTCCTTCCTATTGCAAACTGTAGCAAACTGCAATTTGTAGTCTGCATGGTAAAACAAGCATGGCCTATACGAGTACGAGGCAAAAAGTTTAATAGTACTTCCTTGGAGTCATTGTGTCAGTTGAATAGTTAATTAGGTCTGAATTATCGTTGTCAGTTCCTTAGGTAAAGCAAGTCTGGCTTAAACCGATGGAAGGGAACCTGCCACAAATGCTGGGACAGGGAGGGCAGCAAGGCAAACAGCTCTGAAATATCGCAGTGTTGGGTTTAGACACGGAAGCACACCAAACAGCTCTTGATTCTTTGAATAGTTCAGCGCTTTCAGCATCGTGGCTTTATTAATAAGACCTGTCAGAAGTGCAGATGAGAAGACAAAACTATCAGAACTGATAGGACTGATCATTCAGTAGCACGATGATGGGCTAAAGTTCAACAACTGTGCAGAAGTCCAGGGTCACTGCATTCTGTGTCATACTCCTATACTACAACCAAACTTTTTTGATTGGGAGAAATCATCTCGGCTGTTCACCTGATTCTGCAGATGAAATCAATACAATACAGGTACTAGTACCTTCGTCCCAGATTTCTAAGTAAATACTATTCATAAATATAAATTATATTTTATAAAAATATAATTCCTAATTAACCTAATAATGTTTATTTGATATTAAAATTATTTATATCTTTTAGTCTATGACAATGATTTAATATTAACTCGTGAAATTTTCACTAATTTCTACTTATATTTTCTTATGGAAAATTTTAATTTGTGCAATTCACGCCCTGAAAACACAGTAAATAACACTTGTTTGTAGGTGCACCAATGTAGGGTACTGGTTAGAACACAGCAAATATTACCTGTTTATTTATGATAGTTTTGAATGGAACTAAACTAACTTTTTCTGTTCCCCCCAAACAGGTGCGAGTTTTCCAATTTTTTTAAGGCCAGGGCCGGGGGCCCTGGTGGTAGGGCGGAGCCAGAGCAATGTCTTGCTTCAGCAGCCGTTGTTGACATTTTCGGTGGTCAGTCAAACACATAAACAAATGCTTGCAAACTACAAAGTCATGGCCTAGACTGTGGTGATAACAACACAATTAGCAAGCTGGCTTTGGCATAGGGGCTGTGCATGCTCTGAACGTGGCCAAACCAGTCCAAATCAACTTCAGCAAGCACATGCCTCAATGTCTGCAAGCGAGGGGCTGGCATGTGAAAAAGAAGGTTAGTCACTCTGAATCTCTGATTGACATAAATAGCACTCTAGATCCTGAATTCTGGAGCATCTGAACCCACCTATTTTTAGAATCTCAGAATCTAACGAAAATATATTCAAAAGAATCCGTACCCAATGCAAGGGCCTAAAGCACCTGAAAAATCCGGCTTACTCGACGCATTGTTGTTGCAAGGGTTTATATGTATTCTCTAGAACTTATGGGCATCAGAATTCAGAAGTGAAAAAACTGAGTAACTTGCTGCAGTGTTGCTGTTAATCGCCACCTATTCACAGTAAGAAGACTTACCTCAACTCAGGGCGGCCAAGGAAGCTTGTTGATTCGATTTTCAACACCACAGCTGCTGCCGGTGAGTCACATTGCTTACAAGTTTACAAGTCGCAGCTAGTTATTCTACTTTTTCACAGCAGCAACTTTTCAATGCTAAAACTTGTACGTAACTCATTACCATAGTACTGTTGACATTGTTGAAGAAAATATCAAGTAGCACATCTGGATATAGGGAGGTTTAGTGGCATCGTGTGTTGTCTCTTTCAACTGGTTTGGCAAAACTGTCCAAATTTAGCAATTAACCTTCGAAGAAAACCGGACATAAATAAAACAAACTTCGCAGACTCATCCACTTTTTCATCATTATCAGAGAACAAAAATCCTGTGATGCCAAGTTTATTTCTCATTATCTGCTTTTTTTCCCCATGCCTTGCAATTTTCTTGGAGCGCATTCATTACATCCTTATCTGCCTCCCACCGCCTCGTCTCTTGCAGAGAGCATGGGCCTCACAATTTCATGAAACGAAATCCTTGTAAATCCTTAGCTTCTACTAGAAGGTAGAGGAGGAGGCAGGCGACAGCAGCCATGTGAGTACGTGACCGTCCGGCCATACCCAAGCCAAGCCCTCCCGGACCAGACTTGGAGCTCCAGCTCTCCATTAATGGAATCGATCATCGTCCATGCATGGCAGTAATGGGATGCATCTAGAGCCAAGTACAGTACAGTTTAAGCTTAAGACACCACAGCAGGCAAGTACACCTCCAATTGAATGGAGGACACTCACACACACACACAAAGACAAAGGTATGAGCATTCGATGCAACCATCAAGAGTCTATAACCACGGAGTCACAGATAATAAAATCTGCATGCAAAAATTGTTTCCCACCATATTGCATCCAGCCTTTCTCCCCCAGAATATCCTAGCTACAGATATTTTGCTGCTACTGTACTCTCTAATTTGCAATTGGCTGAAGAGAAACTCAAGATTACCATGCCATTTTGGCCATTAGTTTATGCTGGGTTTCAAGATTGAACTAAATGGAAATGCTGCATTAGATTTAGATTAGAAGGGAGGAGAGACCTGCAGCAGCTATATTCTCTAGTGATTAGGTGAAGATGAAACTACAAACCTTCACAGCGAAGTAGAGAGAATTCAGATTGGTTAACCTTGCTGGCCGAGGGGGTCAAATGGCAACAAGGTAGCAGGAATGTACTCCGTAGCTACAAAGCATGCACAGTCAGTGCCACTTCCTCCTTCCTTCCAATTGACCCCCCAAAACTAGGAACAGAAGAAATCAAAGATACGCAAGCAAGAACGGTGAAGCAAAAGAGAGGATGGTGAAAGAAGTGACTACTACAAAAAATGAAGGACAAGGTGAAAGAAACCAAAAACGGAAGGGAAGAAAGGATAGGATTAGGATCCCTCCTGACTTCCCTTGTTTCAGAGCCCATAAAAAAATGAGCGGGGCAGGGGATTAAGCAAATGGTGGTGGCGGTGGTGCTGACTGCTGAGCCTTGTCTTGTCTCCCACCATGGCTACTACTGCTCCTGCTGCGGCTGCGGTTGCTGTTGTTGGGGCTGTTGCTGCTCCTGCTGCGGCGGCTGCCTCCTGCCGGTGTGCTGCTTGTTGTTGTGCATCCAGACCTTGAAGACCTGCCGACGGACTCCGACCTGGTCGCAGAAGTGCTGCACCAGGGCGTCGTCCTGCTTCTGCATCCGCCACCCGAGCCGCTCCGCGAAGGCCAGCATCTGCTCCTTCTGCTCCGGCGTGAACTTGGTCCGGAACCGCTTCCGCCGGAGGTGTCCGTGCGCGTGCGCGGCGGGCCCAGACGGCGGGCCGCGCTCCTCGCTGGACGACTCGGTCGTGGTGCCACCGCCGCTGCCGCTGGGCGTGCCGCCGTGGTACGGGAACGGCGCGTAGTGGGGGTGGGCGGCGTAGTGCGGGTGGGGCGGAGGAAGGAGCAGCGGGACGCGCGGAGCCATTGCCGTCGCGGGCGACACCACCTGCGGCACGGGCGCGGGCGGGAGCAGGAGTTGGTGGCGGCGCCGCGCGTCGTCCTTGCGGTGGAAGCTGCGATGGCAGCCACAGGCGGCGCACTTGAGCCTTTCGTCGCCGTGCCTGGGCATGAACTCCCCGCACCCGTCGACGACGTGGCCGCCCAGCGCCGCCGCGTGGTTGCGTAGGCACTCGTGGTACCTCGCCTCGTCGCCCAAAGCCGCGTGGTTCTGGTTCCCTGCTGCGGAGGCGGTGGCGACGGCGGGCGGCGGCGCGGAGCTTGCGCCCATCTCCTCCGAGACGGGCTCTCCTCCTCCTCTGGCCCCTGAATTCCATCAGCGCATGCCTGCCTCTACCCTAGCGCCCTGCCGCGGCGACGAGGACCCGACGCCGTTCGTGAGAGCGACGGCTCACAAGCAAGCAAGAAGGTCACCCGGCGCGGCCGCTCCCGCTCCCTCCTGTGTCGCAGCCTGCCTGCCTGCGGGGTGGGGGGTCGGGGTCGGCTGGCTGGCTCGAGTATAGTTGCGGTAGCGTTAGCTATCACCACTCGTATCCGTCTCGTCGTTTCCTAGGGGTGTGCCCGGGCCGACCGCCTGCGGGCTGCCGTGTGGTGCGGTGCGGTGCGGTGCGGTGTGGGTTGGCTTTTGTGCTTTTGCTCGCGTGTGGGGGAGGAGGAGGGTCAGCAGTAGCGGCCGGGAGCGGAGGGAGGAGGCCACTGCCACTGTAGCCACGGGCCCCGGGTGGGTTTATGGCCGTCGGATCGGGACGGTCATCGGGGAACAGCGCGTCTAGGCCGTGCCGCCAGCCAGCCTACTAGATACGGTGCACAGTGGTGTAGATCAGGCCCCGGCCGCGGTTCCACCACCCCTCCCGCCCGCCTAATTGACTGATTGTCCCTTTCGGACGTGGGGACACTTTTTTTTTATTTGGGGTGAATTTGCACACACTTGTACCGCATATCTATACACCTACCATTACCGTCTATTTTGAAATAAAATGCATTATTGAAATATGTTTTATACGAGGAAGAAATAGCCTATAGATTTAGTTTAAACTCTTTTTTCTTTTATTATTTGGCAGCTAGTGCCCACCACTAGGCATTACATGGCCAAAGTCTAAACAGTGAGTACATCCTACGGCTGGGTGGAACCACATTTGGGAAACCCGTCCGATCTAAGACCTCGCTTCACGTTCCATTACGTAAACAAACTATCGTTTATGTTTTGTATTTCTGGGGGCCTCAGAAAACAAAGAATCGTGATGCTTATTTCCTCGGAATAAACAAACTATCGTTTATGTTTTGTATTTTTGGGGCCTCAAAATAAATAATCGTGATGGTTATTTCCTCGGAATTTAAGGGGGTACGGCATGCACTAGGAGGTGCAGCCGTCCAGGCCCTTCACAGCAGGGGCTGCCGTTTGCTGCAGCCTCGCTTCGATTGGTAGCAGCGCGTGCTGTCGTGCGGAGTTGCAATGCCAACGCACCATTTCGTTGACCCGTGCCTCAACTAGATATTTCTCTCGGGGGCATAGCCACAGCCACTCACCACGGCGTTGCAGTCAAAGACGCACAAGTTGCACATTTGATTTCACTCATATTTTAATTTTCCGTTAATATAACACCATATACTAGGCTTGAAGAACGAAGCAGCGGTTGAAACCGATACAGACGTCTAGAGTCTGACAAATTGTAGAGCCTTGGGGACGAAATCGGTTGAATTGTGAAAAATATTGATATTTAATATAGTCTTCAGGCAATGTTCCTATCGTTGGGCATATACAAAGGTTAGACGGAACCTGTTGGGTGAGTTACACTCAAGTATCAAATAGAGAATTTTGCTTCACTGAATAAGGATTTCATTTCCCGAAAAAATACTTGTCAAAGGGAGGATGGAGCCTTAGTTTATCCTAAAACAATCTTTGTTACACCCATGGAATGATTACTAGAATAATCAAAGCCTTTTCCATATCAATGGGCAATCTGACCATTACATAATCAGCATGACATGTCTACTTCGCGAGTTTTTGAGAAAGTCTTTGCGAGGCTAAGACACGCTCACCTGTTTTATTCTCTCCTGGCTTCATAACGTCGCGAAGTGAGTTCTCGATCTTCGGTTCATCGTCCTTGGCTTCGCCACTTCCTCTTCGGTTTTAGATTTTTGGCTTTATCGAGTAACTTCGAAGATTCTTCCCAACGCGAAGTCTACAAGAGCAAGTATAATAGCCGATCGTAAGCGGACTGAATGCTGAGGTGGAGGAGAGAGAAGAGAAGCGAGCTGTAAGATTACAGCCGGCTCGGACACAAGAATCAAGGAACTATGTGAGAGTGACAAGTGCGTCATGTATTAATGTTAAAGAGATGACTACTATACAGGTGGGGTGAGAGGTGGGCTGCAAGAATCATTACAGCCAGCAGCAGCCTGTATTATTAGCCTTACTCTAATAACAAGACACTTCACATAATTGATACCTTGAATCCCTAATAATAACCACAATTCCGCAAAGGAGATCTAAGGACATAGAAACATATTACCAAGAATAGGGCATGGTTTAGCCTTAGTTTATTCAAGTTGGACAATATAAGGTTACCATCTATCACTCCTCCAAAGCTAATAGGGGAAAAACCACATCCAACTAGTTATCAAATATGTGTGGTCTTAGACTATTATGATTTATAACTTAAAAATTTCTAGATAGATTTAGATCTATGGCTAAACAATTGTTTTTGCTTTAACTCATTACGCCAATCTATGGTAAACTTTGATTAACAACCACTATATTTATGTATAGTGTGTCTGTGTTTCTATCCCCACTAGTATTTGTTTCCATCCAAACTCATATCTTTCCTTTTTCTTTTGCGTCGCATTACCGTTTTGTTTTCATTATGTCTCTAGTCAAAACATTAGCTTCAGATATTCACCTGGTCATGTAACTTAAAATTGGGCCTTTTCATTTTGTTATTATTAGTTATATTGTAACTCTTTAAAGTACCCAATACAATACAGACACTCGCAACGTACGCACACTCACTCCTATGAACACACATACACAGACCATACCTCGATATGTAAGCATCTTCGAAGATTGGGCATTGATATTATTAGTTATTGTAACTTTTTGTATTACACAGTACACCTCATAACGCATGTGCATTCATCCTATGAACATGAACGTCGCCTACCAATCAAACTGTAATGCCATTGAATCCTTGGATATTCTCTCACATAGGGAGTTGAACCTAGGACCTCAAGTGCTACTCGGGCTCTTGTAGCTACTAGATTCTATTCCCTCTGTTACAATTATAAGACGCTTTGATTTTTTTTTGGTATATCTATTTTTGCTACGTATCTAGAATAATATTGTCTAAATACATCGTAGAATGAATGTAAAAATGTCTTATAGTTTATAATGGATCGAGGGAGTACCTTTTATAATCTTCTTTATTGAACATTGATATTGAAAATATGGATTCTAGATTCTAGAGTGAGTTACCAGAATGGCGTATGAATAGGCATTTGAAAAAATAATAAATTTATCCAAAGGAACAAGTAATTGTTAGGGATTCGACTTCAGACCAACGTATCTCAAAGTTTGACACGGCAGCGGCCGTCTATGTCATCACCGCCGAACCCTCCCCTCCCTCTCCACCGCCTAACCTCTCAGTCCCGATGGTGCCTACATGAGGCGGTGGCCTGCACCATGTCCTCTTGCGCGGCGCGGTGACTCTCGTGCAGCTAGGTACATGTGGCTCACATCGTGGTTTCTCTTGCAGTGGTGGTGCTCGAGCAGCTGGGGCATGCAGCGCGGTGGCTCCGGCAGTTGGGGTGAGTGGCGGAGAAAGTTAAACTTGCCCTTGAAGGCATGTGCTCCTAGCACATGCAACCGTTGGATTCGCACACACATCTCAATGTGAATCTGTGTTGAGATGCGTGTGTGCACACATCTCAATGTGAATCTAATGGTCGGAGCGCATGCCTTTAAGGGCAAAAAAAATCGCGTTCGTGAGTGGCGCGACGGTGGCGCTCAAATAGTTTTGCGGGTAGCTAGGGCACTCAGCGAGGCAGTAGCGCTTGGTCGGTGGTGGCTGTCATCACATGTTTTATAAATTGTCTCAAAGGTGGTAACTACAAAGAAAAGTCGATTTTATTAAGGCCAAACCAACCAACCACACTAATTGCTCGCTAAGCTTAGATAGTTTATACAACCAAGCAAGGCCATGTTAACCCTAACCCTACAATCAAACATGCTTGTAGTGTATAGCTCTTTAATTTGTAACCCATTAGCTAGCTTGATCTGAAGTGCTGGTTATGGTAGCAACGAGCCAACAAGCACCTCCGATGAATCCGAACAGCAGCGAGAAATCACATTCATGGTCTATGTTTATTTTGAGCCACTGCTTTGTTGCCGCATTTACGATGGCAATGGCGTGCAACCCAGCTTTGCGTGCTAGAGAAATGACTGCAAGCGAAGGCGGCGGCTCGCGCTCCCGAAGGCTTCGGTGGCCGTGCCAGTCTCCCCGCCCTCTCCTACCAGCCAACTAGCTGCGGACTTCGCCGGCATCTCCTGCTCTTCGGCTCTCACCGCAGCCACCGGTCCGTCACCGCCGTCGTACCGTGCTTCAAACACCACAGGGAGCTTTCCGGCGGCCAGCATCTCCCTCGCCGCGCCACGGCGTAGCTTCCCGGACGTCGTCTTCGGCACCACCCCACCGTCGACCAGCACAACCAAACCAACCCTGACACCTTCTTCTCGCAACACCGCTGCCCTTATTCCGTCGCACAAGCCCCTGTGATCACCAATGCCGGCACTTCCCTTTTGTAGCTCCGCGACAACGGCCACGACGCCGGCTTGTAAAGGTGACCACGGCGTCGGCGACGTCGCGAACGCTGCGACGCAGCCGCCTCTCAGGCGATCGGGCGCGCTTCCGAAGGCCGCAGTCTCGACGAAGTGCGCGTGCACGCGGCGCCATCCGC